>JAESUZ010004131.1:262500-488770 GCA_017311185.1 Proteles cristata cristata | reverse complement strand
CTGAAACAGGCTCCAGGCTCCGAGCTGGCAGTCAGCACAGAGCCCGACGCGGGGCTCGAACCCACGAACCATGAGATCATGACCTAAGCGAAAGTCGGACGCTTAACCGACTAAGCCACCCAGGTGCCCCTGCACGGATTTATTTATTAGCTTACACTTCTGTAGACATGAGACTCAGTGCACTGAAATAAAGGTGTCTATGTTCCTTGCTGGAGGCTCTAGGAAGGGATCCAGAGGCTGCCCACATTTATTGGCTCCTGGCTCCCTTTCTCCATCTTGAAAGCCAGCAAGGTTGCACCTCTTTGACCATTGTTCTGCACTCACATATCCTTCTGACCACAACCTGGAAGTTCCTTTAAGTTCCCTTGTGCTTATATTGGGTCTGCCTAGATCATCTTCCCCCCACCTCAAGATCATTAAGTTAATTACCACTGCAAAGCTCTTTCTGCCACGTGACGTAACATATTCACAGGCTCCAGAGATCAGCTTGCAGACATCCTTGAGAAGACAATATTTGGCCTACGACACCTTTACAACATGATTCCAGGATCTGGGTGGTGGGCAAATCATCCATGAGACATTAGGAATCATATTTTATAATTGTGTCATCACGATAAAATCCATTGGCTGAGTCATTTGGGGCGATAATTTTATTAAAACTAAGGCCCTTTGTATAACCAATGCATGGGTTTAATATGCAGGTTTCTGTAGAAACCGAAGCAACTCAATCTCCTCTCTGCCTTTATCATTAATCCAGCAAGCGTTTAAACCCGTGTTCTCCCTGGCTTGCTTGGCCATCCAGGCAAGCAGTCCAAAGGGCCCTGGGTGCAGCTGCTCAGGCTATCATCAATGCCATGGCCAGGATCAGGTTACTTTGGCCTTCTTCTCTAACTTGGCTCCTTCCCAAGAAGTACTTTGATTTAAATATTCTATTACCGGTCTACCAGGCACTCTCTGACCCCCGTCCATCTTTTTGGCAATTCCAAATTTCCATGCTTATGCGAACGTGTCTTGAAGAGCATCTACTGGGCAGATGCACACTGTTCTTTCATTGCTTCAAAAAACCCTGGGCTATCATGGAAGTCCCTTAATTTTGACACACAGCACAAAAAGTGAATGTTGCCAGGTTAAAAACTGCATTCTAAACTGCTTTTCTGGGCCTATGAAGAGATGGCCTAAGTCCACTGGCTGGAGAGAAACCTGAGCCTCTAGGATGGGGTCAGTTATCTTGTTACCTTTTAACCCTGTTAGCCGATGTTCCACTAGCTAAGCAGTACTCACTAATAGCGATCCTCAAAGCCCAGACTAGTGACAAGACAATTTGAAAAGTCAAGGAAGGGAAACAGACAGAGAGCTGGTGAACAGGAAGCAGGAATTAAGACAGCTCTGGGGAGAGGGCACTTCTTGAATGCATTCATTTGTATCCCTGGCATGGTGATTAGTCTTGTTCTAAGTCTGTTGGCATTTTCGACCACTTGTGACAGGAGCCGATATACGAAATGGCATTAATTTTTATTAAAGAAGGGGAAATTTAATCTTGATAGGTTCATCAAGATGTATGGCTGTTTATCTTCATCTATCACTCTCTGTTTGTAACTTGAAACCTTTTATAGGTCTCCCTAAGAGTCTTTAAAATAAAGATAATTGCAGCAGTTTTCTACCATTAAAGAAAATGAGAATTAACTTTAGTGTTTTTGCTTTCGGACCAACTTCTCGGGTGTACTCAGGTTTTACAGAAAACACCTTGTTTAGGAAAACCCGACAGAACTAGAAAGAAAATAAAAATATTTTATAACGCCATCTCCGCTGTTGACAGTAGGAAGTGCTCTGAATGTGTGTTGGTGAGTTTGCGAGAGCCGTTTAGAAGGTGGGAGAAAAGGGAGAGGAGAAGGACTCTGGCTGCACCAAACGGTCAGTTAGTTAGTGCTTATTGTACAGATGGAATAAATGTTTATAGCCTGTCATCCGTAGCACAGGCATCCACAGGCAATACTGGTCTCCCAACCACACAGAGATACACAGAGTAAGGCTTTAATGGCTTGTCCAAGGTCACACAGCCACTAATATGTGGAGACAGAAATCAAATCCACAAGTGTCTGAATTCTGAGTCTTTGCTTCTTCCATCAGGCAATATGTAAGATTACAAAAACCACCCATGGACTAATGTTGCTTTCTTAGCAGAGGAATATGAAATTATGGGATGAAAAACGGGTTAATGTGGAAATACACAAAAATAATTTTCAGGCAGACACAAAAATTTTAGGCATTAAAAAAATGCACTTACAATAGCTAATCCTTGGTGCTACCTTACAGGGACCTTTAGAAGTAGGCTCCTTACTCCTCTGTTATATTTGAGGAAACCGAAGCTCCTAAAAGTTTGAGCGCTATTTAAATATTTATTTGAATATTAAGTTTTACTTAGAGGGATACAATTGCCTTTTAAGTAATGACATTTCCCACGGGATTTTGAAGTTTCTGAGATTGGATCTACTACGTGAATTTAGGGAAGAAGGTGCTTAACAATATCTGTTAGAGGAGTACATTCTAAGTCCCAAATAACCATGATTCTCACTGGCTACTCACTCTTTCTTTACTCACCTACCTCTGATTCCTAAAATTTCAGAAACATAATTGACCACAAGGAGAACGCTGTATCTGGTTTGAAAAGGAAATATTTTAGAAATGGTAAGAATTGTTTTCTTTGGGGAAAAAAAAAAACACCCTAGAACCACAAAACAATTACATCAAGTTAATTAAATAAATTAAATAATCAGTACTAAACCCATTCTCAATATGTTCAGTGAGTTCCTTAGACTTGAAAACACATCTCACAGGCCCCCTCTGTGCATGTCCAATGTTCTGGCTCCTCGGTTCCAACATTACCCAGAGCCTTGCCAGGGAAATGATAAACAGCCTGCCTGCTGGGGTTTTATGACTTTCTAGCCTTAGAACAGCCCTTTATATCCAAGTAGAGCTTTAGATTTAGCATCAAGTTTTGCCAAAGCCACATCAAGGAGAATCATTTAACTTGAACTGTTTTCCATCTCTGATTCCTACATCCCAGCGAAAGGGCTCTTAGGGATTTCTTAAAGGGAGCATTTGATGAATCCCTGTATCAGCAGCCAAAGTTGCCCTAAGGTGAAACAGGATCAAAACTGTTTGGATTCAGTTTCCTTTGTTATCTGACCACTTACGATGACATGAAACATTTAGCCTTACTTCAGTAGGTATGTGAGAGTGTTGGGGAAGACATTTTTTCTGAAGGACTTTCCGGTGAGGTGGGGGAGTCAAACGGACGGGTTCCTACAAAGTTGTGTCCCAGAGATGGCATGGTGATTTATATTGTGACTTTTTGATGGACTCATTTGAACCATTGGATAGACTTCTCCTTTAAGATTGCCTATGACTTTGGTTTCCTCACCAAGTTCGTTAAGCTTGTGATGGCATGTTCACATCGAAGAATTTAGGAATAAGACAAAGGCATAGAAAGTCAGAACCAGAATGAACATAGAAAAATGGCAGCTCATTTAGCAAAGTAGCAGATCCTCCCAAATTGCTGATCTCATGGCCCAGGATGAAAGAATGAACACATCTTGACTGACTTCCCAGCAGAATGACGCATGTGGGCTTCTACCCTAAAGCAAGCTAAGGTAAATATCTACCTGATATATCTACTATGCAAAATCGTTAGTAATGACTATATCAGACAAATAAAAAACAAATAAAGACAAAAAGACAGAAACAGCTTAAGTCTGCTCACAGCTGTTTTATCCACTCGATTCCAGGGTTACCAAAAAGTCCTACGAATGTATTTAATGACTTAGAAAAATGGTAGTGCGGTGGGTACATTAGTGTATAAATTTCCGTAAGCTCCTGGAGAGTAGATGCTTCGGTAATGTACCTCGCAAATGGTGTCAGTATACTATTGATCCCCCTTAGGTTGGGCTTTCTCAGGTTCATTCCCACACACTCTAAGACACTGACCATACTGTTGTTGCTTAGATAAAAACAATATATTTAATAAGCAAACACAGAGCCAGTCCTTACATTTACCACCCAAGGACTCTGACAAAGTAATCTTAGAACACAGTTTATCTCTAAATGCTAGTTAATGTTTCAATTCCAAGATTCTGGTTTTAGATACTAACTGACCACTGACAACCTCACTGGGCCCCAAGTTTCTCAAGAAAAGGGTGTCGTTCAATGTTTCCTAGAACATGAATCTCAGGATGTCAGTTCCATGGAATAATAGAGCTCTGTGACCAAATAAATTATGATGACTAGGGTTAACATGGCTATATGGCCTTCTTTTCTGAAAGACTTAAATGTGACCAATGTGATATGTGAATCTCTAAAAGAGAGTTATAGTGTGTGTAGGATTTCCTGACTTCTCGGACAATGGAAACTTTGGAGAAGTATCTCACTGGACTAGTGTTACAAGCTAGGGACATACTTTGGGACCCTCCAGACAAGTAGATTTCTAAAAGTTCTTCCTGCTCTAAATTCTCTGATAATCTTTGGTTCACATGAAAAACGAAGCTATTCTCCAGATACCACCCAACTCTCAACATTCCTTTCTAAAATATATGACTCCTTTATGAGTATAAGGATCAAAAGGATCACATGTGGCTTCCATGAAAAGAAAGGTATTTTGAAATTGTAGTGCATAAAAAACATACAATTCAAGGGGGACTTTACACACAGTTTTAAATAATGTTATCATTACTAACCATTCTGACATGGTACAATCCCAAACGAAATCACTCTTTTAAAAAATGAAAAGATCAGTGTATACCGGGCAATACAATGATAAGCTCTATAGAGAGCAGCTAGTACCAAAAAGTCCAAAGAGTCTTTCTGCAGTAGACATGTATGTATAAAGGACTCCAAGTTGGATATTCTTCCTCTCGTATTTTCCCTTGCATATAAATTACAAAAATTGGGCCTCACATTTTGAGAGAATCATTCATTTTGTCTAACAACCAAATAAATGCCTCTGAACAATAGTACAAAGTGAACCAAGAAGCTTAATGGAAAAACAGTTCTGTCTAGAGAAACTTTTGCTGTTTTAAAGGAATTTCAGAGTAAAAATAGACAATCCTATAAACTTTGAAATGCAGACAGACATGTAGAAGGCAGTGCTCTTAAGGGCTTTATTTTATTCTATTAAGATTTCAATCAAATTTGTTGACAAATAATTTGGATAACTGAACTTATTACCAAGAAGTTTGTGGGATTAAGAAACTTCTTTAACCAAGAAGACTCATTTAAAAGCTCCCGTTTAGATTCCCACAAGAGGAAGAAATAGTCTCAGCTATTTAGCAATTTTTTCTTTCTCTTTCTGGCACAAACTGGTATTTTTCTTGTATGTTCTTTCAATCTCCATTTATAGAGATTTCCTTTCTTTACCCTACCCTTCTGGAGTTCCTCAAACAAATTGATGATATAATTAAAATTTTGATTTTTCTGGGAGATAATAAGGAAGCCAACATAGTTAAAGCTAGACAGAAGTGCTGAGATTAAACATGATCAGATCTGCGTGCCAGCCCTGAGGAATGTGTCCATCTCAACTCACGGTTTACAGTCACTGGAGTTTTAATCAGATTTGTATGTAATAGTATTTCATAATTTTCCACAGAGTTCTTTTTCCTTTCTTTGGAAAAAAAAAAAAAGCAAACCCCTCCCAAACAAAGGGAGTTTGTTTTGATATATGCTTTGGCACTAGTCCTGGATCTTCACTAACTAGCCTCTAATGAGCTATGCGATCTATTAGATCTCAATCTTTTTAGCTCCTATTTCCTGTTTAAAAAAAAAAGTGAGTTTTAAACTAAATGATCTTTATCGTTCCTTCCATCCCAAACCACTGTGAGTCTTGAACTTAATGAAAATTTTCCAAGATCGACCAAAGTTATACAATTTATTTTCATTCTTACAACAAATTTTAATTCAGGGACTAATAAATTAAAAAGTGCAATTTAAAGCAACCAGCCAGACACAAGGTAATAAAGATGGCAAGTGACATTTGCTAAGGGCCAATCTATGCCAGGTACTGTAATGACCATATCATAGAAGTTACATGAATTGATCCTTGCAAAAACCTCATGGTTACCACTTTACAGATAAGGAATAATGCTTTGAGAGTTTAACCACCTGTCTCAAAATAGATAGCTAGTGACTAGCCAAAGTGGAATTCAAACCCAGGTTCTTTATCCTCCAAAGTCATGCTTACTACCATTGCAGGTTACTGCCCCTGGCATTCTGCTTTGAAGTGGACACTGGTTCCCTCATACTTTTCAAGCTTTTTAACTTTTCCGAACTTCATTTGTATCGATCCATCCACTCATTCAACCAGCAGCAATCAAGTGCTTATATACCGTAGGTATTATGATTGATACTGTGATACAGGGGTGACTATGGCATTAAACCTACCTAGGAAGAGTTCTGGTTTTGTCAACGAGTTGGGCAAGAAAGATTGCACTTAAGATAAAATGTAGTAGGCACTTGGGAGATATATGAGGCAGGTGTGCAAGATATATGGGTCTCTACCTGAGAGTAGAGATCAGGGAAATAAAAGTCAGTTCTTCAGAGAGTAAGAAGTGGAGGAATAAGTGAATTGGCATGTTAAGAACCAATAGAAATGTGCTGGCTAAGAAGGCGAGGAAAGGGAAAGGCATTCCAGGCGAAGAGAATGGATGAGTTCAGGGGTTCGTGAGGGTATCACATTTTCTGAGAACTGAGAGTAGGTCTCCATAACTGAGGCATTGCGTGTATGATAAATACTGGGAGATGTTTCTGGAAAACTCTATTACTGTGTGGAACTCCATCCTGAAAACATTAGAGAGTCCCTCTAGAATTTTAAATATTTTAAATATTTTTATGTAATAAGGAAGTCTCTTCAGAAGCAGTGAGAAGGCATGAGTAGGATGGAGGGTGTGAGTGGCCCTCTCTAGAGGTAGGAAGACGATATTAGAATGTTTCAGAATATGCAGCCCCCCACCCTCCTACACTGTTGGTGGGAATGTAAACTGGTACAGCCCCTCTGGAAAACAGTGTGGAGGTTCCTCAGGAAACTAACAATAGAACTCCCCTATGAACCCAGCAATAGCACTGCTAGGAATTGACCCAAGGGATACAGAAATGCTGATGCATAGGAGCACATGTACCCCAATGTTCATAGCAGCACTCTCCACAATAGCTAAAACATGGAAAGAGCCTAAGTGTCCATCAACAGATGAATGGATCAAGAAGATGTGGTTTATCTATACCATGGAATACTACATGGCAATGAGAAACAATGAAACCTGGCCATGTGTAGCAACATGGATGGACCTTGAGGGTGTTATGCTGAGCGAAATAAGTCAGGCAGAGAAGGACAAATATCATATGTTTGCACGTATAGGAGGATTAGGAGGAACTTAACTGGAGGACAAGGGGGAGAAGAAGGGCGGAAATGGTGGGGGAAAGGGAGAGAGGCAAACCATGAGAGACTCTTGAATGCTGACAAAAACTGAGGGCTGATGGATGTGGAGGGGGGAGGGATGGGCATGGAGGAGGGCACTTGTGGGGATGAGCACTGGGTGTTATGTGGAAACTAATTTGACAATAAACTATTTGTAAAAAAAAAAAAGAATATGCAGCCCCTTCCCAAAAACCAAACAAAGGATTCACCTGGTGGAATATAGAGAAGCAGTTGAATCTGAGTGATGTTTGGAGGTGGGCAAGCAGGATAGAAAGGATTTTGGTGGCGGAGGTAGAAGAGAAAGGGATACTAGTGGCCATGTCTCCAAAGTTTCTGGTTTGACTGACAAAATGGATGGCAGGTAGCGAGCTCTATTCTTGGGAAGCTACTCAAAAGGAGGAGGAAAGACTTGAAGAGACACACAGGTGAGTCTAGAACATGGTATTTTTGAGTTGCCTATGAAGTTTCATTCAGGTTGGTAAATGTTCCTACCACATGTCAAATAAGTCATGGTGCTACCCTTGGTTGATGCATGTTTGAGAAAAGGACAGATTATAAACAAATAATAGTGTCAAATGTGTACCAGGCATAGGTATTAGATAAAAATAATTATAATAGCAATAATATTAAAAAACTATAATTTTAATCACTATGTACAGGAATTGAGTAATGTATACTTTATAATTAATGCACACATTACCCCATTAATACCCTGATAACAGTTTGGATATAAAATCTGGATATCAATCCTTTTTATAGAGATGATAAATATAGATAAGATAATGTAACTTTCCAGGGCTATGCTGTTAGTGAAATTAAGTGTAAGAACTGATACTTACAAACACAGGTTTGTCTAGGTCTTCAAAGCCAGTGTTCTGTTTGTACAAGCCAAGAGAAAGATAATATCAAGAAATAGGGAGTGATATACCATGTTAGCTGTGTCCAGGAAGAGTAAGATAAGGAATCAAGTGACTCCTTTGAGTTTGGAGATATGCAGGGTATGAATGATCTTTGTCAGAGCAATTTTACTGTGGCAGGTGTCACAGTGACCAAACTGCACAGTGTTAGAAAGTGACAAGGATGTGAGAATTTGGCACAACAGTACAGACTGTTTGCTCTTTGTTTTAGGTAAAATTAGTGTATAACATTATAGAAGTTTCAGGTGTGGAATATTATTATCCAATATTTGTATGCCCTACCAAGTGTTCACTCTTAAAATCTAGTTACCATTCATCACCATACAATTGACTCCTTCACCCATTTAATCCATTCCCCACCCTGCTTCCCTTCTGGTAACCACCAATCTATTTTCTGTATCCGTAAGTTTCATTTTGTTTGTCTTTTAGATTCCACATATGAGTAAAATTGTACAGTATTTGTCTTTCCCCATCTAACTTATTTAATTTAGCATAATATCTTCGAGGTACATCCATATTGTAAATGACAATATTTCATTTTTTATAATGGCTGTGTAATATTCCAGTGTGTGTGTGTGTGTGTGTGTGTGTGTGTGTGTGTGTGTGTGCGTGTGTGACATCTTTATCATTCATTCATCCTTCAGTGGATATTTAAGGTTGTTTCCATTTTTCCATTTCTTGCTCGTTGTAATAACATTGCAATAAACATAGGAATGCATATATCTTTTTGAATGGGCATTTTTGTATTCGTTGGATATATACCCAGAAGTGAAATAGTTGTGTCACATGGCAGTTTTATTCTTAATTTTCTGAAGAATGTTTGTTTTCCATAGTGGCTTAACCAATTTACATTCTCACTAACAGCATGCATTTTCTGCATGTCCCCTCCAATACTTGTTATTTCTTGTCATTTGATAATAGCTATTCTAACAGGTGTTAGGTTACATCTCATCGTGGCTTTGATTTCCATAATCAGGGGTGTTGAGTGCCTTTTCATGTGCTTGTTGGTCATCTGTATGTCTTGAAAGATAACTGTCTAGTCAGCTCTTTTGCTCATTTTTAATTGGATGCTTTGTTGTTGTTGAGGGGTATGAATTGTTCATACATTTTGGATATTGATCCCTTCTCAGATATATGATTTGCAAAACAATTTTCCGTTTAATAGGTCTCTTTTTTTGTTTTGGTGATGGCTTCTTTCACCTGTGCAGAAGCATTTTAGTTTGATGCAATCCTCCTTGTTTACTTTTGCTTGAGGGAGGGTGATACGCTGCCTCTGTTGTCAGATCTATAAAAGTATTGCTAAGACCAATGTCAAGGATCCTACTACCTATATTTTCTTCTAGGAATTTTATGGTTTTACATTCAAGCCTTTAATCCATTTTGAGTTAATTTTTGGGTATATTATAAGATAATGGTCTGGTTCCATTCCTTTGCATATGGCTATCCACTTTCACCATCACCTTTTATTGAGAGGCTGTACTTTGTATGTTCTTGGTTACTTTGTCATAAATTAATTGTCCATATATGTGTGGGTTTAACTCTGGGCTCATTTTTATTCCACTGATATGTGTGTCTTTTTTAAATGCCAATATCATACTGTTTTGATTACCATCACTTTGTAGTATAGTTGGAAATCAGGGAGCATGATGCTTCCAGCTCTGTTATCCTTTCTGAAGATTTCTTTGGCTATTCACGATCTTTTGTGGCTCCATACAAATTTTAGAATTGTTTGCTCTACTTCTGTGAAAAAATGTCTTTGGACTTTTGACAGGGGCTGCATTAAATCTGTAGATTTCTTTGGGTAGTATGGACAATTTCGATAATATTAATTTTCCAACCCCTGAACATAGAATATATTTCCATTTATTTATGTCTTCTTCAATTTCTTTCATCAGTGTCATAATTTTCAGCGTACAGATCTTTCTCTTCCTTGATTAAATCCATCCCAGGGTCTTATTACATTAGTTTCAGGAGTACAGTATAATGATACAATAATTCTGTACTGTACAATTGTTGGTGCTCATTAAGTGTACTCTTAATCTGCTTTATCTATTTTACTCATCCCCCATCTGTCTCTCTTTTGGTAACCATGTTTGTTCTCTGTATTTAACAGTTTGTTTGTTGTTGTTGTTTGTCTCTTTTTGTTTGTTTGTTTCTTAAATTCCACCAGGAGCGCTCCTGCACTGTTGATAGAAATGCACATTTTCAACCACTGGGTGGGGGGAGTATGGAAGTTCCTCAAAAAATGAAAAATAGAATTACCATCTGATCCAGTACTTCCACTACTGAGTATTTAACTAACGAAAATAAAAACACTAATTCAAAAAGATAAACGCAACTCTATGTTTACTGCAGTATATTTACAAGAGCCAAGATACGGAAACAACCCAAGCGTCCACTGATAGATGAATGCATGCTTTTCCTTTTTGCTGTCATGCTTTACTTTTTCTTATTTTATGCATCTTTTAAATAATTATGGTATTTTTAATTAATCTTACTATTCTTGCTATTTTACTATGAAGATGAAACTAGTTGCTGTATACGCAATTGATCCACTACCTTTACTATATATTTACCGTTTCCGGTAAGATTTTTATTTTTGTATGTTTTCTGTTATTAATTGGTGTCATTTCTTTTCAGTTTAGAGGGGTTCCTTGAATATTTCTTATAAGGACAGTTTAGTGTTCATGAACTATCTTAGCTTTTGCTTTTCTTGAAAAACTCTTAATCTTTCCTTCAATAATGAATGATAATCTCACAGGGTAGAAGTCTTTGTTGTACTTTTTTTTTTTCCCCTTTCAGCACTTTACATATGTTGTGCCACTCTCTCTCCCTTGCAAAGAGATTTCTGCTGAGAGATCTACTGTTAGCCTTGTGGGGTTTTTCTTCTGTGTATTATGCTGTTTTTCTCTCGCTACTTTTAAGATTCTCTCGGGGCGCCTGGGTGGCTTAGTAGGTTAAGCGTCCGACTTTCGCTTGGCACATGATCTCGCGGTGCGTGGGTTCGAGCCCCGCGTCGGGCTCTGTGCTGACTGCCAGCTCAGAGCCTGGAGCCTGTTTCAGTTTGCGACTCCCTCTCTCTCTGAC
Organism: Proteles cristata cristata; assembly: GCA_017311185.1. Taxonomy (NCBI): domain Eukaryota; kingdom Metazoa; phylum Chordata; class Mammalia; order Carnivora; family Hyaenidae; genus Proteles; species Proteles cristata. The sequence continues at coordinate 477,307 of JAESUZ010004131.1, read as the reverse complement.
CCTCCCCTGCTCACGCTGTCTCTCTCTCCTAGAAATAAATAAAAAATATTAAAAAAAAAAAAAGATTCTCTCTTTAGCTTTAACTTTTACCTTTTTAATTGCAATGTATCTCAGTGTGGCTCTCTTTGGGCTCATTTTATTTGGGACTTTCTGTGCTTCCTGGATATGTATGTCTGTTTCCTTTCCAGAATTAAGGGATTTTTCAGCCATTATTTCTTCAAGTAAGTTTTCTGGCTTTTTCTCTTTCTGTTCTCTTTCTGGGAAATGCCAATGTCATTCTCCTTGATGTTGTCCCAGAGACAACATTTTTTATCTTCATTTTTTAAAAATTCTTTTTAATGCCTTTTGTGGCTCTGCCTTGGTGAGTTCAATTACTTTGTTTTTCCAGGTCACTAATCTGATCTTCAGATTCTCCAGTCTCCTATTGAGCCCCTTGACTATATTTTTCAGCTCAGTTGTTGTATTCTTCAGCTCTGTAACTTCTGTTTGGATCTTTCTTATATTTTCTGTTTCAATGTATTCATCCAATCTTCTTGTGAGTTTAGTGAGTATCTTTATGACCGTTGCTTCGAACTCAACCAGGTAGATTGCTTATTCCAATTGCATTAAGGTCTTTTTTCTGGTGTTTTGTTTTTTTTTCTTTTGTTTGGAATGTATTCCTCTGTCTCCTCGCTTTGCCTGACTCTCTGTATTAGGCAAATCAGCTAACCTCCCCAATCTTGCAGGAGTGGACTTTTTAGGAGATGTCATGTGGAGCTCAAAGCACAAATTCCTCTGACTACTTGAGCTAGGGCTAAAGTGTCACCCCTATGTGGGATGCACACGTGCATTTGCTGTTTTGAGGCCACATCCATGGTGCAAGGGTGGGTGCGGCAGGTGCCTGGCGTGGCTGCCAGTACAGGTTAGTCTTTCAAGAAAAGTGATTAAGAAGGGAAGGCAAACGTGGCTACACTGAGACACTGTTGTGCTTCCATCACAGCAGTGACGATGCGACCTAGAACAGTTTTGCTAGGCTCATGAATTAAGAGGGGATGTAATGAGACTTTTCAATATTAGAAGCTATTAAGGAACAATGTATTTGGGATGATTTGCCAAAATAGCAATCAATGTACTTCCTATAATTTGCCTTCCAGGGCCTTAAAGTAAACTGCTTGAAGAAATTGGATCTCAAAGATTGCAGATGGAGAATTTTTGAAGTATATCCATATTCAAGCAGAGATCAAAGAAGCCCAAACAAACCAAAGGAATTTTGGGCTAACAATGACCACTGGGGATTGAGTAAAAATTCTTAAAAAACATTTTTTTAACATTTATTTATTGTTGAGAGACAGACATAGAGCACAAGCAGGGGAGGGGCAGAGAGAGGGAGACATAGAATCTTAAACAGGCTCCAGGCTCTGAGCTGTCAGCACAGAGCCCGACACAGGGCTAGAATCCACAAACTGCGAAATCATGACCTGAGCTGGAGTCTGACGCTTAACCAACTGAGACATCCAGGGGCCCCTGAAGAGTTCTTTTTAAAAAGAGCTGCCTTGAAGTGTCTGGGTGGCTCAGTCAATTAAGCATCCTACTATTGCTTTTGACTCGTGTCACGATCTAACTGTTCAGAAGTTCGAGGCTCATCTCAGGCTCTGCACTAAGAGTGCAGAAGCTGCTTGGGATTCTCTCTCTCCCTCTCTCTCTCGCCCTTCCCTGCTCATGCTCTCCATCTCTCTCAAAATAAATAAACATTAAAAATGAAAGTGCTATTTTGAAGATTATGACTCAGACTTTTGAAGAACTAAGGTTTTGGCAGTGGGAGGAATCACATGTGAAATTCTTTAAATAAAAATGTATTGACTTTAAAATAAACAAACCCCCCCCCACACACACACACAAAAAAAAGAGAAGACAAAAGATCAGCACTCAATTAGAGTGGTTAAAAGAAATGTAGCTCCAAAGGAGGTAGTTTATTATTTATCCAGTTATTTATTTGGCTAGAGTATAAGTACATGTATTTTTAAAGCTGAAAGGGAAAAGTAGAAGACAGCATGAGGTTTGAATTATTATAGTCATAGCCAAATTATATAGTAAGAGACTATAATGAATCTTGGAACAAGATCTGTAATGAAATGAGAATGAAGGGGCGTTCAGCCAAATGCACAGGTAGATGCGCTGACCTTGAAATGATCAATGCGGAATTTGCCTATGACGCCAGGGAAAATATGTAATGATGGAAGAGTAAATTGGTACATTGGTATGAAGAGGAGTGAGAAGCTATTTCTTTTTCTTAATCCAGGAGGGGTATGGTAATTTTTTGTGTATGAAATATTGAAAATATGGGTTTCACGTATAAGAGAAAATTCCCGCGTGGGGTGCAGATCTGGAAGCCATCTGTTGTTATGTGCACCTTATCTTGCAGGAGTGATGTGAGGTTTAAAATAGGTAAACACTGAACCTTGGAAAAAAATGATATCTGGGGTGGACAGGGGATAAAATTCCTTCAAAGGAGATGGAGGAGTTTGGAAGGAGGACCACTCAGACCAAGGAAGGCAAGCGTACCAACGAGCTGAGTGCTGAACAAAGTATACTAGTAGCCGCATCATGTTAGAGGCATAGGACGGAAATGACCAGTTAATTCCTAACAAAGTAGGTACCTCACTTAAAGCAGTTTTGATTATGCTGTGGGAGAGAAAATAAATACATAACATTTTTCTCCTAGAAACTAGAACAGACCTTAGAAATTACAACCTTCCGGGGCGCCTGGGTGGCTTAGTCGGTTAAGCGTCCGACTTTCGCTCAGGTCATGATCTCGCGGTTCGTGGGTTCGAGCCCCGCGTCGGGCTCTGTGCTGACTGCCAGCTCGGAGCCTGGAGCCTGTTTCAGTCTGTGACTCCCTCTCTCTGACCCTCCCCTGCTCATACTGTCTCTCTCTCTCTCCTAGAAATAAATAAAACATAAAAAAAAAATTAAAAAAAAAAAAAAAGAAATTACAACCTTCCTCCCTCCCCCTTTTTCCCTTTTAGTTCCTTCACTCCTTCCCTCCCTCCCTCCCTTCCTCCTTCCTCCCTTCCTCCTTTCCTTCTTTACTCTTTTTTTTTAATTTCAATTTTAAATGAAAGCTATTTCAATATATTTTAAATTTGGAGCAAAAAAATGGAGTGTGAAAATAGAGGAAAGAGAGAAATTACTGGGCAAGATTAGATATCGCATTCTCTAACATGGAAAGTAAAGAGGAAAGAATGGTGAGTTGTGGATGGAGTAAGTTTTAAAGGTGAAGAGATTCAGGTCTGGTAGCCTCTCCATTCTGTGAAGCTGTCTCCTGAGAGAACATGGCTGTGGACATGGGATGAAAGCTTAAAAAAACACGGTAAATGCAGGATATAGCACTGTAGGAAAATGAAGAAGGGAGATAATAATGCCCAAGGAAACAACAGAAAGAGTAATCTCTACCTGTATTATTCTATTTTAAAAATGGAAAAACATCAACAATATATTTTCTGCAAAATACCCATGATTAATGCAATAACTTTCATAATGTCCTATGGAACTTTGTGTTAAACACTGATCCTTGAAATGACTGAGAGACTCTGCCTCCTCCAATAAAAAGACTGAATTCTGCCTTATTAAAACATTAAATCTCAATAGATTTCATATATTTGAATCGATAGAATTTAAAATTAACAGAAGTCAATAAATAGAGAGAGGAAAAAGTTGAATAAGATTGACTAGAAAGTAAAATTTCTTGGCCACATCGGCTTTAAACTTAGTTACTCCTATTACCTATAAAATAACTTAAATTGTCCAGGGGTTAGGTTTTGTGTGTCCCCAAATGCCAAGATCTGTGGCTCTGTCTTGACTCTCTTAATTAAAAGATTTTTTTTTCATCTTCACATGCTTTTTCTTGATTTATTATTCCCCTAACAATGTCAACCCATTTAAGTAGTAATAACATAAAGTAGCTTCCTTAGCTTCAGTAATCTGAGAAAAGGTTTACAGGAGTATGGAATCATCAAATTATTCTTCCATCCACATCTGTATTAAGGACATGTAAAGACTTTTTAGAACAGAGGTTGGTAGCCAGCATATACTCAATTAATATTACCTATTTATAAAATATTAAATTCAGTGAAATGCTATGTGTATGTGTCTCTCCCAAAATGAATCTGAAACTTGGCACCCTGGCTAAAAATGCTTTGAAACATCTCTCAAATGAACAATTTTTAGATATTACATTTTAGAAATGAAATAACAGTATCAGATAATTGGCAGCAAAGTCATTTTCCCAAGTACCGATGCCAAGCACATGGCAGACATCCATTATGGATTGATGTAGATCAAAAGGGGCTGAGACACCATCTCATGCTTATAGAATTTCAGAATTAGAGACATTTGGAAGGGAAAAGTTAGCATCATTTGCCATGTGAAAGCCAAGCCATGTGCACTGAGCTGCTTTTCCTCACTAGGCAGGCCTCAGTCATCCCATCCTTATTTACCATCCCCTCTGGATTTCTTATAATAGCCAATGCATGCAGAATTAGTCAAAACTAAATGCCTCACTCCAGTTACAACAAAGGCTGACTTAGGGTCTTCCTATTGGTGACAAGTCTCCTCTGTATGTGCCTGACAAGCCAAAATTTCCCCCCTTTCCAGATGAGCGTGCATGAGTGAACTATCTACAAGTATTTAGGAAAAAAAAACCCCTATCTAATACTTCTAGAGAAGGGAGGAGTCAAACACCTCTCTCCTTTCCTGGACCCCCACCCAAGGGCCTAATTTTCTTCTATTAGATCTTACCACATTCTCTGGTTGCTCGGATCATCAGGCTCTTTACCACAATAAATTTATGAATTGATACATAGCTTTAAAATATGCTTGAATACTTCCAGGACTCTGAAAGCCCTCCTGAAATAATGTAGTCAGACTCCCTGGAACACATAATCCGTATACACATGATGAAGAAATGACTTGGAGCAAACAGCAGGCTTTGGAGGGTAGAAGGAGGAAAACAGCAATTGACTCGTCATGTTCAACTCTGTGTAACATGGATGAAGTGGAGATTTTAAACTGCAATGTTATTGTAAATTTTCCAGTAATCTAGATTTCTGAATTGCAAATACTGGAAACCAGTTCTGCTTTCCTGCTTCACACTGACAGCGACACTTTGCTTACCCACATCTGAGATCTTGTGGCTTTTGATTCATTCTGTTATTGATGCCTCCCCTTTTGTTTTCTCAAAATGTAAATATTTGTTCTGTCTGCATCCTAATTGCTAGTCTTGGTGTCTTGTTGTGTATGAGGGCTGTGGTCACTCAGATGCCTCAGGATCTCTTGCTATGTGCTGGGATTTCATGTCTTATGACATTAGCTTGGCATAGTTGTCAGCTACCCTGTACCATGCCCCTGACTAAACTGCAGCTATGTCTCTAATTGAAAGCCAAAATTATTTTATTCTTCTCTACAGAGAGGAAACCCAGAACTATTATTCTGTACACACACCAAACCACAGGAGCCTGGGTGAGGGTTTGTAATGACAGGGCCTCCTACATAGCACATTTGCAAGCTTTCTACTAATTACCTTAATTTTCTTTGTCTAGACTAACTTATTGCATTGAAGAGATCCTTTTCTAAAGGGATGGGGGTGGAAGTAAAAAGGACATCGTTAGCCCTTCAATTCCTGCCAAGTAAAGAGGAGAGAAAGACATGAATAGAACCAAGAAAACAAACATAACAGAACCCGAAGATTTGCCCTTGAATGGACTGTGTCCTAGAGCACGTGCCGATTTAAAATTGATCTGAGAGACTGTGATCTAGGAAGACTGGAATCTCTACAGCAGAAAACACATGAAACAATATATAAACCCAAAGAAGAAAGTTGTTTCGTAAGAGAAAACAGTCACAAGTAGGAAAACGACACTCATCAGTCAATTCCTTACATCACCAGCAATAAAGAAAACTCTTCCGTTTTGTTCTGCTTTCCTGACATTTTCCAGTTTGTCTTTTCAGACTGAAAGTAAATGGGCTTGTGTGGAATAACCTGGCATCGCTCTGGCTCATTGTTGTGGTGAACACTAAGAGAAATTTAATATCTCAGCTATAAGCCATTTTGAAAACTTTTTTTTCTTGGATAAAGCGGCTGGATCAGCTCAGGTAACACAGGCTGCATTTTCACCATCCTTAAAAGCTAGAGATGAAAACAAATATTGATATTTACGGATTGTATGGCTTTAAGGCTACGAAGAGGAGCACCCGAGGTGCTCATAGATTGCCACAGTGAAGTGAAAGGCCAAAGGGCAAGGCTGGCCTTTCCTGGGCTGCAGCTGCCCATTTGGTTGCCAACAGGCTAAGGCCATGGGAACATTGGTCCTGGCTGGGAGCCCTAGAAGCTCCTTTCCTGTGGGGCATTCTCCTTAGCCAAATTCTTAAGGCCCTGCCGGTTAACTGACTTCCTACCTCTCTTCTGTTGGGAACATTATATGCATTTCCATTTGCCATAATCAAAGCCTTCTTGGTTTCCTAGGATATGATGATGGGTTTCATGTCACCGTTATCTTGCGTCTCAATTATGTTTCCCTTGATTGATCTACTTTGGAGTTTGGTTAAATTAGCTCTCAGTGGGCCAAAAATTCAGCTTTCGTTTTCATTTTTGTTTTGGTAGGTTTGTTTTTGCCTTTTCATAAATTGTGCATAATAGAGATATTTTTCTGGATTAAATGTACTGATAAATCCTCAAACTAGGTGTGAGTTGAACTGATGCTGTGTTTTTTCCCAGCAGGACAAGGAAAAGCCTTGGGTTTCTCATTCTGAATCTGAGGGAACCATTGTTATGAAGGTCCCAGAATGTGTCTTGTGTCACTGGCTCTGGGATGGGCAGCTTGGAAGTGAGTGGTGCTGCTGCGACCTTTGTCACTCATTTATCCATGTCATTACTCTGTGTCCCATTTTTGGGAGAGATAATCAGATGTTGATTAGATCAATGGTTTTCAGCCAGGCGTGACTTTGCTTCCCTGGGGACATCTGTCGATGTTTGGAGTCATTTTTGGGTGTCACTACTGTGGAGTGGAGTGTTACTGGAATCTAGAAGGGTAGGCTTCAGGGATAATGCCAAACATCCTACGGTGCTCAGGACCACCCTCCACAAGAAAGAATTATCTTGTCCCTGACGTCAGTAGGATCAAGACTGAGAAATCATGAGTTAAATTGACAGTTTGCTACTCTCTCACATCGTTCCAGATACAATGGAATTTAGAGCTATCTCTAGTCTCCCTATGGCAACTAAGTCAGCATTTTACTTTCTTAGGAGCTGATACGGTTTTCTTATAATGCTGGATAGGTCTTTGGATTTTTTTCACTCAGTTATACCAGAATTGGAATCATACGAAGCTTTGGCGTAAGAAATTAACACCAAGCTAATCTGCCATAAAACTTTCCTAATGCTTCTGATTTGGGATAAAAATGTCATATTTTTTGTGTTTGGTAGATTTTTATCTAGATTTTTTCCTAGTAAATTGAAGTTCTTACAAAATTATTCACCACCTCCTGGAAGAAAAAGCTCCTTCCATTTATACAAATTCTATAAAACCCCACCACAAATTCACCTTCTTTTTGAAGCCTCCTACTTTCTTTCCAGCACATACTCAAGATCTCATTAAAACTTCAATTCTTCTGTGAAGCATCCCTAAATGTCCTATGCTGAATTTTCTAGCTCACTGTATCATGTTTATTTGTCTGTAATTTTATTACCTAAGGCTGGGGCCAAGCTTGCTTCATGTTAGCATGACTCTACAGCCCATCAGAGAAAACAGAAAAAGTGCTTAGTAAAATGTGTCTGATAATTAGTCTAGAAATCATCACAAATATTTCATGTCAGTTTTAGAAACAAAGTGCACCTTTAAAAAATATTTGACATAAACACAAAACATGTCATCAAAGGTAACTTGCTCTTAAAGCAAACCTACCTTGACATTGATCTTTCCTCACAATAACTGAGTAATTACATTCTAAAAGGGGTTGGTACACAGGGTTAGCACTATTTCTGAAATTTGACATATTGAGAGAAAAAAACCGTATACGAGACCAAATATGCTTTTCTGTGGAGTCAAGAGTAGAACTAAGGCTTGTATATTCAAAATGCTCCAACTATGACTTGAAAAACTCTTTATTATCAATCACAGCTAAGTGGTTTCTATTATTATTAGAAAAATGATCCCATTTATGTTTTTAAGCATTTCCAAGTTCATCTAGTTTAATTTCAAAGATTTTCAAAGATCTCTTATTTTATTTTATGATTTGTGTAGTTTGAAATATGCGATTTTGGCACCCTGAATGCTATACTCTGTTTCCTTTTCCTATCTCAATTATGAATGTTGTTTTATGTATGATTTGTGTGCATACTGTAAAGAACTAAACTTTCAGACCTCTCTGGATGTTCTCATCCCTCTGGCCCATGAAATAGTTTTTCAGTTCTCAAAATTCAAGACTTCACATTACCCATACCAATTCATTTCATAAAGACAAAACTAGATTGAATATTAAGTACATCCAGAAGATGACTGTTTTGCATAAAACTACACAAAAAACAATGGCAGTTGTTTACTTAACCAAGTAATACTTATTAATTCATTACCACTTAAGTCAAAATAAATGTTTAGTATTTATTTTTAAGATTTTACTCTTAAGTAATCTCTGTGCCCAAGGTGGGGCTCAAACTCACAACCCTGGGATCAAGAGTTGCATGCCCTACTGACTGAGCCACACAGGTGTCCCATAAAAAAAATATTTAAAACAAATCTAATTAGCTAACAGCTCCCAACTTCTACCCAATCTCTTCACAGTGGTCTTCGATTACTCTAGGAAGGATTTGTCACTTCATAATTTGTCCACTTTATGTATGTCTTACAAAACTGTAACCTCTTAAGGGAAAGGTTATCGCATTTATCTCGCCCTCCCACAGCTCCTACCTATCACAGAGTTCTGCACATAGCTCACTAAATTCAGTGGTATGCGCTACAGACAAGCTTGCCAACAATACTCGTTGCATCTGTGCTTCAGAGGTATGCTTCCTTTTCAGAAATTAGTAAAACGTACAGAAATGTGTTGGCACTGTCCATGGTATCTTTTGGGAGTGAGAGATAATATGAGATCTGTATTTACTTGAAAGAAGTAGCTGTCAACTCATAAATATTAATCACCTGCCTTGTCTGGTTAATATTTCAAAGTACCAGTTTAGAGGTTGGGAACACAAAGCAGTAACTTGTCGTTTGTGGGCTTAAAATAAATGCAATTGGGAAAGTAAAATGCACACATACATGTCAAAAGATGCATAGCAACACAGGATATCATGTAGAAAGTGCCAAAGGGGAGGGAGGAAATAGTGCCACCAGAGTTCAGAGCAGAGAGAAGCCACTCGGCACTGAGGTCCCTGTAGATGGCCTAGTGAAGGAGGTGAAAATTAGCCTGACCTTAAAAAGAAGAGAGGGATTTAAAGGGGAGGGGATGATGAAAGGTATTCTTGGCAAGAAATGCGAAGAAATGCCTTGGGAAGCTGGAATGCACACAGCATGTTTACAAAGGAGAGATAGGACAGGAGTATTCTGATGTGAAAGACGGTTAGGAAGGGGTCTCTAAGACAGAGTAATGCATTAGACTAAAAACGGCAGAAGTCAAATTCAGATTGGTCTTGATAACTGAAAATATCTTCAACAAAGTAGTGAGTGCATGAAGAGCTGTTTTTGGAGGATTAACATGGCACTTAGGAAAATTCTGGGAACAGAAAGTCTTCGGGAGAAAATTATAATCATCTACTTATTATATTAAAAAAACTACCAAGAAGAAGTCAGTGTCCAGAACCTTAAATGCTGACTGACTAGTTATTGAATAAATGAGTAAACAGATATGAGAATCACAAATATGTTATCTGATATATATAAAGAATATATATATTATAAAGAAAGATAATAGGATTTAGTGATAAACATTTGCTTTTTTAAGAAGGGAAGAAGATTTCATATGGATTTTGTTTATGTTTCTGTAAAAAATCGCAGAAATAGGATTTAGGTTCCTCAACCTTATAAAATCTCTATGATTTTCTTTTGAAACTTACAAATCTTTCCCAGTTGCTCAGATTTAATTTTTCAGTCATAGTCATTAGAACTTTGCATGGAGTTCTCTTAAAGCTCTTATACTATGGTCTATATTGTACTATTTTTGTGTAAGACTCAAAAGCTTTGGGTTTGGGTTGATAGATAAATAGTGTTTCCAATAACATATATATATGTATATATTATATATATTATATATATTATATATATATTATATATGTAATATATATGTGTGTGTATACACACACACATATATATAAAGAGTAAACATCTTGCAAAAAAAATTCAAGTCTGGTTTAAGATATTGAGAGTTTGAAGTAATTGTAGGACTTTTAGTACAGTGTATTTCATCCATAGGCAAAGATGAAGAGTGAGTTCAAGACTGAAGATTTGGCAAAAGTGTTCTTTTAAGTCAGGAGAATATTTGGTTGAGACTCCTGAGAGAAAAGGAAAAAAGTTGTACTAAACGAATGTGTTCAAGGAGGGAATGAAGAAACATGAAGCCAGTGAGTTTCACTGAAAAGAAAATTTCAAAGGTAAAATAAGAACTAGGTCCATGTGGAATCACAGAAACTAAACGAGGAAAGAAATTTTTGAAGAAGATACGAGTAATCCAGGAGAATAATGACTGAAAGAAAAACTTTTGGTTTTGGTATTTAAAGGTCACTGTTAACCATTGAAAAAAAGATTCAGTCAAGGTAGAAAGAAAGTCAGGTCAGACTTAAGAAGTAAACCAAGAAGTACAGAGCTAGAAAATCGGAGGAGCTTGAAGATAATGTTAATTACTGAGTCAAACTTAAAAAAAGATAAATCACAATAGGGTGATTTAAAAAAGAAGTAGGGGTGTGCCTGTGTGCTAGATAGGAGATCTGAGCAGATTTACAAGGTAAAGAATCAATAAGGAGTAAAGGATTCAAGGTGGAATAGGAAATACTGTGCATCAGAGCATCAGAAAGTTCAAGGGGATATGGGAATTTATAGGACAGAAATAACTAGAGGCGGACTAGTCTTGTAAAAGAGAAGATGCAGCTCTTTCTCTGAGATAAGATGGAAGAATAAGAGGTCCAGCAAGCTATGAATATGTGCTTTGAGCCTGTGAGAAAGATGTGGCTCTGAGGCCTGCCGACGTGGCAAGGAATAAAAAGGTAGGTAGAGTTCCATTTATGGGAAGACGTTAGCCCTTTAGAAGGGCAGATTGTGAGAAAAGACTCTGGAGGCAAGATAAAACATGATTAGGGGCAAATTTAAACCATGAGGACCCTGTGAGATTATAAATGAATAAGTTATAAACTCATGGCACAATTTCTTGCCTTTTCCAGCAATGCTCAGAAGACTGGGTGAATGTGGATGTGACTCAGGATGTGGGAGGCAGCATAACTAAAGGCCCTAGTGAGATTTGGTGGGAGGCGGGAGGGGGGAGTAAGAGAAAACAGAATAAGGCCAAAAATGTCATTAACTCAAAAGCTAGAAAGGATTGCTTTCTGCTAAAAATGAAAGATGAAAATAGAACCCTATTATACATTATCAACACCCAGTTTCTACTCTAATTTTCTTGCTTTATAATGGCATTTCTTTCTCCATATTTGCATTGTAGACTGATCTCTCCGGTCACTCGGAAAAGATTTTAGTGATACTTCTGTTACATGCTAATTAAAATGGTTTTCATTGCATATTGCAATGTTTTGAATGATCGAAAGCAGACATTGTGCTAACATATGCAATAAATGGGCATTTTCAAACATTCTCAGACTATGTTCTTTAAATTAGGCCTTTCATATATCTGGACATATTGCAAATAGTATGACAGGACCATGAAGACCTATTAGAATGGAAACTTAGAATTTAAAAGGAATACTGATTTTGAAAAAAAAAACAAAAAAACCTTCCATGGCTCAAAGAACCGACTAAAAATGTTCTATAATGGGCTAAATATTACAAAATGTTCTTTAATTTGATTTATTCTGTTGTATTCTGAATTGGGCTGGATTCTCATCTTCTCCATGCTTTCAGTGGAGCTGATCCAAGCACAGAGTCTTCTTTAACATTGGAAGAGACTTTGCATTTGGATCTCATCCACAAGGATTCAGTTAGATGAAACACTAGTTCTTTGGAATGAAATGTCTGTAATCTTAAATCCTTGACATCTGAAAAAAATCTGGTGGATTTGTGTTGAGATCTGAGTTCAGTGAAGAATACATATTTTGAGTATAGGGGCCTCCTTGTCATTACACATTTTTTTAAATGAACAGTTGAATGAGGTGCAAGGTATTAGCACAAATATGAATGAAAAAAATACAAAAATCAGACGTTGATTCTATTTCTTTTTGCCTCCTTGAATGCTGAGTTCAGATTAGTTGAGGCTATTGAAGACAAATATTTGTTGAATTAATGGAGACAGGAGGAAGAATCATTTAGAAAATCAGAGCTTCTTAGAGCCAGAAAGGATCCTCAGATTATGTCACCATTCCTTAGGAATTAAATCAGGAAAACTGTGACTTCAAAAATAACATGATGTGTCTAGGTTTACACACCTTTTGACGGAATAATCCAGGACGATCTGCCAGAACTTTCAGTTTAGTTAGCTAAATTTCCATTGCACCATGCTGTCTCTTATAAGTTTCTCTTAACCCAGATATTTTTTTAACTGAATGAATTTCCATAGAGAGCATAGATGTTTTTTTGTAGCAATAGCATTAGGAGTCTAGGCTATAATTACTATGGGATCTCCTTATAGGAATCAGCTGCATTTAAAGTATTCAACTAAATGAGTTTCTAATAGTTCTCTTTGAAAGTGATTCCAGTTTTTAGTGGTCATCATTTTTAAAAAGATTTTAACTTTTTGAGCAGTTTTAGGTTGACAAAAGAATTTGAGAGGAAAGTAGAAAGATTTTCCATGGGAGCGCCTGGGTGGCTTAGTCGGTTAAGCGTCCGACTTTCGCTTGGGTCATGATCTCGCGGTTCGTGGGTTCGAGCCCCGTGTCAGGCTCTGTGCTGACTGCCAGCTCAGAGCCTGGAGCCTGTTTTGGAGTCTGTGACTCCCTCTCTCTCTGACCCTCCCCTGCTCACACACACACTCTCTCTCTCTCCTAGAAATAAATAAAAACATTAAAAAAAAAAAGATTTTCCATGTATCACTTGTCCCCACACACTCATAGTCTTTCCCGTTATTGACATCGCTCACCAGAATGGTACATTTCTTTTTAGCCAAGGATGAACCAACAGGAACATATCATAATCACCGAATGTCCATAGTTTCCCATAAGGTTCACTCTTGGTGGTGTAAATTATACGGGTTTGGACAGATGTATGATGACGTGTCTCTTCTCATTATAATAACATACAGAGTATTTTCAGAGCCCTAAAAATCCTCTGTGTTCTGCCTATTTATACCCCCACCCCCACCCCTTGTTGGCAATCACTCATCTTTTTATTGTCTTCATGGTTTTGTGTTTTTCAGAATGTCATATAGTTGTAGTCATATAGTGTGTAACCTTTTTAGTTTGTCTTCTTTCACTTCATAATGTGCATTAAGGTTCCTCCATGTCTCTTAATGGTCTGATAGCTCATTTCTTTTCAGTGCTGAACAATACTCCATTTTTTGGATGTACCAGAGTTTATTTATCCTTTAATCTATTAAAGGACATCTTGATTGCTTCCAAGTTTTGACAATTAAGAAGAAAGCTACTATGAGCATCCTGTGCAGGCTTTTGTGTGGATTTAATTCTTCAATTCCTTTGGGCAAATACCAAGAGTATGACTGCTGGATCATAAGGTAAGAGTATGTTAAGTTTTGTAAGAAACTGCTATACTGTCTTCCAAAGTGGCATCAGTAGGTTTGGTCTCATCATGGATCTGCTGTCTACAAGCTGTGTGATGCTAGATTCAGCCTTCTTGACTTATATTCATTGGCTGTAAATGAAGAACGATAAAGTTCTTCTAGCCTACATGAATAAGATGTTATATTTGAAAGTTCTTGAAAAATGCCTATGTAAATTGATATAATAGTAACTAAAACACCTTTTCCTAATTATTGAGCTCTTCTCTTATGTAGTGTTCCATAGATATGGTGACCACTTTCTATATATTTGAAGATTCTCAATCTCATTTTATGCATTTCTCTTCTATCATTTGCATTCTTGTCTAAGTACCTGGAAAATATCTTATCAGAAAGAAATTCAGTGGTATTTCTGCCAGAGACTTAGTATGGGAAATAGTATATGGTAACCTGATTTCAGCATGCTGAGATGCCAAAGAATATTAGAAGTCTATGGAAAATCACAGAGGCTTTGAAGTGTCTGTATCCTGACCACTGAGCCAACGTGACCCCTGAATCAAAATCTTGTCATCTGTGACAATGTGGATGGACCTTGAAGGCATATGCTAAGTTATATAAGTCAGACAGAGGATAACTACTATATGATCTTACTTACGTGTAGAATCTAAAAAGACCACACTCATAGAAGCAAAGATCGGATTTGTGGTTGCAAGAAGTGGAGATGGAAGGGTTGGAGGGGTAAGGGGTTGGAAGAATTTGGTAAAGGTAGGCAAAATAAACAAATTCCTAGTTATTAGATAATTAAGTTATGGGAAGATAATGTGTAACATGATGACTATCATTAATAATAATGTTTTGTGTATTTGAGAGTTTCTAAGAGTAGATTTTAAAAGTTCTTATCCCAAGGAAAAATGTAACTAGATGATGTGATAATGTTAACTAATTGTGATAATTATTTTATAATACATGCATATAAAATCATCCTGTTGAACATCTTAAGCTTATGCAATGTAAGAAGTAAAGGTACTTTTGATTTTGACCACGATATGGCTTAAAAGGAGCATCTAGCCAGAGGGTGGAGGGCTAAACCATGTTTCAATTCTCTTGTAGTTGTTTCAGGGCCACAGGGCAAATGACACAATTCTCTAGGAGTTAAATTACATGATTTTCTTTTGATGTCTTTCACCAGGGCTCTCTACATACCCGCCATCCTGGCAGATGTGTAAAAATCTCCTAAATTCGACCCGAAATACGCACATCGACACAGTCTGACAGGACTCCACATTTAATTAGGCACAGGTTCTCAGTTAACAATCATAAAGGGGCTCACACACTTTACACAGTTAACACTTCGTGTTTACGGCAGTATGAGGTCTCAGGCTTGCCACTGTTTATTTACACAGTGAATACTTTTGAGACCAATTGAAATGACATGTATATGGAGAAGTATAAAGAAATGCTGTGCACGGGTCTATAAATAATCTAAAGTAGACTTCATGTTCCTCAACGGATAACATCTGAACTCTTAATCTTGACAGAGCTTGGTTTTCTTAGTTCCCTTTTAAAATTCCATGGAAAATACTCCACAGATTTACAGACAATGTGAATCTGCTTTAGAATACACTGATCTAGAAGAAAAAAAAAGAAGAAAAAAACCAAATTCCAGGTATGCGCAGACGAACTCTTTTCCAAGGGTGAACAATCAGCCCTGGTTGAGGGGCTTGCCCGTGTCCCATGAGTCTAGAAAGTTCCCCGCCTCTGGAGTTGCTTGAATCATCAGCTCCAGACTTGGATGCTAAATGCATTAACGTCTTGTCTTCCTTTTTGCAGTTTCTTTCTTCTTGATCCCGGAAGAAAGCAGTGACCTATGATCTATTACTTTCCAGCTTTTTTGGACCAGTCTCTGGAGTCAGCAGCTCTTCCTCAAATACCATTTCTGGCCTCAGAAGGAAGGAGATGTTCTTTGCAACTAGTGAGGAATAGCTTCTTGAGCAGAGGACTATCACTGCCTTTCACTCTGTCTACACATTCAGGAAAATCACATAACACAGTGAAATGGGAATTGTGAGCTGGAAGTTTAAAAATTCATTTATTCCAATTCAATTAAGTTGAGGCAAAGAAATGTGTTCATTTGACTTTCACTTTGCAAATGAGGAAGGTAGAGAATTAAAAAAATTTCTTTTCTTCTAATGGGAGTCTTCAAAGGCACTTGACGTATGTTAGGTTAGAAATAAATGCATAAATATGGAAATAGTCTAAAGTAAAATCACACAGTAGAGAAAGTGTCTTTTAAGTGTTTTACTGTTTTTCTCTTTGAAGTCACTATCTGAAATCCTCCTTTCCAAAACATATAATTTATTTGACACCTAGATGTACACTCTGCAGTAATCCTTCTCGGAGCTTAAACTTTTGATAGACAAACAAAAATAGATCAACCAACAAATGCCTATCTGATTCTGCTGTCGTCTTCCCTTCCTTCTTCCAAATAAAAGTGAGTCTGCCCAGGTCCCTTTGGATTAGATCATTCCCTTCTGTGTCCTTCTTGGTAACACATTTATATTTTTAAAAATAATTCTTTGACAATGAAAAAAATGAGAATTTAGTGGCTCTAGAAGAGCAGTGGGGAAGATACAAAAGATTAATGGATTAATAAAAGAATGAATGAATTGGCCAATTCAAAACATATTTATTGGACATCTTCTATGTTCCAGGCACTGGAACTACTAAAATGAACAAATCATATATGGCTCATGGATTCATGACACACAATGTGTAGATGACCAATAATGCCAGGAGAGGCAAAGTATTTCTCTGCCCTGAGTAGCCCATGGAGATTAGAGATAATTGCCTCTTCTCTGACTGGAGAGGCAATTCTCTTGCACTGTGCATCTCATTTGAGGTAGATCATCTCACGTCTCTTGTTAGGATCATTTATAAAAATGTTCTAGCCCTTCCCCCCTTGATTTTTCTTACTTGATTTCAGGTTCTTTAGAAACAGGATCTAATCTGTCTTTACATTACTTACAGTAACTATAGCTCCATAGAATACTTTTAAGAAATTTAATGTGTTTTCCTCTGGCTCAGAAGAATGATCAAGAACAAATAGAAGGCAAAACTGTTTTTTTATTTACCTACTTTATTTTTCCATTTTCTTTTTGTAAAATGAGAATACTTAAGTTCTACTCTCTCCGCAAATGTCAATTATACAATACAGTGTTATCAACGACAGTCACCATGTTAGACATCCAGTCTTCAGACCTTATCACAGAAAGCTTGTATCCTTTAACCAACCTCCTCCATTTCCCTCAGTCTTCAGTCCCTGGCAACCACCATTTTACTCTACTTTCTATAGGTTTGACTTTCTTAATACTATGCATTATTTGTCTTTGCCTGGCTTATTTCACTTAGCATAATGCGCTCCAGGTTGTTGCAAATAGCAGCATTTCCTTCTTTTGAAGGGTTGAATAATATTCTACTGTGTACCTACATACCATATTTTCTTCATTCATTCATCTGCTGACTGATCCTTAGGCTGAGATGATCATGTGATTTTTACCCTTCATTTTGTGAATGTGAACCATCATCTTTGCATCCAAGGAGTAAAACCATTTGGTTGTGGTATATGATTCTTCTAATGTATGGTTGCATTTGGTGTGCTAATGTTCTGTTGAGGATTTTTACATCTATATTCATCAGGGATGTTAGCCTATAACTTTTAGAAAAAAAAGTTTATTTTTAATTTGGAAGATCCAGCACCTAAACTGATTCAGTTCAGATTTTAGAAATTCCTAATTAGTTTCAAATGAAAAGTTAGGACTGAATAAACTGAAATGTTCCGTGGTGTATAATTTCCAGACACTACAGAGTTCCTGAATCGTACATATTTAATTCTGATAGTCCTTTTGGTATGACACTAAAAATTTTCAGACTTCAGCCCAGGAATCCTAGACCGAAAAGCTGGTAAATACACAAATGTTGCATTAGTTTGGAGTGCTGAAATCTATTCCAGAATGGTACCACCAGAAACATAGGTAAAGTATGAGGTTATCTTTCCCCCATAGAGCTGACATTATTTGGTGATAGTAGTGAAAGCTGTCCAAGTAAGCACTGACGTCCATGAGTACAAACACATTTGCATAAGCAGGGCAGCAGTGATTATTAAACTGTTATAAAAATTGCAATTTTACCTTGTCCCAGGAAACAGAATTGGAATTTAAGTTTCATAATTTCCACACTGGATTTCACTTATTCTTCACAGTTTTCTCTCATTCCCATAACCACAGCATGTTTCCCATTTTGGAACTGGAGTTGGCGTATCTTGTCCCCTTCCTCTCACCCCCCTCTGTGCAGTCAGCGCAGAGCCCAATGTGGGGCCCAATCCCACAAGCTGTGCGATCGTGACCTGAACTGAAATCCAGTCAGTCACTAAGCGACTGAGCAACCCAGGCACCCCTAAAATAAAATTAAAAGTTTTAAAAAAGGAATCAATCATGATATAACAATTATGACCACATAACTGGGAAGCCATATTTCGTCATTTTTGAATAATGCAGAATCTGGGGGCAGATAGAACTGTATCCAAGTCCAGGCCTCACTGTGCTTTGGTTCTACATTTACAATAATGAGTTCTTATAAGGACTGAATACAGTTTATATGTGCAAAACATAGCCTAAAAGGCATCTGAAATAGCTATGATTGGGGATCTCTGGTTGGCTTGATTTCGGCTCAGCTCATCATCTCCTGGTTTATGAAGAGCCTCTCGCCCATCTTCACTACCAGTGCAGCCTGCCTGGCATTCTCTCTCTCCCTCTCTCTCTGCCCCTCTCCCGGTCATGTACTCAATCTCTCTCTCTCTCTCAAAATAAATGAAGTTAAAAAAAAAAGAAAGAAATAGCTATGATTACTGGCAATGTGAAAATGAGTCCATGTTGGTTTGTAAAGTGAGGTATATAACTTAAATATCATATTAAATAAAATGGATTTGGACCAAGATCAATCAGAAATGAATGACATGAAATGACACTGTAACAGTATTTGGTGTGCCTTCCTACTGCTCTGAGGATGGAAAAGAAAGCTGTACATAAACTAGAATTCAGTGTATGTTTAGGGAATGTTGATGTCACCCTTATTTTGGATGCAGATGACGTATTTAGGAGTAATTTATTAGCAGATCAAGAGATAAGTGTAAAATGGATCTTCAGTGATTTGAGTTTAAGATATTCATACTGGGAAAATATTCAAAGCATGTTATTCATTAACAACTCACCCCAGCTATCCTTGGAGAATAGTGTGATTTGAAACAGATGCAAACCTGCAGTTAATTCATAATTCCCACAGAGTAGATAGATTTTAATTGCCAAGATATTTTAGTCACCTTTGATTTAATAGCCCTTGGCTTTTCTTTTCTCTGTCAAATTTATTTTTCCAAGGTGGGTCAAAAATTAGCTTTGTGACATCACTGTGCAGTTTATACTGCGAAGTTTCTAGTAGAGCCTATCCAAAAAGTGTTTATTCAATAAATACTCGTTACAAATGCTGAGAGACTGACTTTAGTCATCATTTATTAATGAGCTCCAGTTTTCCCTGTCATCAGATTCCAATACTAGCAAGTGTCTTTATACACTATATTCATTTAAGTTATGTTTGATGCTTGAAAAATGAATAAACCTTCAGTTAATGTTATAAATTAGATCAAATTTTAATAAAAAAACTGCAAAATTTTCTTAGTCTTCGCAAATGCTGGAATATAAAATCTCTGACAAGTTCTGGAAATTTTGTTGAACAATGAGCAATAAAAGTCAAAGTAGGCCTTTATTTAAAGACAGATAGTTGAACACATACAAAAACTGCCACTGCCTCCCAAAAAGCTCTTAAATGACAGGATTTTAAGAAAAGAATGAAGGGGCGCCTGGGTGGCTCAGTCAGTTAAGCGTCTGACTTCAGCTCAGGTCATGATCTCACAGTTCGTTAGTACGAGCCCTGTGTTGGGCTCTGTGCTGACAGCTCAGAGCCTTGAGCCTGAGATTCTGTGTCTTCCTCTGTCTCTGCCCCATCCCGCTCGCACTCTGTCTCTCTCTCCAAAAATAAATAAACATTAAAAAAATTTTTTTAAATTTTTTTACTTTTTTTTTTTTTTTGAGAGATACAGTGAGACAGAACATGAGCAGGGAGGGTCAGAGAGAGAGGGAGACACAGAATCTGAAGCAGGCTCCAGGCTCTGAGCTGGCAGTCAGCACAGAGCCCGACGTGGGACTCGAACCCATGAACCGTGAGATCATGATCTGAGCCGAAGTCGGACTCTTAACTGACTGAGCCACTCAGTTGCCCCTGAAAAAAAAATTTTAAGGGATGACAGTATTAAGTTAAAAAAAGAGATATAAATCAAAATGCATGTAAGTCCAAATAGGAGAAGAGACAGGAGCAACAAAATGCTGGAGGCTGGAAGCCATAAGCCAGCAGAGTGGCAGTCAAAAAGTAACTGAGTGCACAAGGAATCTCACAAATAGGGGTGAATTGGGGGCTAAAAACAGGAAAGTGGGTTTAAGGTTTGTTTAGGACAGAATCAAGCCTTCAGCACCTCTACCGCTCTATGTAGAAAGAGATCATCTTGCTCCAGAGTGTGATGTGTATTTTTTTTGAATACACACATGTGTATATGTACATTCTTTCTCTGGAGATGGTCAAGGCATAAGGACTCTAGACTGAAGGACAGCTTCAGGGTGAGGACACTTCTCAAAAGGGGGTGGCTGAGTGAATGTTGGAATAGGAAGTCTCCAAACACCTTCCTAGCTCAGCAAGCAGAACTCTGGCAGCCAGGTTTATACCTCCTAGCCAGGATAGGAAGAACCTTCCCCGGGAAATCTGTTCACCCAATGACAAAGGCCTAGTGATACTGTCTTTGGGGTCTTCCCAAATAAAGAACTAATATAGATCACTCATAGTACATTTTAGGATCAGCAAGTCTATTCAGCAGTACTGCTTTGCCAATCAGTTTCTTAGTGCTTCAATTTTAAATTTCCACCAAACTGCCAGATGTGTGGTAGGCATCTGAGGAAAGCCTTTAGCATTAAAAAAAAAAAAAAATCCCCAAATGAGCCAACCAATGAGCAGAAACAATTCAGAGGAAAGAACTATTCAGGGAGAACAAATCTTGAAATCCTTAAGTAAGACATCCTCAGTGGAACCTTTGGGAAAAAAGAAGACACCACCAAGAAAAGACTCGTCAGAGAATACGAGAGCTCTTGGAAGTTAAGGAATTCTAGAGCCAAATAATTAATGATAATAATTATAATAATAATGCAAAATTTTTAAAAACATAATAAAATGGGGAGATAAAGATGAGGAAATCTTTACAAACTGAAAACAAACAATAAAAAATGGAAAACAGGAAAGAGATGATTAAAAAAAATTAACGGACCAGTCCAAGATTTATCTGAATAAAAGGAATTTCAGGAGGAGTAGAAAGGAAGAAATTATCAACAAAATAATTGAAGAAAACGTTCAGGCACAGAAGAATCCACCATTGTCGACCATAATGAATGAAGACTGCATTCCTAAAGTACATTAAGAATTTTCACAAGTGAGACAAGGTGAAAATCCCAAATTCTTCCAGAAAGGAAAACAAACAAAAAAGAAGAATAGTTTTTATACAAATAACCAAGGATGAAAATAACATTGGACCTCTCAACAGCTCGACTGTCAAACAGAGAATAACGGAAACAGGCCTTCAAAATTCTGAGGCCAAATGGTTTTCAAACTGCAATTCTCTTTCAAATTAATGAACTTATTTTTATTTATTCATTAATAATGCAATTAATACATGCATTTCCAAACATATACATTGCAGGAAATTTAATCTTCCACGGGCCTTTTTTGGTGACGTTACCAGAGTGTGCCACCCCAAATTAAGGAGAAAGAAAGTAAAGAAAACAGGGGCTGGCAAAGAGAAGCAGTGTTTGGTGAGCTGGGCTGGTGTGAGGTCCCAAAGATGGCTGCCGCGCAGCTGGGGCAGGTCAGAGGGCACTCGCAGACTCTACCTCGGTAAGATGAAAATCAGAGAACAGCTAATGTGATTAAAATATCAACAGGAGATGATGCAACTATGGAAAGTTCGTGGCTGGAGAAGCAATAAATAGAAGGAATATGAAAATAAAAACCAATTATGAACCCAGGGAAAAGAAAGAAAACAAGCAGAAAAGGGAAATTAATAATAGTGCACTGCATCGCTCCATAGTGAATTGTGTTTACATATTTATAATGGTATACGGAGTTAATATTTTACCTAACCAAATCTTTAGTATTAGAGGGATGGGGCTTGGGGAGTGAGTGTGCGTATTTGGGAGGTGGCACTGGGGGTGGAGGTGACGGCTCTCAATCCTCATCTTCCACAGATGGGGGTTAGTACACACTGCTAACAGCTGAAAAATTAAGACCTCAAAATTTAAGCATTTATGTGGAGAAATAAAGGTAAATACCAAAAGGATTCGCTGTTAACACTGGAAATTACTGCGTTTCAAAAGTTGAAAATTTGGTGATGGACTAGCACCTGAGCATCTGATTCCTTAATTAAGCTCTGTAGAAAAATACGCCTCCAAAGTGAAAATGCGACTTTGAAGAACTGAAAAATAAACTCAAAGAGAAAAAAAGCCTGCGAGTATATAAAGCATGCAAATTAAATCAATAAAATAGTAACTATGGAAAGCAAATACATAACAAATAAAAGCAGATTGAGGAAGTTCAGCAAGTTCTGAATTATAATTTCAACTCTGATAATTAGCGACCTGCATTGATTTCTTTTTCTTTTTTTCTACACTGATTTCTCCTAATTGAAAAGATAAGGGAACAACTGAAAAGTGGAAAAAGTCTTTCCTGGACACTCCACAACTGGCTAGCCCAGCAATTCTTGAACTTGGTCCTAGAAGTTTTTTACTCTTAAAATATTTTTGAGAATCATGAAGAGCTTTTGTTTCAATGGGTTATATCTATTATATTAATCATATTAGCAATTAAAACTTAGAAATTTATACATATTTACTTATTAATTCATTTACAAATATGACAACAAATTCACCATATATTTTATGAAAAGTTACTATATTTTTCAATAGAGAAGAGAATAGCATTCTTTTAGGTCTTTTGCAAATCTCTTTAATATCTGGCTTAACAGAAAACAGCTGGATTTTCATATTTGCTTCTGCATTGAAACTGTTGTGTTGAAGTACATGAATAAAATCTGGCCTTACAAAGATATGTAATCATGTGTCCTTTCTAGAGGATTCATGTTCCTCAGGGTTAGTTGAAATGTGGAATTTAAAATGATATCAATTAACTTCTTGAACTCTGTTCCATGAAAACTCACTGGTCTACCATTCAGTTCAAGTAGATCTTTTATGCAAACAGGATTTTATCAACATCATGCATTGGCTCCTGAAGTGCAAAGATCCCGAAAATGCTGACACACTTGTACAATATGGAAGAAATCAGCCATTCTATCACCACAAATCTCATGAAAAAAGTCTTTGACAAGCTGTCAAACTACTGTGGCAGATAAATTCTAGTGTTTTCTTGGAAGCTCAGAGTTTTCCATTGGCAATAAATACCGTCAGTTGCTCTCCTTGAAGTGACAGGCTCATTTTGTTACATTTGGTTAAATTCTCCCAGATACACATGTTGGGGTAGCCCTGGTTTTCCTGATGTTTGATAGTGCTCATGGCTGTTGAACTCAGTCAAACAGCTGTGTTTCAGTGTGCAGCAAGAATATTTTCTGTGTGCTTCCCCTTTGCCACTTACAGTATTAAAGAGACATCTATTCAAGGGTTAAGATTTAATAGAATGAGGAATTTTCCCCACTCTGTTGAGAATGTCCTTAGGTGAAACTGGCAAAACTGGCAGCTTCCCCCCACCCCCCGGTGATGCACGGTCAAATACGACTATAAAACTGTTTGGAGACACTGCCCTGACTGGTGCTGAGACACGGGAAGGTTTAGCCACCACTGCTTTCATAGCATCATTGCCAATGTCAACACAATTAAAAAGACCAATAATGTGTTGGTGTTATTATGACCTTTTGGACTTCCAGAAACTGCTTCAGGGACTCGTTCTGAGTGAACTTGTCGTGGCAAGTGATGATCACTCCTTCCTTACTCTTCTTTGTTTCTCTAATATGTGGTCAAAAATATATGACTTGAGTGAGGATAGTTAAATGAAACACGATGTGGAAAAATGGGGAGTAAATTAATGGGAGACCATGACAAGAGGCAGACCCTCAAAAAAACAAATTTAAACTTCTGTATGATACTGCTGTTTACTATTTTCCTGAAAATGTAGCCTCCACTCAGCCTCCACACCCCTACTGCTTCCCAAGTGGCACTACATTGGCCTATAGAACAAATCCGCGTAAACACCAAGCCTTGCATTCAAGGCTAATTAATCACTTGGTTTCTTTCCAACAGCTGATGGTTCTGTCTCCCTGTGGGCAACATCCTTCTACTATTTCCTAACGTCTCTGTTTTCCCTTGTCTTTCGTATCTGGCTAAGATCCAAACATTCTTATGATGTGTTTCCTGGTGACCTGACCCTAGTGCCCTGGCCAATGATTTAGGTTAGGTTGAGGTCACATGACTTAAGATTTTATGAGTAGGCAGTCAATCGCTTGCTAATTGACTTATGTGTATTAATCTTATCTCCCTAGATATCAAGCTCCTGGAGTGTGGAAATCATCTTTCTCAAGATGAGACGAAGGAGGAAGGAGACAAGTTCAGTGAGTGGCTTGTGAACCAATAATTATTATATAATCTGTCATCATTTATTTTTCTTGCAGACTCCATAGTGTTAATATGATACAGGCTTACTGTAGGTCTTCAATAAACACTTGTAGATTAATTGAATGCAGAAAGCAAGGGCTGCCATTTGGGAGAAAGATTATCCACAAGGGAGTTAAAAGACTGGATGGATGTGGTAAGTCTGAACAGAGCAAAGCCAAGTAGTGTTTGTAGATCCCACTTTTCCAATTGATTTTCATTATATTTTATTTGTCCACCATAATAGACCCAGGCAAGAGCAGAAATGGAGAATGCAGTCAAAATAAGAAGGTCTTTGGTTTCATAAATAAATTATTTTACATAAAATAGCTCTCTCAATAATAAGATAAAATTTTCACAGAATCGGTCATTTTTGTGTCCTGATGCAAGTCTTCTAACTGAAAAAGATTCCTTGAGACACTGACTGAACACTGAGATTTGGTCATCAATCACACAAAATAATGCAGCACTTAAAACAAAAAACACCATAGGAACTGTGAAATGGAAATATTTATTGTATGTTTATTATTTGTCAGATACGTGGATACCACTTATTTACTCCTCCCACCAAGTCTTCAAAATAGGTATTTTTATCCTCATTTAGAGAAAAAGTCACTGACACTTAGAAAGGGTAGGAAACTTGACCAGGGTCACAGAATGTCTGTGTGTGGGTTCAAGGGTGGGTACTATTGTCTGAACACATGTTCTTTTCTCTCTATCCAGTAAAGGGATTTCTTCTTTCAATAAGATGTCAAATAGCTTGATGAAAAATTGGCTAACTAAATGTCGTATAAGCTACTCTGTAAATATTAAATGTGATACTATGGTGCTTCTTGCTAATTGAAATATGCCCTATAGAAAGAAAAAAAACATAAACATTTTAGATGAGGTGTGCATTTGCATGATGATAGTTGTTTAGAGGGAGGTGATGCAATCCTTGCTTGCTGCTGACTCAGAAGTGCAAAGCAATGGTAAACATAAATAGATGGTCCCAAGGCCCCATTCACTTTGTGAGCTATATGATGCCAGCTCAACACATCTACAGTTGTGGCACTGGGTGCCTTTTCCTTACAGTCATTTTACCTTGTTAGTCTAATGAAATAACGAAAACTGAAAAATGACAGAGCTGCTGTAACCTTCAGAAGCAGCCCTGCCTCGGAGACACAGCCATTTGGTGCTCCGAGGGATTACGATTCCTCCGCTAACAGGTGGTGTCAGAAAGCAGAACCTAATCCTCCAGGGGCTGCCTTGGTGTTCAGTTTCGCCTTTCACTCTAGGTGTAATCCATGCCATTAGTTTAATATTTCTCTGTGGGAAAGACAGCAGGAGACAGGATCCTGGAGAATGTCCCAGGATTTCCAATATCTCTAGAGGAAATTATTTATATCTGACGTAGGGCTTTCCCTTTGGAAAATGTCTTTATATAGACATTAGTAGAACTACAGAGTTTGTAGCGTATATGTGTGTACATGTGCAGAAACACATTTGAGTATAACATCTCTTTACACACCCACTGCAGATGCCAAAAAGTATGAAGTCTTGTGACTGGAGAATGCAATGTTCCTCAGGCTAAGTTCAGGGAGGATGAACTTCTGTCTGTTTGCTGCCATACATTAAAGGGCAAGAAGCAAGTTAGCAAAATTCGTTATATGAATACGTTCTGTAGTATCATGGCATAACAAATTGATTTAGACAAGAACAAAATAGCTAAGGATGGAAAAACTGTTCTGTGCCCAGCTATTAATCCAAGTATGGGGTAGGATTGCCACCTTTTGTCTTTCCCAAGATGTTAGTCAAGGGGACCCATGTGTAACGTAGGCAGTCTCCATAGCAACTGCTAGCATGACCAGCTCAACCTGGAATCCCACATCATTTTGCAAATGCCTGTGTTGGCAGGACCACGTATCTAGATGGCCTTGCCTAACCCACCTTCCCATCCCTTCCTCACTTTTTCTAACCTTGCTTCCACTTTCTGTTCCTGGCTACATAAAAATAAATAAATAAATAAATAAATAAATAAATAAATAAATAAATAAAGCAGACTTCTTCCCAGTGGCCTTTGAACTTTCAGTGTTTGGGGATACAGAAAGACAAGATCCACATGAGTACCCAGGGTTGGGTTTTCGAAAATTACTTTGGAGAGAGGTGAAGGTGTGACAATTCTAAGCCCTACTCCTAGTCAGTAGTTCAGTACTTCTGCCATGCTTCTCTAATCCTTCCTTCTCTGAGTTGGATCTAGGATAAAGCTAATGAAGTGTAACCTCAGGGTCCCCTAGAGGCTAGCAATATATTCACAGGGTCATATGGTTTCATAACATTAGCAAGGGTAAGGTATACTAGCTGTAGTTGGTTAATACTGAAAATCTTTCCATTTCAACTTGCCCTTCTGCATATTTTCACTTGTGTCAGGTAATACTGGCATGGCTATGGGCCCACTTTGCACTTTCATCTCTAGGAGAAGCAGAGTTGGATGCACATTCATTTTGGGTTTGGTAGGATGTATTTATGTGGTTCACAGTCACTCCTGTACGTGGGTGAATGAACTTCCAGTAATTGATGCCTTTAGAAATAGTGCATTGACTTTCTTTTTGTCAGAGTTATATATATATAATATATATATATTACATATATATATATATATATATGTAATTTTAGATTCTATTCCTTGAAGAGGCTCCTCAAGTTAAGTTTTTAGCCCCAGCAAACATGGATCTTTCCCTGATTTTCTTTTTTATGTCTCTTGGTGTTTGCCTTATGTTAATATTTTATTCTATATAGATAGAGGATTTCCTGTTGTTAAATGTATGATTGTGGAATCCCTATTATACTTTTAAAACTTTAGTTCAGGATAACGCTCTATTCAGGTTTGTGCATAGCCTCTATATGTTCTCAGGACGTACTGTATTTAGTTATGAAATGACAATGTCAAATTACAATATAAATCACTAAAATTGAATGTACCTTTGATTACCTAAATTCACTATACTATTTTTTCATTGTACTTTATAAATTTTTGTGATAAAGGCTTGAGATATGAATATTTTACACATGGCTTGATGGTCTATGTTTTTACTAATTGCAATAAGTGTCATCAATGAAAGCAATGTGTTAGGGAGTACATACCTATTGTTTACCCGTTGGGTTCAGTCACTTCAAGTGAGTATACTAAGAAGTTATTCCTATTTATTGTTTCCTCCATAAACTTAATGTCACTGAATTATTTTACAGTGTAGGGAATAGCCATTCTTAACTATGAACGTTCATGTAAGATTTTTCATTTGCAGTAGTTTGCATCAAAGCCAAAGACGGAGATTAAATCATTTAATCTTTGAGCTTTTGTGTTTTTCTTTGAAACCGGGGGACATTTTTTCCTTTTCTATTTCAGCATCAAACTTTAAAGTATTAGTTAAAGATTCTGAGAAATATAAATACACAACATCCTTCAAAAGAAAATGTAGATTAGTTTTATCACAGGTTACAAATTTAATTGAGGACCTCTGTTTCTGGCCAAGTAGAAAAGAGGGGACTGTATTTGTGCTCCTGCCTGAAAACAACCAAACCCCCAAACCAAAATCAGACCAAACAAAACAGACAAAATATTTGAAACTGTGTTTTTCAAGACAACGGACTCAAGGAAACAAATGACATTGCCCCTTGAGAGATGAAAAACGAGCAAGGTGAACCTTGCGATTGCCCCCTGGCTACTGCTTTGAGAGTTTCTAGGTTGTACTGCAGGGAGAGAGAGCACAGGTGGAGCCCAATGGACCTCCTGAATTGAAGAAATAAAACCGAAAGTCTGGAGAGATCAAGGTAGTTAGAGTTCTCAAAACAGAGTCTATCAGAGGAGAGAGAGCAGCACAGAGAGAGAATTTCAGATGTCTTTAGCATTCAGCTGTGTACTGATTAGAGAATTCATCTGAAGAAACTATCCAGGGCCATGAAAAGAATGATCTAAATGGATTAGAGGCTCCAAAGAATCAAACTGCTTCCATGCAACTTAACTACTCCCCAGAAAAAGCCCAAGAATTTTTAAAGCATTATAGAATTATCCAGTGCCCAGCAAGGTAAATTTCACAATATCTGGCATCCAATCCAAGATTATCAGGAACGAAAAGAATAGGAAACTATAACCCACAATGAAGAGGAAAAGCAATTAATCAAAACCAACTAAGAATGGACACAAATGATAAAATTAGCAGAGAAGTACATTAAAAAGTTATTCTAGCTACATGTTCAGAAAGTTGAGACATCAAAAATATAAAAAGACCCAAACCAACTTCTAGAAATGGAAACTACAATATCTGAGATTAAAAATACACTGGATGAGGATTAATGGAAGATTATATATTGCAGAAGAAAAGATTAATGAACATAGTGATAAAAACTACAATCGACACTTGAACAACACAGGGATTAGAGGTTCTGACTCCTTGTATAGTCAAAAATCCACACATAACTTCTGGATCCTCAAAAACTTTACTAGTAACCTACTGTAAACCAGAAAGAAGCTTTACCAATAACAGAAGCAGTTGATCAAAACATATTTTTGTATGTTATATGTATCATATACTATATTCTTACAACATATCTAGAGAAAAGAAAATGCTGTTAAGGCTAATTAAGAAGAGAAAATACATTTACAGTAGTATACTGTGTTTATTAAAAAAAAATCCATATGTAAGTGGACCTGTGCCATTCAAACTTGTGTTGTCCAAGAGTCACCTGTAAAAAGAACTTAAAAATGAATAGAGCATCAGGGAACTGAGGAATAACTTCATCTGGTCTAATATATCTACAGTTGAAATCCCCAAAGGAGGGGCCAGAGCAGAAAAAATATTGGAAAAAAACATAATGGCCTACATTTCCCAAATTTGGTGAAACTATAAACCAACAGACTTGAGAATTTCAGTGAACATCAAGCAGAGAAATATGAGAAAATCGCATCAAAGATCATCATAATTGAGTTGTTCAAAAGCAGTGAGGAAATAAAAAAAATATGAAAGCAGCAAGATAAGAGACCTGTATACAAAGAAACAAAGGAAAGGATAGGAGCAGATCTCCCTTCTGAAAGAGGGCAAGTGAGAAGACGGTGGAACATCTTTAAACTATTAAAAGGAAAAAAAAGGCCAGCCTCAACTTCTATACCCAGCAAAATAATCTTTCAGGAATAAAGCAAAATAAAGACATTTTAAGATATACAAATGTATAGCCGAAAGAATTCATCACCAGCCAATCTACACTGTTAAGAAATGTTAAAGGAAATTCTCCAAGTGAAAGGAAAATGAGAGTAGATGGAACTATGCCTCTAGACAAAAGTGTAGAGCACCAGAAATGGTAACTAAACGAGTAAATATTTGAGACTTTTTTTCTTATTATTTGAATAACCTGAAGAGATAAGTCATGGTTTAAACAAAAATAATGTATTATAGTGTTTATCACATATGTATACACACAATATGTAACAATAATAGTATAAAGGCCAGAGGCATAAATGTACACTATTTTAAAGCTCTTATTCCATACATGAAGTTGTATACTGTCACTTGAAGATAGATTGTAATAAGTTAAAAATGTATACTAGAAGTGTTAAAGCAAACACTAAAATAACGACAAAGAATTATAGCTACAATCCAACAAAGCAGTTATGTAAAATGTATTCATAAAAATTTCTTATTCCAAAAGAAGGCAGAAAAAGAAGTAGAGCAGAATAGATATAAAATAGTTAGATGATGGACTTAAACCTAACCATATCGATAATTGCATTAAGTGTAGATGGTTTAAACAATCCATTAATAGGACAATATTGTCAGATTGGATGAAAAAGCAGCTGTATGCTATCTATAATAAAGATACTTTAAATATGAAGTTAGATTAAAATAAACTTTAAAAACAGATTAAAAGTAAATGGATGCAAAATGGTCTACCATGCTAACACTAATCAAAAGAAAGCTAGAGAAGGTTCCAGATGGAAAAGAAGAAGTAGTATTGTCTTTATTCTCTTTATTCTCAAATGACATAATTGTCTATGCAGAAAATCTGACAGAATCTATTAAAAGGCACTTAGAACTGACACATGAGGTTAGAAAGATTACAGAATACAAGATGAATATATAAAATCAATTTTACCTTTATATAGTAGAAACAAACATTTGTAAATTGAAATTAGAAGGTGATATCAAAACAATAACAAAAATATGAGATAGTTAGGAATAAAACTAACAAAAGGTACATAAATATGTACACTATACACTATAGAACATTGCTGACATAAATTAAAGAAGACTTAAGTAAATGGAGAGACCTCTTGTTTAGGGGTTGAAATACTCAATATTGTTAAAATGACAACTATCCTTAAGTGGATATGCTGATTCAATTCAATTTCAATAAAAACCCAAACAGGCTATTTTTTGTAGATACTTAGCTGAGTCTAAAGTTCAAATGAAAATGAAAAAAAAAAAAATAGCCAAAACAATTTTGAAAAAGAACAATGTTGGTAGGTGAACACTTTCTGATATTAAAATCTTTTAGGACTTTATTGTAATCAAGATAGTGTAGGGGTGCCTGGGTGACTCATTCAGGTAAGCATCCCACTCTTGATTTTGACTTGGCTCATGATCTCACAGTTTGTGAGATCAAGCCCGCACTGGGCTCTGTGCTGACAGCATGGAGCTTGCTTGGGATTCTCTCTCTGTCTCTCTGTCTCTCTCTGTTTCTGCTCTTCCTTCCCTCACCCTCTCTCTGTCAAAATAGGTAAATAAACTTAAAAAAAATAGTGTGGTATAGCTTCAAGATAGACAAATTAAACAAAGAAAAAGAATGAATTGTCCAGAAATAGATCCACACATGTATAAAACTCACACATGATTTTTGACAAGCACGTAAAGGCAATTCAGTAGAGAAAGGACGAACTATTCAGCAAAAGGTGCGGGAAAAACTAAATATCCATATTTGAAAAATTGAACTTTGATCCATACTTTGCACTGTGTGCAAAAATTTGCTTGTAATAAATATAAATGTAAAGCTTAAAATAAAAACTCCTTTAAGAAAACAGAGGAAATCTTTGTGATTGTACACCAGGCAAAGATTTCTTAGATGACATCCAAGGTAAAATGTATGTAAAAAGCCTGATAAATTGGATTTTATCATAAAAATGTTAAATGTCTGCTCTTCAAAATAAACTGTGAAAGATAGTATTTAAAAAATGAAAAGATAAGCCACGGACTTGGAAACAATATCTGTAGAACAGATATCAGATAAGGGACTTGTATCCAGACTCAGTATATCCGAAAATCTCAAAATTCATTAATAAGAAAATGACCTGATACATGGGCAAAAGAGCTGAGTCACCACTTCATTAAAGAAGATACACAGATGGCAAATAATCACATGAAAAGATACTCAACATCATCAGTCCTTAGGGAAATGTAAATTAAGGTCATAATAATACTGCTGCATACCTATTGAAATGCTAAAAAGGGTGACCATATCAAGTGTCAGCAACTGGAACTATTTCACTGTTGGTGGAAATGCAAAATGGTACATCCACTTTAAAAACCAGTTTGGGGGCGCCTGGGTGGCTCAGTCATTAAGTGTCCGACTTCGGCTCAGGTCGTGATCGCATGGTTTGTGGGTATGAGCCCCCCGTTGGGCTCTGTGCTGACTGCCAGCTCAGAGCCTGTAGCCTGTTTCAGATTCTGTGTCTCCCTCTCTCTCTGACCCTCCCCTGTTCACGCTGCCTGTCTCTCTCTCAGAAATAAATAAAACATTAGAAAAAATTTTAAAACCAGCTTGGCAGTTAAAATTAAAAAGCTAAACATGTACCTACCATTTGATCCAGTCACTCCATTTCTAGGCTTTAACCAAGTGAAAAGAAAGTATTCTTATATCTAGACTTGCACAAACATGTTTGTAGTAGCTCTATTTGTAACTACCCAAATGCACAACAAAGTAAACAGACAACAAATTGCGGTAGAGCCACACAGTGGAATACTACCTAGTCAGGGAAAAAAAACCCAGAAACGACTGAACATAAGGATACATTGTTTACACTGAACGAAAGGATACATATAACGATATGGGTGAATATCAAAATAACCATCTGAGTTAAAATCAGACATACTTAATGTTTCCATTTATACAATACTCTAGAAAATGCACTGAGTGGTAGAGGGATTCCCAAGGGCCAGAGGAAGCTTCTGAGAGTGATGGGTAACTCACTGTCTTGATTGTGGTGATATATGTCAAAATTATACATTTTAACTACACATAGTTTACCGTATAACAATTATACCTCACCAAAGCTTTTATAAGAATGCGATTGAAAATGTGTGTCACAAAAATAAACTCAAAATGGATAAAGGACCTGAACGTGAGACAGGAAACTATCAACACCCTAGAGGAGAAAGCAGGAAACAACCTCCTTGACCTCCACTGCAGCAACTTCTTACTTGACACATCCCCAAAAGCAAGGGAATCAAGAGCAAAAATAAACTGTTGCGACCTCATCAAGATTAAAAGCTTCTGCACAGCAAAGGAAACAACCCAGAAAATTAATAGGCAACCAACGGAATGGGAAGATAGTTGCAAATGACATATCAGATAAAGGGTTAATATCCAGAATCTATAAGGAACTCACCAAACTACACGCCCGTAAAACAAACAACCCAGTGAAGAAATGGGCAGAAGATATGAACAGACACTTCTCCAAAGAGGACATCCAGATGGCCAACAGACACATGAAACGATGCTCAGCATCCCTCCTCATCAGGGAAATACAAATCAAAACGACACTGAGATACCACCTCACGCCAGTCAGAGTGGCTAAAATGATCAAATCAGAGAACTCTAGATGCTGGCGAGGATGTGGAGAAACGGGCACCCTCCTACACTGTTGGTGGGAATGTAAACTGGTACAGCCCTCTGGAAAACAGTGTGGAGGTTCCTAAGGAAACTAACAATAGAACTCCCCTATGACCCAGCAATAGCACTGCTAGGAATTTACCCAAGGGATACAGAAATGTTGATGCATGGGAGCACATGTACCCCAATGTTCATAGCAGCACTCTCCACAATAGCTAAAACCTGGAAAGAGCCGAAGTGCCATCAACAGATGAATGGATCAAGAAGATGTGGCTTATCTATACGATGGAATACTACCCGGCAATGAGAAACAATGAAATCTGGCCTGTGTAGCAACATGGATGGACCTTGAGGGCGTTATGCTGAGTGAAATAAGTCAGGCAGAGAAGGACAAATATCATATGTTTGCTCGTATAGGAGGATTAGGAGGAGCTTAACGGGGGAACAAGGGGGAGAAGAAGGGGGTAAATGGTGGAGGAAAGGGAGAGTGGCAAACCATGAGAGACTCTTGAATGCTGACAAAAACTGAGGACTGATGGATGTGGGGGGGAGGAGGGATGGGCATGGAGGAGGGCATTTGCGGAGATGAGCACTCGGTGTTATATGGAAACCAACTTGACAATAAACTGTAAAAAACAAAAACAAACAAATAAATAAAATGTGTGTCAATTCTGTATTGGCTGCTGTTTGCCTCCCACTAGCTTCTTGGTGGTCATGTTGACTTCTGATTATGTTCTTACAATTTGGTTGGAAATCTTGTGTTCTTCAGATGCTTCGAGTTGCAGATAGATGTACAGATGGAGATGCACATTTGATTTTCATTGAAATACTTGCACAGGACTTGGTGTTTGAGGTCCCTGATACTCTCTTTTTAAAGCGAAATTAATTAGGATATGAAAGTTTTGTGAATAAGTTTCAGAAAGTTGAGGAAACCCTAGCAAAGGATAAATATGGCTCATTTTAATAGAAGGCCTGAGACACTGATTGTTCAGACAGCAATACTCTACTGAGGGAATTGCATTCTATACCAGGGATCTTCAAAGTGTCTTCCTGGAGAAGTTAATGCAGTACTGACAATTTTGTGTTATAGTTTCACTTCTTCATTTATCACCACCAATAAAGTCATTACAAAAAAGACAGTGCCAGGTAACCTAAGTAACCATGTATTTGTAGGTCACGTGCCACATTGTTTTTGAGTGAGTACATTAGTAAAATGTACATGGATGTGATCATCTGCATACAATACTATGTAAAATTCCTTAATCATTATTATTTTGAGCTAAGTGATCCATACCCTATGCACATGCAAGTAATGAATCTTATGATTTAAGCAGGAAACAGTGCTTAACATAGGAGACACCTGGCCTATCTAGGTTAAACACCTACAGATTACCAATTACATTCATATAATATTCCGACATTTGGAACACTCTTAATACGTTATCATTGATTTTAATATAGAACCAGTACACCTAAAAAAATAAAGAAGAATCAGTGTGCCTATAAAAGACACATCCAGGTTTTTTTAATTGGAATTTCATGTGAATGTATTTTTCTACTTCGTGTGAAAAAAATTCTGATTCTATTCCATAATATTCTAATTGTGTTCAGCTTAAAAAGTGGCATTCCTTATGAGCAAGCAGAATCAACTTGTGGTAGAGGGAACATTGGATAAGGAATTCCATAGATCGGTGTTCTGTTCTAAAAGGTGGGTAGCCTTGAAGAAGTTTCATCACCTATCGAATGAGAGCTGTTTGAATTAACTGATTTCCAAGATCCCTCCCAGGGTTACATACCTGATTAGGATGTATCTTTAGAGAAGGATTCAGGCCAGTTTCATATCTGGCATTTATGGTAGTCTCTGCCCTGCAGTGAACTTTTTAGGGGTGCTACCTATGTCCTCAAGTTCCACTACCAATTAGTTTTCAGTTTTCTAATTGAAGAATTTGAATTATTGATTGTGTTTGAGCACTGAGGAAATAATGAAGCCAAATGCAAGTGCTGGGTTCAGCATCAATTCTCAAGTTCCTGAGACATTCTGACTGCCAGAATCAGGCATCTACGTCAGCATCACCACTCAGAATTGGCTGATTCCAGAAGGGAGTCTAATTACACCCACAGGGCCCCATGAGAATTTTGGCACCTTTTGATCCAAGATGTAATTGATGCTGAAGTAATGATAAATAAGCTTATTCTTTCCTTTCTCTTGTTTTCTCTAGTTTTAATTATAGCTGGAATATTCCAACAGATTTATTAGGAGATTTTTATTTTCTATTTTAAAAAGATGTTTGTGTTCTGGTTTATTCAGACAGATCTTTTACACTGAACATAGTTTATAGAAGAATTTCTGGCAATAGCTGATGAGGCAATTGAGTCTATCGCTCTGGTGTGTTCCCATCACTTTAACTGTCTATAAAGTAATAGAGTCAATCAGTAGCACTGGAACAATAACGAAAGTAGTTGGCACTACTTGACACATAAGACATAGAATGACTTTTCTAAACCTTATTTTTCTGCATTCTATATAATCAGACACACCACCTTAAAGAATTAAGTCTTCTCCAGCAGCTGACAAACTATGTCCCCATGTCAACAAAGGAGAGACACTGATAACATCTAGTTTATTTTATCTCCTGGTGGACTTTACCTTTGACTAATGATTATAGAGAGTTAAAAGTCAATTTTCTTACAGTTGTGAGGTAATCTCCCATAACTCTTGTTTCGTATTGACAAGACCCTGTTTTTCTTGGTGGATTGGTTGTATGGGATCTCATCAATTCATTAATGTTGACTAAAAACCCTAAATATTTCAGGCAAGCAGCCAAATAAGGTGACTGGGTGGGTAATCATTAAATTAAGCATTTCTCTTACCAAAGTGTCTAGGCTGGCACACAC
The DNA here is from genome assembly GCA_017311185.1 of Proteles cristata cristata. NCBI lineage: Eukaryota > Metazoa > Chordata > Mammalia > Carnivora > Hyaenidae > Proteles > Proteles cristata. The sequence goes on along the minus strand of JAESUZ010004131.1, from coordinate 440,900 downwards.
ACCGAGGTACGAGGAGGGAGATGATCTGAAAAAAGGAGTTTTGTTGTGATAACACAGCTGACTAATTCTCAACTTGCCTTAATGGTAAAATAAAATGATGTATCTTTCCTTTGAATCATAGAGTCTTTAATTTTGTATTAAAGTTAGTCACCAGGGGCGCCTGGGTGGCTCAGTCGGTTAAGCGTCCGACTTTTGCTTAGGTCATGATCTCGCGGTTCGTGGGTTCGAGCCCCGCGTCGGGCTCTGTGCTGACTGCCAGCTCAGAGCCTGGAGCCTGTTTCAGTCTGTGACTCCCTCTCTCTCTGACCCTCCCCTGCTCACGCTGTCTCTCTCTCCTAGAAATAAATAAAACATTAAAAAATTAAAAAAAAAATAAAGTTAGTCACCAGCCTTTGGAAGTGAAGCTATCAAAACAGTGCTAAAGTGTGGGCATGCAGAGCTAGGACTAGGGTGAGGCAAGTAAGCTGCTTCCCTCAAGTCAAAATTGAAGAGGGAGCAAAAGCCTCAGTAATTGAGATAAACAACATTTTTAAAAGATACTAAAAAGAAACCCTAAACCCAAACCAAACACCAAGTCCGTATAAAAAAATCCATGATGAATCAAAATATCAAAGCTTTAATAAAGATAAGATCAATATTATTTGGATTTTTCTCCCCTTTGGTTTGAGCTTAGTATACATAACTCCACACAGTATCATTGCTGACACCATTTATATTTAAAACTTTGACATTTTGTTCATCCTGGATTCTTCTGCGCTAATTTTGATTCTTTAAAATATTGCATTAAAATATTATTTATCTTGATTACTCAGGTTTTTGGCACCCTCTTAAATGTTGTACCAGAGGTGTTCTTGTCTTGTGTTTGTCCCAGCCCTGGCTTTCTACTACGATGCCCAAGGTCAGAGACTGAAATTCCAAGGTCACACAGTCATTAAGTGCTGAAGCCTGGATTTAATGCCAGGCCTCATCAGGCCTTCTGTTGAGGACTGTGGTCTAATACTTCCTAAAGTGGCTGTGCAGTCTAACAGCTCTGGAGAAACCAGCTTTGCTTCTTGCCAGACTGGGATAGTAAATCCAGAACTAACAATCTCAGAGATGAGACTGAACTTTGACAGAGATCCAGGAATGAATTAAGGGCCAATTATGTCATGTAGGAGGAATGTTTACATTTTTTGTTATTGTTATTGGACAGGATTCAATCCTAAAAAGACAATAAAGGGAACTGGTCATGCAAAAAGGTAACATCTAAGGAGTAATTTCTCAGAAAAGGACGTAGCTTTGTATAGCCTAATGATGAAACAATAACCTCTAACATAGTCCTCATGCTTTTTTGATAGTCCTCACCTGTGCATTTATTTCATGCAAGCAAGAGCTTACACAAAAGTAAGCCCTTGGAACAGGAAGGGGTGCTTTTCCTCTGAGATAAGACAGAAAGTGTCAATAGATAAAAATAAGGGAAAATGTCTACTTACAGAACAAAAAAAGAAATACCAGATTATTTGCAGATAGAACTAGTAAAGTGGCTCCAGACAGCCAGCTCAGAAGTCAGTGAAGTAGAACACTGTAACTACTGGTGGGAAGGTGGGGGTCGTGAGAATGTGGAAGGCAAGGGCAAAGAGGTGGACAGTTTTGGAAGGCTCTTTGTGGTAAATGTGGTTAAGAGTTATTCTAATTTTTTCACGAAAAATAAGGCCACAGATCATACTCTAGTGGAAACAAATCTGGGATTACACAGTGGAAGAGAATATGAACCTAAGACTTACTTAACTGAAACTTAGTTTTCAATAACTTTCATTGGAAATTTCCTAAAGGGTAATTCCATTCAGTGTGTTGTTGCATTTATATTATTAACATGTTGTTCATTCCAGCTGCCATCACAGTAAGATTGTTAATTAAAAACAATAAGATTATACAGAAGTAGAATGAATAACAACATTAGAGTTTGGGTGGTATGTGCTATACTGGGAAAAAAGAGCAAATAACAAAAATCACTTCTGTAAAATCGCAGAGCATTATCAATGGTAAACCCAAGAAAGAAAGGCTATTTTCCCAAAGTAAGAAGAAAAAAATAATCAAATTGCTATGTGTCCCATGGAAGTAACTTTTAAAAACATTTATTCCAAGTCCTTATAGCAAACAACCACACACCTTATAGAAATGAATTCTCTAGAGAAAACAGACAATAAAGAAAGGAGAAAACCTATGAGCTCAATGATGTACACCAGCTAATCCATCAAGGCAAGCATGAAAGCTGAACTCGAAATCTGTATTCATAGATGACTCACTATGACTTACTGGGGCTAGCAACAGAACTGGACGTTAGTATAGCTCCTCCACCCCTCCTCCCAAACGTAGTGTTTTTCCAATCTTGTCAATGGACCTGCCTTCCCTTTCTTGACTGAACTTCCTGCTTTCATCTAGGGAGTGTAATGCAGCCTTTGTGACAGTTGGTCACATTACTAACATCACCCTTCCATATTTTCTGTTCAGATGTCAGGCGAGCCACAAACTCTGGAGAATAATAGCTTTGGTTTGGTTTGGTTACGATTCTTTTTTTTTTTTTTTAAGAAACCGTGAAACCACACAAGTCCACAGTCCCAAAGGCTGCCAAGCCTCCCTGGTTGACCTAGTTAGCATCGTCGTGGAAACCGGGATGGGTGAAAGTTAAAGAATACAACTCTAATTAAAATATTCAGATGGCTTTCAAAAATTCTAAACTGAACTCCTTGGAGTAAAAACAACTAAGTATTTGGGTGTGATAAAATATCAGAAATTATAACAATTTTTTTCTTAAAATTTCAGGTGTCCCAACTGGAACTAAATTGAGTTCAGTTAATTGAGTTTTATTAAGCTTTGCTAGTTCTTTTTCCATTTGTTTGCAGTATTTTATTTTTAAAACAACTACATAATCAATATATCAGAAGAGAATACATGAGACTACTTGTGTAATTACTGAATACTTGGTAAGGTTTCTTAGTTCTGTTTCTGATGTATATTTCTGAGTATAGTGCTACATGGTTTCCTTGTTCAGTCTCAGTACTCATCTAATAAACAATCAACAGATTTATATTTAAAATATTTATACAAAATTTCCAAATAAATTATTCTGTCTCTATTTATAGTAGGCATCAAAATCAATCTTTGATTTATAGTGGATCTTTCTTATTTTTCTTCGCAAAGTCATGCAAAGCCAGGATCTCTTCTTTAAGTGAATTTTAAAAACATTCCTGGCAGTGTCAATATCAAAATAAATAGAAGTTCCATTCCTGAAAACTAACATGGAACTGAGTCGGCTCTAAAAGTGATGTTGTCGCAACTTATTTCAACAAAGAGGAGTTCTAAAATTAAAAACATGTTTCTTCTGTCATGTGTCATACAAGGAGAAAAATGGAAATAAAGGAAAACTCAGTGTGTTCCTAATTTAGATTCCTCTTCTTTACTATAAACATAACTTTCTCCAACAACGACACACAAATATGTTGTGCTACTCTTGAGTATTGAAGGAATTTCTTTTTTCAAGTTTGGTTCCCACCATTTGGACACAACATTAAAAAATAAAGTTATAAACATGAGTGCTAATGAGAGCTGGGTCTACTATTTACACGGATGTTTCTTGAATGGGGTTTTGGCCCTAAAACCAGAGCATCATGAAACATATTTCTTTGAGAAATTACAGTTTGGGATGTTGGGTCTGAATGCCAAGTTTTTAGATATTTTGACTAATTCACAAACTATTAAAACTATTAAATTACCTTGTTAATGATATTAACAATTTCTAAATCACAAACTTATGGTTACCTATGTGTATGTTCTATATAAAATATTTTATAATTTTAGCTATTAGATTTATGGAATATCCACAATGAAAACGAATCAGGCACAGACTAAATCCATGTAAGCACATCTACGTTTTTTGGAATAACTGAACTGAGTAAACAACTTATATTTAAAAAAATAAAATATCCAAGAATTCAAGATCATCATTTCTTGAGCGCAAGTCATGAATCTTTGTATACATGTGGTATTAAATTCAAAGAGCAAGAAGCTGAAGGTGTGTGGTCTGAAGAGCGTAGGATGTTGGCTTATTCATTTTTTTTTATGGCTTCTTCACTCCATGACCCTTGGCAAAGCAATTCTCTTTCTTTTAGTTTGCTCACCTAAACAATGGGTATAAAAGCATTTGCTATGCTACTGCTTAGCCTCAACAATGCTTCTGGTTGCTATGTCATATTTCCCAATTATTTTGTTTTTATTTGTTTCCAACCTTCCTCCACCCAAGTTCTGAGATCTCAAATTCACTGATGGTAAAATAAATGAAACTGGAATTCTTAACAGATGTTCCACCATAAATTCTTATGGGCTTCAGTCGAATGCATGGCAAGCTTTACGGCTGCTTATGAGGGTTAATGAGATTAACATCTATGAAAGGCTCTTGGGAGGAAATAGCAGGTTAATCCACATGCTGAACTCACAGAGGCACATTATATCCCCCGGTTTCCCAAACTGCGACCTACTAATTACTTTCATTAGAATTACCTGTGAGTTTACTTAAACTGTAGATTACAAGAAGATTCGGTAGACAATAATGAATCAGAAGTCCTAGAGCAGAGATTGTAAACCTGCATTCTTAAAAAAAAAATCTCAAGATTGGGGGTTTTGTGACTCTCATTTGAGACTTTTATGCCTCAGACTTTCTTTACACAATAGGGCATGGAGAACAAGCTTGAGCCGAATGTCACAGCTGAAATCAGGGCGGCTGCTATCATTCACGGTTACTGTTCTCAGCTTCCTCCTTCCCTTGGTTAGACTGCTAGTTTACAGCCTCCATGGAGATACTCAACCGAAACCATTTGTAAGTGATGGTAGCAACTGTTTACTAGAGTGATGCTATCCAGAATATAACAAATAGTACACATTGAGACCCATAAGAAAGATAGGGATTGAAAGGGAACAATCTTCACACTTAGGTAGGAATTCATCTGGCATTTGGCACTTTGGAGACTAGAAGATCTTCTCCCTCTTGTTCAGACACTTGTTGTGAGGGCATTCCTCGAAAACCGTCAGGGACGAGAGATGAATTCCCTAGGCCACAGCTGCCAGATTCCACGTACAATGACATCCATGCCCCATTCTTTCTGCCACTACTGCCTGTGGAGAAACTTCGAGATTTGTAGAGAAGTCTACAGATTAAATTGTGGGAAAGCAATCGAAGGCCGTGACATCAACTTTGCAGTAGGATCCCAACTACCCCAGAATTGATTAATTTATGTTTAGATCTGTCAATTCATTCAACAGATATTTGAGGACAGATGTGCGTTGGAAGAAGCACAACTCAAGAGTGAAACTAAGCCAAATCCTTTCTCAGTATTACGCTCAGATTCGTCATGTACTGTAAGAGAATCATGATTATGCCTAATCATGGGTATCTGTGAGGATGAAGTGATATCTGAGGTGAAGGCACCTTATAAATAAATTCTAATGCCTGAGCAAGCATTCTTTTCCCCTTGTGCAAGATGCTGCAGCAACGGTTATAGAAATGCAAGGATGTTGAAGACAGGTGTGGTCCCCCCGCCCCCCAAGAGTAACTGCAATGTCATAAGGTGTTGACATCTACATGGGCAGCTATAGTGTGAATGTCATGGGAGTGGACGAAATGCTAAAGGAGTTCTGAAGGATTTTGTCCGGGATCACCTGGAAAGTTTTGTTGCGGTGCATAATGGCATATCATTTGGGGTCTGAAGTGTGGTTAGGATCTCAAATGACAAGTAACTAGAAGGGCATTTCTCGGAAAGGGGAGGACATGAGGAACAGTGTAGACTTTCAAGGATGGAAGATGTACTTGGGAGAAGACATACTTTGCCTTCAAATCCATCCTTGGGACCATACTCGTCCATATGGTAGTACAAAGAGCAACTAAAAAAGTAGAATAGCTAGTGTCAGCCATACATGCTGTTGTTCTTCACGAGACTCAAAGAAACCTAAGCCAGTATGCCTCTAAAAATGGAGATTTCTGTCCAAGATGCCTGAAATTTGGGCAACTGTAAAACATTATGAACAGTTCATGTCAATGCTAAAATATTTCACAGTAATATCTATGTAAGGATGGAACATGAATAGATAAGTTAGGCTTTTGTTAAATCTCTCTTCTTAGCCTATTGAAAATAAAAATTGTTTGAATTTTCGCAAGCTTTCTCTTCATACCAATCATCAACAAATATTTTCACTTGTTGGAATGCTACATCAAGATATAAGTTCTTGTTTAAACAACTGAGAACTCTCTTTGACAAAACATGTATGGAGACACTTGTCTCAACTTGTTAATTACTACTACATACATAATTTTCTATGCAAAGTTTGTTGTAAAGTATTCAAGATATTGTCTATATTATATAAATATCTGCATTTAAAAACTTGAAATAAAGGAGGGGATAGCCTGCTAGTTAAGATCATGAACTCTGGGGCTCCTGAGTGACTCTCCGTTAGGTGTCTGACTCTTTTGATTTTGACTCAGATCATGGTATCACAGTTTGTGAGTTCGAGTCCTGTACTGGGCTCCATGCTGACAGCACGGAGCCTGCTTGGGATTGTCTCTCCTTGTCTCTCTGCCCCTTCCTTGCTAGCACCTTCTTTCTCAAAATAAATAAACATTAAAAAAAACAGAACATGCACTCTGAAGTCAGACAGCCCGAGTTTGTAACACAGCTCTGAGATTCAGTAGCCCCTGATCTCAAGCTAGTTACTCAACCTGAGTGGATTGTGGCTAATATTAAGTCCAAACATTTTAAATCAAATTGACTCTTACTGAAAAGCTTCAAGAGAGTTTAATAGCCTCATAAAAATGTTAATAAAAGTATATTAAATCAAATATTAGTTAAATCAAATTTTAGTTAAACGAAGGTACACAAATGAGTTGGATTTTACTTAATTTAATTAATGAGTTTAATTAATGAGTTTAATTTTACTTAGTTTATATTTTTATTACTTATAAAATAAAAGCAATGCATCTTATAATAAATAATGTAATAAATAACACATATATGTTATATATAATTTATATAATTATATTTTACAATATAAATAACGTGAATAGATAAGGGGATTATGATAAATATAACATAAAAATAAACTATATGAACATAAATATAATATATAAATGTTACATATTATTTATATGATTACATTAATAGTATTATATAATAAATAATATGCATACAAAAATAATAATTAATTGATATCTTATTAAAAATAAATTCTCTTTCTCAATTGTATTGCTTTGGATCTCTGGAAGCATTTTTGGCCATGAAATATTTTCTTTTTTTTTTAACATTTATTTATTTTCGAGACAGAGAGAGACAGGGTGTAAGTGGGGGAAAGGCAGAGAGAGAGGCAGACACAGAATCTGAAACAAGCTTCAGGCTCTGAGCTGTCAGCACAGAGCCTGATGCAGGGCTCAAACTTATGAACCATGAGATCATGACCTGAGCCAAAGTCGAACACTTAACAGACAGCCACCCAGGTGCCCCATGAAATATTTTCTAGATAAAGAATTAAACTTGGAATTGAGCTTTCCTATGCCTGTTAATTTACATATATAAATAGGTATTGACTGAATAAGGGTTCTGACATCAAATTTTCAATACAGATTTTTCTGTCTTTAAATTTTGAAAAGGTATTAACTACAAAATAAATTAGTATTAATATATAATTGATTTTGGTTGTTCTCCAAACTAAAGCTTTAATATTAATACTTCAAGTAAACCCTTCAATAGATATCTATTTGGAGCTTATAAGGAGATTCTGTAATAAAGTGGTCCTCAAACTTCAGAGTCGTGTGAAGGCTCATTAAAGCATGATTTCTGGGCTTCATCCCCAGATCTCTGATTCAGGAGGTCTGGGCGGGGGTGAGAATTTGCCGTTCTAACAAGTTTTCAGGTGATACTGATGATATTGGTCAGTGAACCACACTTTGAAAACCACTGCTATAATTCATTACAAGAATTAAAAATGTTGGATTCTTATTGTCTCATATGAATAAAACTTTATTAAGAAATCTGTTATATGTTCTTCTCTTCTTTGAACCAAGGACCAAATATTTGTATGTTTTTCTTTTGTCTTTTTTTTCCTCTTTAGATTTTTTTCTTTGAGCATAGCTGACACACAATGTCACATGAGCTTCAGGAGTACAACATAGTGATTCAACTTTTCTATATATTTGTTCTTGAACTCCAAAGGATGAATAGAATCTAGGAAAATCTGGATTCCACTGCTGACATTCCCCCCCACCCCACCCCGTCCCACTTTAGATATGTTCTATAAGACCTCTTTGTACTTTGTTTCTCCTCCTCAGCATACTTTATTTTGATGATGATGATAATCTCCCCTTATGGGATTTTAGGATTTTGCTTGGCCTGGGTAAGTCCTAAAAATATTATTTCCTTGTATCTACCTGCACATTGTCTTATAATCTATAACTACACTAATTACCATTTGAAAGTACAATTTCTGGAATGTGACACTTGGGAAATAATCCTTAACTGCAGAAAATGTTGCTTATTCTGCATGATATGCATTCATTTCATGGAGGAAAAAGGGGCAAAAGAGGATAAGAATATGTTCAAGACTGGGCAGACGTCAGAAGTATCCAACCACATAAAAATGCAGATATCATTTTGGAAGAATTAAAAGACGTGACACATAGCGAATGAGAAATTGCCAATGTTCCTATTTCGCCAAACATTCACACCAGGAGTTTTCCCTGCACAGGCTGCACCAAATATACCTGCAGTGTCAGTGCCTTTATTATTTTATTATATATATATATATTTTTTTTTTTTTGAGGCAAGTGCTCCATTCAAACAACAGGAACTGAATTGTCTTCTATAATTTTGCACTGATGACCAAGGTATGCGCTACATCAGTTCAGACTTCTAAACCACCTCCTTCCATTCCCTTCGGCCTGCTTTCTTCCTTCATACCCTTCATGTCCATTTAACTCTGCATCACCGCTTGTTCTGACGCTGAATCGTCTAGACCCATGGCTGTCCCCTTCCCTCCTGCTACCTGAACAAGAATACGCACGGAGTACTGCAGACATTTTTTTGGTCTTTCCCATTTCTGTAGTTTCCCTTCCATTTGGAAAAAAGAATGTGGCTTAGTACAGACAGCATGGCATTAAAATAAAGCTGTAGGCTCCAATCTATCTATTAACTGCAAGATCTTTACCTACAGATGTAGGTTCCGTATCACATTTGCTTGATTTCATGAGACGGTGGTGAGGATCAAATTAGACAATCCAGGTAAAGTCTTCTTTGTGTGCTACGTAAGCATAACCTTCATGTCAGGGCTGGGACTGGGGTGAAGCAGGTGAGCTGCCTGGGTGCAACGTTTAGGGAGGTGCTCACTCTCAGGGTTGTGCCTACACAGGGTGTGAAGGCTGCCTTCAGCTTCCCACCCTTAACTGTTGTCGTCACATGCAATTCAGTGGACGAAGGGGTTAATATCAGACTGAAAAACAGTGAAAAATAGATTAAACACTATTCTTTCTCCTAGGGGAGATGTACTTAACAGAGACAACAGTTTGGGATTAAAGAAATAGAAATAAAGTTCCTAGCTGTTGACAGACCCCTCAGAAGTTCGCAATGGATACATGGCAGCCTATTCTACCCAGGAATAAGGCTAATCCTGCGTTTCAAGAACACGGACTGAAGAGTACTAGCAGGGAGGAAGCTTGAACATCTACCAAGAATTTGCATCGACTGAGCTCCTTCTCAGAACAATTTTCCCACTTGGGTCCTCAAAGTAAAGACTTTAGAATTTTACTATATTTAATTCAGAACCCACATTAAAAACAAACAAAACCCACACATAATTAGAGCAGGAAGCCCTCCCTCCGACTTATCCTAGAAACTGTTATGCTTCACAAGCAGATTGAAGGGAAATTTCTCCCTGCCTCAACATAACATGAAGACAAAGATTACTACATAGTGACAAAGCTAAATCATCTCAGGAGGATAGAGTTCCTTGCTCACTAATGATTATCATCTGCCAAGAACTAGCATGCTATTAATACTTGCAAAGTTCTCTGGACTAGAAATTCATTACTAGCAAAAGTACAAGTCCATTTTTATTCTAGGTAATTAATCTAATTTGACTTCCTCCTGCTGCTGCTTAGCAGAAATGGATGCTGACTCCCTTCTCTATAAAGAACAAGCAGATCTTTACACTTCTCACCGAGTAACCTTAACACACATTTCTTTCTCTTTATCATACCTTCTCTATGCTTAGTGAATTCTCCAAGTGCAGAAACTTGTCCAGGGCTGTGATTACTAGCAGAAAAGATACCCAGTGCCTGATGGCTTGTGTGTAAGGAAGGAGGTGGGCCTGAGGAGAAAGGCCCAGGAAGGACCCATAAGCCAGGCTCCCAATCCCAAAGGAAAATAATAACTAAACGCTACACATTCGTGGTGATTTTCTCGAGAATACAGAGTTGGGGTGGGGCAGCCTTCAACCTTCATATGCTGCTTCCTTCAAAGAGAGCTGAAAAAACATTTATCTCACTATGAATAAGATGGCTCTTAAAGAATGAAGTTCAAGTGTGTTGATTTCAGTGATTTACTCCATCTCTAGAGCTGCCTCAGGCAAAGAAACTACATGTTTGAAAATGTCCTTCTAAGGTTCCAGTCAGCCCACTCTTCTACTGAAAGTGAATGAAACTGGACAAATCAGAGACTGCAGAAAAATACACATCAGTCATTAAAGCAGTCAGTGGAGAATTCTGGAAACAGATATGACATATATTCTAGATATTTCTGGATTCCATTGATTTTATTCTCTAGTCTGATTATTTGATCCTACTCTTGGGTATGATTATTTTTTGCTATTCTAAAGTTAAATTGTTCGACGGAACATGTCAGAGACAAATGAAAAGGTAGACATGAGTGGAAAATAAAATCCCGGAGAAACCTCCCACCCAAAAATAACTTCTGCTAAAATTTACACTCTGTGTATAAATATTTCCTTCCAGACTTTTATGCATATTTATATACACATGCTTATGTTCAAAAGTTTTTAACTTGTGTTGTCACTTTCATGAGTATTTTTCCAGGTAAATAGATAAGCTTTAATACATTATTCTTATTCACCGCATTGTGTGCCGTGTGTAGACACCACAGAATTTACGGATGTTATGTTTAGATTCGACTGAACTATACTATAATGAATGGCAGCCTTCTTAGTCAAGAGGACCACAAAATGTCTTGCTTTCCCTAGCTCACTTCCCAATACCTTGCTTGCACTTGAATCCTTGGCGCAGGGTCTGCTTCTGGGATTACCCAAACTAAGACCCCTCTTACGGTCTCTTCACCAGGGGAGATGCTGAAGGCACGGCCTTCATGTTGTTGCAGAGGTAATGGAGGAATGCATCCAGTCACCAAACATCAGTATAACGTTTGACGTATTCACAGAAAAGCAGAGCGGTGAAGACCATGTTTATTTTTCATATTGAAAAACTGTAGACTCTGAGGTTAAGCAAACTTTGTACAAGGTCATGCGGCTGGTTAGAAGAGCCAGTACCAGATCTGTTTTCTTATTAGACAACTGTATCTTTACTAAGTAGCAGTTGTGTTTCAAAAGTGAGGTCAGCTTGGGATGAATATGTTGCCTGAATTACTTTTCGGAAATCTAAACCTTGAAGCATACAGTCTATTCAGAGTATTTTAAAATCATAGTTATTTGCCTTGTTCCTGATCATAATCTCCGCTTTCCATTCTCTTTATGTTACATCTGCAGCACCTCTGTCACTTCCTTTGTCACCTAAGGGTGAACTGTCTCTTCCATGCACTCTACGGGGTCATAAACTCCTAAGTGCCATTTAGCTGAACCTTAGGAGGTTGGACTCATGGGGGACAGTGATGTGCATAAATAGTTACAGTTCAAGGCAGTGTGTGGTAAGCACTCTAAGAGAGGTGGAAAGTCCTTTGGGAGGATAGAGGAAGGAAAGATAAAATTCTGGCAGAGGGAGAAGGGGAGGCTTGATGGAACAGGTGGCCTTTAAGCTGGATCTGAAAGGATGGGTAGGATTTCAGCAGGCGGATGTCAGGGCGGGGAGGGGAGAGAGGAGCTGCTTGAGCACAGAAAAGTGGAACATGTGTTCAGGGGATGTCGAGTGCAGTGGGGTGACGGGCTCACAGAACACATCGTCAGAGACGGAAGAGACACGTCGAACATGATGTGCTGAAGGACTCTACCCTCAAAGCCTGGGGGGGGTCATTTTATTTGGGGAGCAGCAGATCTGTGAGCGAGGAAGTGTTGTACTTCAGTGTGTATTTCACGAATATTTATCTGAAGACACAGTTTTTTTTTTTTTTTTTTTACTAAACGCTATTGTGTTATACTCAGTCACGCTTTTACTATAGAATTAAGTTCACATAGAATAACATCAGAGTCCTTTACCGTGACTCTGACACGATATAGTACCTGGCTTTGCCTGCTTTTCCACCTCAAATCATGCCATTGCCATTTGCACACTAAGCTCTGAGCACATTTGCTTCTCGAAGTTCCTAGAAGTTTCTTCTGCTCCTCCCTGGCCCAGGGATTCTGCACTGCTTCTCCCTCTAGCCTCCATATACCTGGCTTCCTTTTCTCCCAAGTTCTATTGAGGTATGACTGACATATATCATTGCATAGATTGAAGGTATACAGCATCATGGGTTGACCTACATAGATTGTGAAAGGCTTAGCACAGCAAGTTTAGTGAGCATCCATTATCTCATATAGAAACAATAAAAAGAGAAAGAAGAAAACAGAAAAATATTTTTCCATGTGATGAGAACTCTTGGGATCTACTTTCCTCACAATTTTCGTATACATCATGCAGCAGTGTCAGCCATGGTCACAACCCGGTGCTTACTTGTCTTTGTACCTTCTGACCCCCTTCCCCCTATTCTGCACTGGTTTCTTCTTCTTCTTTTTTTTAAATTTTTAATGTTTTACTTATTTCTGAGAGAGAGGGAGACAGCATGAGCAGCGGAGGGTCAGAGAGAGAGAGGGAGACACAGAATCTGAAACAGACTCCAGGCTCTGAGCTGTCAGCACAGAGCCCGACGCGGGGCTCAAACCCACGAACTGTGAGATCATGACCTGAGCTGAAGTCGGAGGCTTAACTGACTGAGCCACCCACGTGCTCCACACTGGCTTCTTCTTAACTGACATTTATTTCAAATAAAATCTCCTTGCCCACCCAATCTAAAGTAACATTCGTGCTAATTTCTATGTAGAAGCTAACAAAATTATTTCTGATTTGTTTGTTGTACACACTCTGCTACTGTAATTGGCTCATGAGGGCATGTATCCTATAGTCATCCCCAGAGCTCGGCAGAGTGACTAACACATACAAGAATTAAAAAGAAAAAAACTGTTGAATGAATAAATTGAATGAAGTAGGATTAATATTGTTAGAAAACTGGAAAGACATTACACGGCTTAGAGATATACCTTAAATAAGGTATTCGGCATCTGCTTATGGAGGTTTGCATCAAGGTCTCTGAATCATACTGGTTCAAGTGTGCAGAGTATCGTACCGTTTCGGATGTCCTTACTCATGCTAGCTCACGCATCGTTTCTAGGTGCAATTTCCTCTCAGTACATTTGTTCCTTCTTCCCCACATTTCCCACCTCCAGCATTTTCTGGCCATTATTTCAACTAAGTGCTAGGCTTGGTAATTTTCCTAATGATCTGGAAATGGATTGCTCTCTTGCAGATGGCCGTGGATTGAGTTGCCCAAGACCCGGTCATAAGTCATGACTTGCTGAAAAGAAAGGGAGTGTTTTGAAGTGGAGGGGCCTTTGGAGGTCATCCAGCAGTTTTTGAAACAGCTCCAGCAGCCAAACTAGTAGGCCCAGTACCTTCCCTGGTAATCTGGTTTCCTGATTTACTATGAGGTATGGAGCTGTTTATGATGCTTTTGATAGAAAATAAATGACTCTTAATTCTACCGTATGATGAAGTTCATATTTGAAATGTTTGAATAGGCTTTTCAGACCATGGTTCTACAACTGGCTATAAAATTTTACAGTCTTGTTTCAAGGATATAAAAATCTGTGATTGGAGCCTCTACTCCAGGCTTCAACGGGAAGAATCATAAAGCTGAAGCTACAGCTGAGAGACCCTTCTTCCTGGCTTTGGAATAAAAAAGTGCACTGAACTAAAGAATCAATGTGTAAAGGTTGGTAAGCCTGATTTAAGACTACTTCTAAAATTAAGTTTCACCTGGAGGCAGAAGAAAAGAACACTAATTAACATATCCGATGATCTCTAGAGTGAAAGGCAATCAAAACTGTGAGACACAGTTGATTCCTAAACGGAGTTCATAGGACAGAGACGATTTGTTTTATAAATATTTTGATTGTGCCAATGGACACAATGAGATGTCATCATAATAGTGGCCTGCTGAATATCTGAAGGGAAGCCCTACCTCTGTTTTTCACGTGGAATTTCTTCCCCTTCAAGCATATGATTTCTTGCTATAGCTTCATAAACATACTACAACTCATTCTCAACATTTCAAAGTTAGATGTTGAAATGTTGAGAATGAGTTGTAGTATGTATGTGAATTGTCCAGGGTCATGTTGAAGGTCAGCATCCATGACTCCGAAGTTAAAAGTTTGTACTTCCTTGAGCTGCATAATTAAAGTGGCTCCTCATATACCTAAACATTATTTATCTGACATCTTTGAACACAGCCAAGAACTCGGGACCACATTAAGACGATCTCTGAATAGCAAAAATTGGCGGCGCAAAATTTAGGAACAAAATCTTCCATGCTTTTTAGAAGACCATCCTCTAGAAACTTGCACACTTTTATTTAATACTCAATTTTAATAAGCTGTTATTTGGTTTGCTGTGGCTGATAAAACGAATTCGCCATGGTGAAGAGCTAGGGATAAGAAACCACAGACTGAAAGGAGGAAAAGGAATAGAGTTCTTATGTGAGGCGGTACACGGCATACAGATGAGAAATGTCTCAGCCTCATAAAGATGACATGACTCAATTATAAAGCATTTGAAACAGTACCTGGCACACAGCAAGCACACTGTAGATGCTTATTACATTAATATAAATAAATGTGTAGCTTAATAAAACATGAGGGCCTACAGCACAATTGATGTTCTCTAGGATGATAATGATTTTACAAAGGAGGGTTTTATCACTTTTAGTACGTTATATTTAATAGGGCAGGAAAATAAACACTTTTTGAAAGTATTTCCAGCAGAAAAGAAACATATAACTTAAACCATAGCAGTTAAAATGGTACATTGGGATTATTTTCAAAACTCACATAGATGGAAGTCCAACACTTGATGTCATCTGACAAATAGGGTTTTCTGAAGTCTTTGTTCTTTTTTTTTTATTAAAAAAATGCTTAATGTGTATTTATTTTTGAGAGAGAGAGAGAGAGACTGGGACAGAGCATGAGCAGGGAAGGGGCAGAGAGAGGGAGACACAGAATCGGAAGCAGGCTCCAGGCTCTGAGCTGTCAGCACAGGGCCCAACACAGGGCTTGAGCCCACAAACCATGAGATCATGACCTGAGCTGAAACTGGACGCTTAAGTGACTGAGCCCCCCAGGAGCCCCTGAAGTCTTCCTGTTCTTGATTTATTTCTTGATTTACTGTGTAACACGGAGTCTATCACAATTCTGAGATGTGACAGAAACTACTTTCTAGTGACAGCAGTATATTAGGAGTCAGTTTGTCATGTGAAAAGCAAAGCTCAGGGTACAGTGGAGACCGAGGTTCTGCATCCACCTCTGGCCTCATCAGTGATCTTAAACTTAAGCAAAACTGCCTATAGTCATATGCTTGTACATCTCACCTCCAAAACGTTGTCAACTTTGGGCCTTCCCTACTCTCCACTGCAGAGACCAGTATTTTGAAGACATGAGTCTTCTCCCTGGCCTTACACCATGATGCTGAACAGGAGAAATTCGCTTCCTTGGCCGCTGGCCTAGAATGTCGCCATCCCACTCCTCTGCCCCCTGATGAAATTCCAGGTTTTCTTCAAAGCCCATTTCAAACGCGACCTCCTTGTGATGCTTCCTCTCCCCTCATGCTCCGCACGCGCCACAGGAAATGGGAGGCTTCTTTGCGCTCCACCATCACTTGTCATCTCTGCCTACCATCACATGTGTCTTAGGTCCTCAACTCAGAAGCAGAAAAGCATGGTGGCCGTGAGCTGCGGCCTGAACCTGCACATATCAAGGCTTGAACCCTGTTTCCACCAGTTATATGTTGACAGACCTTGGACATGTTCACCTTGCTGAGTCTCAGTATCCGAATTTGAAGGGCCAGCATAAATATGTCACTTAGTTCACAGGACTGAATGAGAATGACATGGGATAATGAACAAAAAATCAATTAACAGAGTATGTGCCATGTGGACTGGTCTCAGGGAATTCTGGTTGGCACCGTTACCATTACGAACATAAGTCATGTATATATCTTTTTTCACTAGATTGTGAGTGTCAACAAGGGAATCCTGGCACACAGGAAGTTCTTAGTACTTGTCAATGAATATATGTGATTGCCTTCAGTGTCACATGTAATTTTCCAGGACTGTGTTTTCCTAAAGGGCTTACACTCCCCGAGGGGCCAGACCACTCTTCTTTCATCCCATTGTTTGCCTGTAATGGCCTGCCTTCTGCCTGTTGCCCCAGAGAAATTATTAATAGCACCCACTCAACCTCTGATAAGTGTCTGGTTTGGACAACAAATTTTATGGACACCTAGTTTTGAGAGGCGTCTCATCAGCTTCATTCCCAGAAACTAAGTTCCTTGATTTGCAAAACATATACTACATTTGACGTTTGGGGGAGCAGTCAGTTGCTGTATGGAGTTAAAGTCCCGCACACAGAGGAAATGTTTCAATAAATAGTTGCTAAAAGAATAAATGGAAGAGAATTGAGCCATTCTTTATTTTCCCTTTTTTGGGGGAAACGAAATAGGGTAAAATATTGGCTATGAGTCCAGGAAGATAGGAATATTGGACTGAGAAACTCTTTCTGCCATTTAGAATTAGAGGTGGGATAACACCACATGGGTAGAACATTAGAGCTTATAATAGTAAATCCAAAATGAGATACAAGGGAAAGAAAAACCCAAGTCAAGGATACATATGCTGTCTGGCCTCATATCTACTCATAAATAATATTTTCAGGGAATGCTACTATGAAATTTAAAGGAAAAACTTAGTTCAGAGTTTCCTGGGTGCCTATTTTTTTTTTTTAACGTTTTATTTATTTCTAGGGGAGAGAGAGACAGCGTGAGCAGGGGAGGGTCAGAGAGAGAGGGAGTCACAGACTCTGAAACAGGCTCCAGGCTCTGAGCTGGCAGTCAGCACAGAGCCCGACGCGGGGCTCGAACCCACGAACCGCGAGATCATGACCCAAGCGAAAGTCGGACGCTTAACCAACTAAGCCACCCAGGCGCCCCTGTTTGTTTGATTTTTGATAATAGGCAGTGTGGCTCGCTGCCGTAGCCCTCAGGAAAACGGTGAGGTAGTTGCTTCTTTATGGATCCTCAGGCTCCTTTTCTTAACTTATGTTGCTCTCGGCGCTGGGCCCCATCGTCTCCCCGTGGACCCTCTTCCCTCTGTCTCTCTGCCCTGGTGCACCTGTGTCCTGGCCTTGGCAACCGAGAGCTCTTTGGTCTCAAATCATCAAATACCACAGCGGTGTTTTTCTTTCCAAGTCACTTTCCAAATTATGGAATGGAAGGTGTTATTTCCTATTAAGGGAATTTCAGGCACCAGAAAACCCACTGGGGAGAAAGGCAATCTGAGGATGAGGATGGCGTTCTGGAACACGTCTGGAGGCAGCATACTCAGTGGATGGAAAGCATGGGATTTGGCGTCCGGCCGAGTTGGGTCTGAATTCTGGCTCCTAGCTACTGGCAGTGTGGCTTTGGGTCTTCATTTGTGTGAAAGGAATAATAATAAGACTTGACTCTAAGGTTGCTTTGAAAATTAAACGGGAATGTCTTTGTAAAACACCTAGTAATATGTGCCGGTGGTAAACTTGCTGAAGGTTATGAGTTAGAGCTTTGGAAGTAGATAGACAGAGGGCTTAACTTTTGCTCAAGGAGAAATGACTCCCATGCTTCCGAAGCACAGAGAGAGCACTGCTTTTCTCGGGACGGTTCTTGAGGCTTAAGTGCATTTAAAAAAGACCGACTCCAGCCCTTGAAACATAATAAGTCCTAAACGAGGTGTGGCTATTATAATAACACTTATAGTTAGATTGCTCTACACTGTGGATGGTCTCAATGAATGACAGAGATTACCTTTCTTGTCATTATTATTATCGAATCTTTGGCATTTCTAAATTCCTTTGAGAGATGGATATCTTCCTTATTTCAACATAAGGTAGAATCTTGACTCTAATCAATCATTTTATATAATAACATTTCTTAGCTGGGGGAAACTTAGCCAATGTTTGAAATCCATTAGGTTCTTCCAGGGAGAAGCTAAGGAAATGCAAACCTACGGACAGACCCCCTGCTTTCTTCTGTCCCCCATTACTACTTACCACAGTCATTTGTGTGCACCCACCCAATATAACAAGGTGACCGGATCTATCTTTAACTGCGGAGAGCAGTTTAGAGCACTCCAGGTAAGCCTCTGTTATGAAACAGGATTCCAGTTCAGCTGCCTCTAGTCACGTAGATGTACCCAAACTTATGCTCTGACAGAAAAACAAACATTTGGTTATCTCCTTGTGCGTACTTGGGGGAGAGGGGAAAAAAAAAAAAAGAAAGAAAAGGATCTGACCTTTTGATAGTCACTTTCTCCATCCTGCGTTCTGGCCAGCGCACAAGTAAATAAAGGCTGGAAACCACACGCCTGCTGTGCCATTCTTCGTCCTGAACTAAAACCCAGCCAACGCCAGATATGAAACCAGAAACAAGGAGCATTGCTACTCTACCGAGGCACATTGCCTTCCTCAGATCATGTTTTTCCGAAGAGCTACACCTGAATGTGACTTGCTGGGATTCCAAGAATCCTTTTTTATGATCGTGGTTATGATCCGTTTGGAAAAAGCCAGGGATGAGACCACGGTCTCTGGTGTGCAGCAGAACCCAGAAGCCAGAGCGTTCCGAGAGCAGAATGCGGGGAGGGGGGGTCTCCTGAGCCACGGGCGGCCAAGCCAGCAGGACAGTTTCGATGCCACAGACCGTCTGCACTTACTCATGGTTCAAACCGCTAGGGAAAAGTTGCACAGCACACCTTCCGTACTGTCACAACAACAACCAGCCTGCTAAGCAGATGACGTGTAGGGGTTGTTCACTGCTTCCCACACCAGGCACACACTCTCCTCCGATGTGTGCTTCCCAGTCTCCACGAAGCAAAACTAGTGATTCCCATGTGGCATTTTTGCCCCATTCCCACTTCCCTTAGCTCAGAGGTAGCCCTTCCTACGGAGTGTTTTGTTTTGTTTTTTTTAATGTTTTATTTATTTCTAGGAGAGAGAGAGAGACAGCGTGAGCAGGGGAGGGTAAGAGAGAGAGGGAGTCACAGACTGAAACAGGCTCCAGGCTCCGAGCTGGCAGTCAGCACAGAGCCCGACGCGGGGCTCGAACCCACGAACCGCGAGATCATGACCTGAGCGAAAGTCGGACGCTCAACCGACTGAGCCCCCCCGGCGCCCCTGAGTGTTGTTTTTATCTTGTTAGCGTGTGTGCCCCGGGAGGGCCAGGACTCCAGGAGGTCGAGACCACAGCTTAGTCCGTTTTTAGATTCCTAGTGCCTGGCGCACCGTAATCACGCAATAATGTCTATTGACTGTATAAATCGGAACCCTGATGGAACAGGGCCGACGTTTTAAACTGATGGCCCATTTGTTAACATTACCTGTGACTTTTTCTACATTTAAACAAGTACAGATCCCTACTTTCAAATCCACATGCTCTACGTTATTCGTTTTTTGTTTTTTTTCGCGCACCCTCAAAACGTTTTCAACGCACCCGCCCCTCGCGCCAGGTACTCGGGGTTTACACAGATGGCAAAAAACATTTTCTCCTCCTTTAATGAGATTACTGAGTCTGTGTCATGAGCTACAGTCTATGTATTCAGAAGCCGCCCTAATAAATATTTTGGGGTTTATTTGATAGTCTTGGCCGTCATTGGAAACAGAAAATCAGTTCAACACCACAGCAGTTAACTGTTGACTAAACAGCTCCAAACCTCAGTTGGCCAATGTTTGAATCATATGGAGACGATCTGAGTTTTACTGCCATCAAGAAACAACGGGAATATCTAATGCAGGAATTAGGAATGCATATCAGTTTTCACAGAGCAGTGTGGTAATTATGAGAGTACACTTTCTTGTTGTCATTAAAGGGGCTTTCTGGTAGCCAAACTATTGTTCTGGTGTGTGCTGAGCCTAAAGACTCCACTGGCCTCGCTGCCTTTGATCTTTTGAGTTTCTGAAGTTGTGGGATTTTGCATGCTACACTGATAATCTGGGAAAATGTACAATCACTATAAAAGGAAATTTTCCTATTAGTCCAAGAATAATCGTTTATAGCAAAACCACCTGACAGAAACATGCGGGTGCATATCACCCTTGTGAGACCGAAGATATTTTTACAACTGAGGATTATTTTCTTCCCTTTGTACAAATCCATATGGTGCCTATTCAGACATCAGTCATCAGCAATGCTGTCTCATTCACCCCCAAGAATAGAGTTCACAATTTTTGCTCCAAATTTGGATAAAAAGAACTTTTATGAAGAGTTAGCTGTTTCATCTTCCACAGCCCAAGTACTTGAGGTCAATGGCATGTAAACTCAACTGGAGTAAGGCAGCAAACATGAATGAAGTAGCCAAGGAGCGTGGCTTTCCTGCCTTGGACATACCCTGCTTTATCTATCCCCTGCTTCCTGCTGCAGGAAACATCTTCCTGACTCTGTAAAGGACAGTGCTTCTCCCACAGTGAATCGTCCATCTGTTGCTGACTCTCATGGTAAGCTGGGGGCACCATGGGTAAGGACTGCTATGCTTCATTCATTCATTCATTCATTCATTAAATAGAGAGTAAAGGAAAGAGGTGTCCATTATTTACTGGAGGATCTGTCCCAGGTGAATGTCTGGTTCTGTGCATGTCTGGTTCCAGAAACAAAAGGCAAGTGGAAGGAAAAAGAACATTGTGTCAACACGACTTGACTAAGGAAGAGCAGAATGTTTTTCTCCTGAGAGTGACCTTCCTCTGACAAACAGGAGGAAGAAGGTTCTGCATGGACTCTGAAACCAACTCTCTTCTTTTCCCAAATCCTGTCCAGAGGCTGCATTTGTTGGTTAAGGTAATTCTAAATATGACCAAGTAAACCAGTCTAACGAGGGCATTTGAACTAGTTGGTGGGGATGGAGAAAAACCTGACTACATATATCACAAGAAAGATCCATTCTTGGTCCAAACAGAGGGAAAGAAAAGTCATTGCCGTTACTTCAGTAAGCCAAAATGTACCACGGCACTTGGAGACCTGGGAAGGAGAATGTAAGGCAACTTGACTCTCCTACTACTCTATTCCATTTTCCATTTGTTCATCACTTGCATTGAAGACACTGTTGGACTTCTAAAAATGACTGGGACTATTTCAATGGACCTCAGCCTTGGGGAGTTCAAGCTCTTGGATTATTTAGTATTACAGAGAGCAGGAGAAAAGGTCATCCAAATTAAACAACAAACTCCACTGCATTTATACAAAATCCTTCTACTTGTCCTCAAAGCAAAGTGATTTCTCCCCCACTATGGCACACAGCCTTGTAGGCTGCACCTTGGACCTTTGTGAAATCTCCTACAGCACTTCATGTACTGTTGATTTAGGCTTAGGGTAATGGTGGAGGTACACTGGGGAGCATGAGGTAGTAGAAAGAGGAATAGACAGGGACATAGGGAATGTGGATTCTACTACTAATTCTACAAAACACTAGTTAACAGTCTTTAAATTTTTTTTTAAATGTTTATTTTTGAGAGAGAGACAGTACGAGAGGTAGGGGGCAGAGAGAGGGAGACACAAAATCCAAAGCAGCTCTGAGCTGTCAGCGGCAAGCCCAACATGGGGCTCGAATCCACAGACTGTGGGATCATGACCTGAAGTCAGAAGCTTAACCAATTGAGCCACCCAGGAGCCCTTCATTAGCAGTCTAAAAAAGCACATGACTTTATAAGCTATCAGTTCCTTATCTGTAAAATGAGAAGATTAAATGAATTCTTTCTTTGTATCTCTAAAACTGTAAGTTAGAAGACATTAATAACAGGGGGCAGAAAACAGAAAGGAAATAGTGAAAAGTGGCACACTGCATGTTTGCCCAGCCCTTAAGCAGCAAAAATTCTTCATTGGAAGTGTTTTCTCAATCCTCCAACTCCCTTGGCACATTATCTGCCCACATCCTTATATCCAGCTTTTTATCTTGTGTTTTTATTATTGAAATATATGTCTTATCTTCCCAATTAGCTATAAGCTCCTTGAAAATATGCTCCATCTCTTGATATTCTGCCATTTCTAGCTCTGGATCCATAAATATTTGTCTAAAGAATCAATGGTTCTGACTGAGTGCCTAGCTTAATTAACTTTAATTAATTCTTCTAAAAATTATTACAGTTTAAAGGTAAGATTAAGACCCAAACATTTATCTCAGTTTATAAAATTGGATTTGAACTCTCAATTCTAAAGTATTCACAGAAATGAGCTGTTGTTTTAATAAACATTTGCCGATACTCATCCTGAGGACCTTTGCTTTCTTGCCCCAATCCACTAATATCAAAAGCCTGCTAAATAAATAAATACATGCATATACACATAAACACATACATACATAAAAACAAGAGTTATATTTTTGTGCCTGGGTTGAACACATTATCTTACATAACTCTTAAAAAGATACTATGGAATTTCAGAAGAGGATTTCTGCCACTAAGTAATAGCGCCACTCACCCAGGATTGGAGCTTGGTTTATCTGACTCCAAAGTTCATGCTTACCAGTAGTGCGTGCTCCCTCTGTGTTTGGTTATCCACCCAACACAGCATACCTAGACTTTTATATCTCTGTGAGTCTCTGATATGAACTCTACATCAATGCAAGGCAATACAGTCAAAATTACCAAAGAAGAAGGCAGTATATAAGAGCTGTGTTGTAGTGGAAAGGCAGTGAATTTTATTTCGTGTTCTTAAGTTCTTAATTTAATGTTTACTTAGCCCCCGACTGGCTTCACAAAGCTAGGAATTTACTGAAGCTTCAGTTCTTTGTCAGTAAAATGTGGACAATAGCACTTATCTCCATAAGTTTTTATAAAAAATGAAATACTGTGTATTGAAATATCTAAAATGCATAGTATATGCTTAGTAAGTCATTCCCTGTCCCCCTCCTAACTCTGCCTTTCAGTCGAAGCACTGTCTTCCCAAACAAATTCTGTAACAATAGAAAAATGAACTACATATTTACAGGAACACCTTGGAATCCTCTCTTAAGGAGAACTCTCCTCCTCAGCCTAACCAAGTCTCAAATAAAATGCTTTACCTCCCTAGAAGTTACCAGAGGCCACCAAGGCTCCAGCCATCCTGAAAGCCATTTGCCATCAACACTTCCATTGAGTTGAACAGAAGTTGCTCATCCTGCCATATCCAGGATCCATTTTTGAGGCTCTTATTTGGGTACTTTGTGGTCCAGAACTGTGTTCTCCATGAGATAATCTCACAGTGATACTTATATTGAGTAGAATCACAAGTATTCTTTCTCATAGTTTCCTCCTGAACTTATTGTTTAAAAATGGGGCCCCTGGTTCTGCAACAACAGTGACCCCTACAGGGGTATTCATTGATCCATCTGCCAAACATGAAGTATCTTGGACTAGAGATGTAAAGATGAAAACGCATGGCCCCTTAGCTATCTCACAGGACAGCAGGGGAGAAAATACAGGAAAAGACAATTAGAATGCAGCCTAGAGCAATCTCTGACTGAGAAAGCCATGCAGAGAGTCTCTGACTCTTTAGGGCACTAGCCAGACCTGATCAGCCACTGCGGCCTTCAGCCATCCAATTCAGCCATCCAACAAGTTCTTACTGATGTTTGAGACTTGCCTAGAAACACACACAAAAATATGTGGCAAAGGTACGACTTTCAGGACTCTTCTCTTCTTACACGAGCTGGCTGGCTCAAACCCTTGCAAATCCGATTTAAGGAAAGCAATGGGCTTCTCTAGGTCTTTTGGTCTTGACTATGTAGCCTCAGTGTTAGGTGGCAGCATCAGGGGCCAACTCCGTATCTGATGTATGACTTTCCTCAACCGAACTCCATCCAGGGCCCCCCTCACCGCCTCCGCCAGCACAAGCTTCCTTGGCTCACAGGGCGGCCCATTCCAATCGGAGCAACTTCAGCTGACAGAAAGTTTGCCATCTAATAAGCCAAATTCATCATCCTATAGGGTGAGTTGTCTTACATTTTTTGTCCCCTGTGGGCTTCCTTTGGGTCTGATGAATCTCCTTTTCAGGATAATGTTTCTAAGTTCAGAAATGTATACTTTAGAAAACTATGTATGTGTGTGTGTGTGCATATATACGTACATACATACATATATATAAAAACAAACTGTGATATGGATTTATGTGGTCTTCTTTATAACCCATTACTAATAAGATCTAGAAACAGGTATAATAATTACCATAATTTTGAAGTAGTGACATGTGTGATATTTTGAGACATCTGTATCAACTCTAACGTGATATGAAAATAGCTCTGATTTCTACTGGTGACACAGTGACGGTCCTGTTAATACTACTATGGTTTCTTGCGCACACTCATAACTAAAGGCAATGGGAAATCACAATTACAGGGCAGTAGAAACACAGATACAGTTTTTTTCCACTCAAATTCATAGACTCCCCTGAATTCTCACAGACTACCCCAGAGTACAGAATTCTTTCACAAAGATTTTTAAAAAAACTGCTTCTTGCAACCACAGAGATCAAATCAGTCCCCTTGAACTCTCCTGCTTCTCCTAAATGAAGCTGTCATTCATTGTTTCCATATTCTTCAGTAACCTTATCACTTTGTCTGCATGAGATAGAGTTTGTTAATTCCAAATTGAAGCACTGAAACCAGGAGGTCAGCAAGCGTTCCAGGGCCTACGACCAGCCCACGAACCCCCAAAGGAACGAAGGACGGGCTTGCAGGGACATCGGCGGCCTCTCACAGGGAGAAAAATCCGTCAAAATGGTTATTAGGTATTTTAAAGTCAAAGCAGTATGTTTTATGAAAAGAGGAGTAACTGACTGAAAAGCATTTTTTTTTAATGTTTATTTTTATTTTTCAGAGAGAGAGATTGACAGAGTGAGAGCAGTGGGGGAGGGGCAGAGAGAGAGGGAGACACAGAATCTGAAGCAGCTCCAGGCTCTGAGCTGTCAGCACAGAGCCCGACGCGGGGCTCGAACCCACGAACCGTGAGATCATGACTGAGCTGAAGTCAGACGCTTAACCGACTGAGCCACCCAGGTGCCCCAGGAATAAGTGAATTTTAATGACAGTTTCATCTTCTTACTGAGATGATCATTTTAAACACAAAGATGTAACACAAGGGATCAGTAATACAAAGCAAAAAACAAAAAAGTTTTTTCCCCAAGATGAATGACTGAATTTGTAGTTTGTCTGGCCTGTGCTAGATGTGTGTATTTACAGCTTTTCACCTTTCAACAGATAATAAGCAGGAGTCTCTGATCCTAGCTTTAAACTAGATACAACTGGATCTCGATGGAGGTACAATGAATTAAGCACTAATTCTGTGCTGGGAAATAAAAAAAGATGGGTATGAAATGGCTTCTGTCCACAAGGGAACCTAAAATTTATTCAGAAATGTAAACACATGGCAAAAATAATGATACAAGGAGCACTAAAGCCATGGTTTATTGGAGGAGAAATACCCAAAAGATGTAGAGGAAAGGTAATAATCAGTAGACCTCTATCGTCATTCAAATGGTTTTGTTAACAAGGCAAAATAATAACCAGATTTTCAAGGCATCCCGTATTGTAATACTATGCAAATGGCATGATAATTACTAGGATATTCTTTGTCTTTTCCACTTGTTTGAGCTCTTCACGATTATCCCAACAGCCTTGCACAGCACCTCCCACATGGTATCCTCTCCACACATAATATAAATAAGTGAATGAAGGTGTAACATACTATAGTAATGGTGGAGAACAGGGGTTTTGAGACCCAGTTCTGCAGTTTGCTTGGCTGTGTCCATTTTTGAAAGTTCTTAATCTCTCTCTAAACCTTAGTCATCCCACCTGTAAAATGGGGATAAGGAAAAGAACACTAGGATTTGGGTAGAGGTCATATGATGCCTGTAAACTATGTAACAAACAATCATCCTGCAAGGAATGTCAGCTATCGTCACAGAAGGAAGCATGTAGAACTGATGCTCAGAGCTGGAATGAAATATGATAATCCACTTCCGCTTTCTCCTTTTAAAGAGTGGACTCAAGAGACTGTGGGTTGTCCCTAAGGCCACACTTGCAGTGTGAAAAACAGAACAGGTGCAAACCCGGGTCTCCTGAGTTTCCCAGCTTAATAAGGCTTAATAATAACCAGAGAACCCTCTTCCAGGTCAAGAGAGTCTTAATGCCACTTGGTTCCCTAAAACAAAGTGATGTTGTTGTCTGTTTTCTCCAAAGTTTACATTCTCTGAATTCATAGAAGTGAGATACCTGAAGTACTTTTTCCATGTTATTTGTCACGTTGGAGTCTTGGATAGATAGGCTTGAAGCGTTTCTATTGCTTCAAATACTGAATGAGGAACAACGAGGCATGCTCTCTGCAGGCTACGTGGCATGGACCTGAGACGTGAGCACAGCCTTAGCAGAAGGGTTAAGATTGGCACCTATTCTTCTCTCAGACAGTAGGCTTGAGGATGGATATTTTTCACTTGTTTATAGTCTGTCAAAGGAGACACTTCTATGACGACAGACATAAATCGAGCCACAGTCAATCCAGATTATTTCCATATACATGATTTTAAGCGTTTAGTGATGAGCTGGTGCTTCTAGAAAGAGGTTTGCTGTTGTTTTCAGCTGTATGAGGAATGGCTCACACAGGAATTCAACGCAAGACTGTATGTGGAAATACAGAGCGTCATGCTGGGAACAATACCCAGACTATCCTAGTATTGTCGCTGTTGTTACTGCCATAGAAACAAGAAGCTCAACAGCTCCTTGTTGAATGAAGGCTTACATAAATGGTCATGTTCTTAGCTATCGAACGCTGTGGTTATCATCAACTGCCTTAATCAATAAAACTTGCAGAAGATAAACCCTGGAGGTTGTAGTGAAGATTAAATTACCTAATTTGCAGGAACACGTCTAGTATAACCTGGAAGCTTCCAAGCGTTTGAGAAATGTTAGATGAGTCGTAGCTTGTAAAGTGATTAATCAAGAAAAGTTAAAGATAGCTTGAAAATTTGATGAGATTTAGACCCCTAGAAAAAGCAGTTGGCTATGAGATCTCATTATAGAGCTACTGGATTTTTATGAACTCTCAGTGCAGTATCACACATTTATCAACTTTCCCCGAACACCACAACTGTGATTAGAAAATATAATGCATTACTCAGGGTTTGTGTTGCAATGGCATAAAAGCAGAGTGAGGTGGCGAGTTTCCCATAGGTGATAAGATTAGCTTCCTCCGGCCTTTAGAATCATGGCGGTAGAACCAGATGGAGTGATTTTTAATGGGGACAGTATTTGTACTAGACAAAGTCAAGTTAGCTTAGCGTTTCACATGAGCTAGCCAAGTGTTCCCCCGCTCAGTTGTTCTGTTTTTCCGCTCTCTCACTGTTTAAATAAATTACAGGAGAGGAGAATTTTAGCTTGAAACTGCTACTAATCCATAACATGAAAGTCATGTCTGCGAATATTTGTGCTCTTGGCGTCATACCCTTCAAAAACTCTATTCCGGGAGAATGTTTCCATTAAGTCATGTATTTCCTTTGTGTCTAATTCCCTTGCATTCATAATTCAGAAATGTTTTCTTAGTGTAACATGCCCTCAAGTACGTCTTCTCCTGAGGGTTACTGTATCTGCCAGGAGGCTATGATCGTACTTACCCTGCTTTGCCTCTCAAACAGGTAAGTGCCTTCAAAGAGATTTCTCCTTCAGCCATGGGATTCCTTCACTGCAAAGTAATCTAAAAAAAAAAAAAGAAAAGAAAAGAAAGAAAAGAAAAGAGATGGAACCCAGAGTTTCTCGGACTGAAAGGAGATTCGAAGAGCTACATTAAAAGCTGAAAAGCCACGGGGGAGATTTTCAACCTCTAAGATTTACCTCTCCCTCCGTGTTGCTAACCTCCTGCTACTACAGCATTGTCTTGGTTCTACGTGACCTTGGATGAATCTTCCCCTTCCATCCAAGCCCTCCCAGCCCTGGGGCGCTACGGAGTTCCAGACAGTATATGGGCAGTGCTACAGAGGCTAATCTGACTGAGAGTGGCGAGGACACACAGTGACCTCCCTTTCTTCCCAGACACCAAGAAATCTTTACTGTGTCCTTGGAAAACCCTCTTGCTTTGATTCAAGGACGCCATACCTCCCAGCAGAGAAGAGTGGCACCAGAGAGAGGCAGTGATCAGAGCCTCCAAGGCCTCATTCGTACCCACAAGCTGAGCCCTGCCGGGCAGCCCCTGAAAGTCCCAGGATTCACTTCCCCAAATTAGCGTCAGAATTATCCGTTCTCGACAAGAGCTCATGGCTCCTCTCACCCCATGTGCCTGTCCCCAGCCCAATGTTCCTTCTGCCTCCTTTTCTCCCAGGAGGAACCTCAACTTTTCACCAAGAATGCTCTCTTCTGGGCCTCTCAGACTTTGTTTTAAAACTCCCTCTGAGGGGCGCCTGGGGGGCTCAGTTGGTTAAGCATCCAACTTCAGCTCAGGTCATGATCTCACAGTTTGTGGGTTTGAGCCCCGCGTCAGGCTCTGTGCTGACAGCTCAGAGCCTGGAGCCTATTTCAGATTCTGTATCTCCCTCTCTCTCTGACCCTCCCCTGCACACGCTGCCTCTCTCTCCTCTCTCAGAAATAAATAAAACATTTTAAAAAATTAAAAAAAAAAAAACTCCCTCTGAGCTGTGTCCTAGGGCCTTCATATTTAGTAGCAAGTTGTGTGGCATTTGAACTAAAGATGGCAAAGAGACAAAGGTGTTGAAACAACAATCACCAACCTAGCTAAATTGAGATGAAATGTGCAGAAATGACACTGACAGCTACAGGCTGCGCACTTTAAGAGTGATTATCTCTCCTACGCACATTTAAATTTTGCTCCCAGAATATGGCTGATCCGTGAAAGAAACAACAGTTGCGAGGCTTACGGGCCATGTGTTTTTAAAAGGCTGGACCAGGTGTACTACGGAGGAGGTTTGGCCATCTCTGAGATTCTAAGAGGCAAATGCATAATTTTTATTTTTGAGCACATGGTCTTAAACTCTGGAACACTCAGAGAAGCTATTCCCGCCCTTCTGTTTTGAAACCAAATTCGCCAGGATTCTAGACACACTACTGATTGCCAGTGTGTAAAATGCATTCTTGGGGCCTTGAACCTGCCTTCGAAGACATGCTTAATATAAAGGCTAAGTTCTGGATGAAGCAGCTCGTAAGTCTTTCCCCTGGAGAACCAACTCAAGAAACCCCATTTTTATTTTCTTTTATTCTCCGTCCCTTTCTCCCACTCATCCGCTGGCAGAGTCAAGATAAAGACTGACTGAAGAGCTTCAAAGAGTGAAGCGAATTCAAAGAAATAAAAGTTCTCTCTGAACTATGCTGCTTTCCTTGTTTTGCCCGCCAGCACCAAGTCTGGATGCAGAACCAGAACCAAACATTTCTGCATGTGGGTTCCCTTGTTAAGGCCCGAGACTCTGCTTTCTAAAAGGAGGAAGGTGCGGACAGTTAGGGAGTCGGGTTCAGCTATTTGGAGATTGGAGTCTCCCCCTGGTCAAGAGGAGATAACACCTTTCAGAGTCTGTATGCTGCCCTCTCCTGGCCTGTGTGTACGGAAGTGTTAGGTCATCGAATGTGTTGATGTTCGTCCCATACCTGTGTGCAAGGTGCATGTGTTCACATGAGACACTCAGAAACTCTCACTAACTTTCAAACTTGAAGCTTATTTGATGAAATAAACTCATTATTCCTTTGACTCTTGGCTTCATATTCAAGGATGCCGATCATTAGGCCACCTTCGCTCATACTGTGGTGCTCTGACCCTCTCCTTATTCATCATCTTACTGCCATGAGGCTCTGGGACCCTGCTCTGCAAATCAGTGATCCAAATGAGCTAGGTCCTCTGGATGCGCCGGCCAGAGACATCTTCCCAACTAGAAGTGGTGGCTATGGGAAGTATCTGTATTTAGATTAGTGGTTGGAAGACCATACGTTAGCCTGACTTGTGATCAAGACTAATTCTATGCATTATTAGCCAGTGTGTCCAATTCATATAAAGGAGAACTCTGCTGTAGGAACAGCTAAGCAAACACAGGAATAGATGGCACCAGAGGCCAAATTTATAATTACACACTTTCCCCTTTGAAACAATTTGTCTTATTTGCTCTTCCGTTGTGTGACTTGTTTTAAGCCCAATACTTGTCACATTTGGATGCAATAATTCATTACTTTCTCCTAAATACTTTAAGGACCCTGATACTGAGGAAATGCTCGCACATTGGCGTGGGATTGCTAGAACAACACTGCGGTAGAAACGTGGCTGGTCTAATCTGCTGTGTGCCTGGGACTCCACAGCCTCTCCGTGTTTGTCCTTGACCTAGGCAGGCCAGGCCTCTCCATATCAATCAGAACTCGGCGCCCAGACTGGAAGCCTAATTCCACTCCTTTGCTTTAGAAGAAGAGGGCTGAGGAAGAGGTGTTTACTTTAAAGAGATTTAAAGGCATGTACCTTGTTTAAACTTCACCAAACGCATAGGGTAAGCTCTGGCTGGCTATACTAAAATGCACAGGGAATGAACTCTTGATTACTTCTTTCAATGAAGAATGATAGCACAAAACAACGAGTAATCAAAGCACTGCTTACATTGATCTTCAAAATGCCGTCACGTGTCTTAGTTCAGACCAAGTGTGAATATATATTCGGTCTCACATTTACTTTGTCGCCACCAACATGACTGAAGTCGCTTTAGAGTTTGAATGGCAGGAGGGAAACGGGTCTCAATTTATTTCAGATATTATATTTATAGATTGAAAAATGTTCATAGTGACACAGAACTACCCTTTTAACTGCATAGAATTCAGCTGGGTCAGTTAATTGGTATTTATTTAAATAGGCGAATTCTTTTTTTTTTTTTTAATTTTTTTTTTAATGTTTTATTTATTTCTAGGAGAGAGAGAGAGAGACAGCGTGAGCAGGGGAGGGTCAGAGAGAGAGGGAGACACAGACTCTGAAATAGGCTCCAGGCTCTGAGCTGGCAGTCAGCACAGAGCCCGACGCGGGGCTCAAACCCACAACCGCGAGATCATGACCTAAGCGAAAGTCAGACGCTCGACCGACTAAGCCACCCAGGCGCCCCTTAAATAGGCGAATTCTTGACAATCAGCTTCCTTTGTGATACAAAAAGGGAAAAATACTCATCTATAAAATCAAAATGCGCTCCCCTAAATAAAATATTCATTTGCCGTGTCAATTCTTTGACATGATTTCAAAAATACCCTGTTAAATCATTCAAACTCGGCCACAGGCAAAAATATGGACATTTTTCATGGCTACACTCGTGCATTTTCCTTAATGACAAAGGAACATGCTCATTTGATAAAAGAAAGAAAACAGGTCAATGTAAATTCTCCACTGTGATATGTAAAACAAATACCTTTCTATAACTTCCTTATCTGTCTTGGGCAGGCACAGTCTTGGATAAGGAATGCCCTGAAGCCCAGCCATGACAGAACGGGGAATTGATTGTGAGTTACCAACGCATGGTTTGAATATGTCCCGCCAAGAATCTAATGAGAACAGTGCGGGTAAGATAAGGTCTTTCTCCTGCACCTGCTGCTGTGACATTCTCTTGCTGAACTAGAGTCCCAATCCGCGTATGTTCTTCACTGCAGGAAAAGCTGGTTTTCCAGGCATTCAGAGCGGTTATACGCCAGTTATTTGAGGATCGCCCAGAGCAAGACTCATCTTTTAACTCAGGCTTCATTCAATCCCCACTGGCTTTTCCAAGGGAAAGACTGAACTCATGAAGCAATGCTAATTTAATCACAAGTAATCAACAGGAAAAAAAAGTGTTATGTAAGCTTCTTCAAAATTTGAAATCAAACATGGGAAAATCCCAGGAAACAGATTTTTTTTTTTTTTTTTTTACAAAACTCATGTCTCAAAATAAAATGAAGAAAGAACGGAAAAGAAATGGCCAGGTGCCTACCGAGTTTAGTATCAAATAAAATTGAACCAAAAATGGGCATTTCCTTACAAGTATCACATTTATAATACATTTCCAATTCACGACTCCTCTTGAAACTCATTCTACCTGAGGGTGCAGAATGCAAATGCATTCTCAACTCAGAAGACAGTGTAAAAATAAGTCAGGTACACAGGAGGGGTCACTGACCATCACACTGGGAAGCCCCTCTCTCCCTTCTCTCTGTTTCTTTCAACCACAGCAGAGCGACACAGACACGTTTCACTCGCGAGCTTGGCGCACGTTGGCCACACGCTTTAAAGATCCCGACCACGCTCAAGTCCGCTCGGCGCCGCTTCCTTTGGGGAGGTCGTCACCCCGACAGGCGGGTGGGAACGTTCGGGGCCTGCTCTCACACAATCGGTGTTTGAGTTGCTATGGGTCACAGTTCTAACGGAGTCACCCGGACACAGAAACGAGCAGCGTGAGAACACGCAGGTCCTGATGTCATTTGGGAGAAACAGGGGCCGGTCAAGTTCGAGGGTCCCTGTTTCACACCCACGGGTCACTCCGTAGGCGAGTAAAGCCCGTGGCCCCCGAACACGCGTTAACGGCCCTGATCCTCCAGGGTGGACGAAGCGAGTCACGCTCGGGGCTTTCTGCTCTGACCCGCGTTGGAAGCTGCGCTGTCGATGACTTTTTCGAGCCTCGCGGAGGCAGAAACCAGAAACCCAGCCCGGGCCGCGTCCGTGGCGACGCGCTGCGTACCTGCGGGGACGCGATGGAAGCCTGCTCCGCCGGTCCCTCTCGGCCGCGCCGCACAGTCCACGCGGGCCGCGCGCCGGCTCCGCCTCTGCCGTCTCCGGGGCGCGGGGGGCGCGGCCGCGGTGCGGGGCGCGCGCGGGGGGCCGGCTCCGCGGGGCGGCTGGGGGCGCGCGGCTCCGCGGGGCGCACGGGCTGGGGCAGGGGGCCGGCCGCGGGGCGCACGGGCTGGGGGCGCGGGGGCCGGCTCCGCGGGGCGCGCGGCGGGGCGCGGGGGGCCGGCTCCGCGGGGCGAGCGGGCTGGGGGCGCGGGGGCCGGCTCCGCGGGGCGAGCGGGCTGGGGGCGCGGGGGCCGGCTCCGCGGGCGCACGGGCTGGGGCGCGGCCGCGCGTGCGGGGACGCGTGCGGGGCGCGCGGGTTGGGGGCGCGGGGGCCGGCTCCGCGGGGCGCACGGGCTGGGGGGCGCGGGGGCCGGCTCCGCGGGGCGCGCAGGCCTAGGGGCGCGGCCCGCGCGTGCGGGCGCGCGGGCTGGGGCGCGGGGGCC
Source organism: Proteles cristata cristata (assembly GCA_017311185.1). NCBI lineage: Eukaryota > Metazoa > Chordata > Mammalia > Carnivora > Hyaenidae > Proteles > Proteles cristata. The sequence goes on along the minus strand of JAESUZ010004131.1, from coordinate 407,157 downwards.
GGCTCCGCGGGGCGCACGGCTGGGGGCGCGGGGCCGGCTCCGCGGGGCGCACGGGGCTGGGGGCGCGGGGGCCGGCTCCGCGGGGCGCACGGGCTGGGGGCGCGGGGGCCGGCTCCGCGGGGCGCGCGGGCTGGGGCGCGGGGGCCGGCTCCGCGGGGCGCGCAGGCCTGGGGCGCGGCCGCGCGTGCGGGGCGCGCGGGCTGGGGCGCGGGGCTCCGCGGGGCGCACGGGCTGGGGGCGCGGGGGCCGGCTCCGCGGGGCGCACGGGCTGGGGGCGCGGGGGCCGGCTCCGCGGGGCGCACAGGCTGGGGGCGCGGGGGCCGGCTCCGCGGGGCGCGCAGGCCTGGGGGCGCGGCCGCGCGTGCGGGGCGCGCGGGCTGGGGGCCGGCTCCGCGGGGCGCGCGGGCTGGGGGCGCGGGGGGCCGGCTCCGCGGGGCGCGCAGGGCTGCGGCGCGCAGACGAGCCCGGGCGCGGGGCTCCGTCTGACCGGCCGCGGCGCTGCCCCGGGATATCAGCGCGCGCTGGGATTGCTATTGGCTCCGCGCACCAAACAGATCACACCAGCCACCCCCCCACCTCCGCCCCCCTTCTCGGTTTCGCTCAGCGCTTGTTTCTCATCTAACCCACAAACATTGCAGCCACACACACTTCACTCGCTCGCAGTGTGGCTCTGCTCCTTCCAGTCTGGATTTACAACCCTGCGGTCAGCGGTAACATTTTTTTTTTTTTTTAGCAGACTTCCAATCCAAGCCTTCTTGTTTATGTAGAGAAATTCTCCATCCCCTAAGCCCACAAAACCCACTCATCCCCCTCAGATCTTCTTCCTCCTTTTTGTTGATGGGTTTGCAATGTGAAGAATGTGCAAAGCCTATGTGTGTGATGCGTCTGCGTGTGTGTGTGCGCGCGCACACACACATACGCACACACACATACACACACACACATAGCAGACTCCTTTTGTTTTGAATAATTGAGGTCAGCGAAATTAAAGGCAAGCTGAGCCCAATAACCTAAGTGAGAGCTCAACTAATAAAACCTTGAATGAATTCAGTGGAAAACACTCATTGCTTGAGTTTGTTTTCTGTTCCAAATAGCGCGTTGGTCATTATCCCTATTTTTGCTTATTGAACGCAGAGGTTTCTAATGCAAATCAGACTCTTACAGCATCCAGTGAACGTGGAACAGTTCTTGTGCGACGTGGGCTCCGTGCGTTCTACCCGAAGGCTCCGGTGACGCCTGCATGCTTCCTCTCGTTATTATTTTTTGGTCTTCTGTCCCCTGATGGCCTCAAGACAGACACTCTGTTAGTGTGAATCACTGGCCAAAGAAAGCTGGTGAGACTCTGGTGATAAAGTTTCCTGGATTAAAATTTTCAATCTGTATATGTCAATAGTGATAAAACTTGGACCCTTCAGCAGGGCAGGAGCCCAAGAAAAAATTTCTGAGATCTGACAAACTTGGCTTGGAAAATTAAGAATAAAATAAAATTTCACTGTGTTTTCTAAAGCAGACCCTCCCTTAGCTTACGTCCCCCCCAAAATCATTTTCACTTGTGCCTATGAAAATTTTAATGACAGCTATTTTTGAAAGAAGCATTACTTCTGTAATACTGAGCTCTATTTTCATTTTTGACTTGGATTTTTCCCCCCAATGTTATGACTTTTGTATACTGTTTTGGTATCTGATATTTTGGTTTCAGCCCAGCTTGTAACATATTTTGTTGCAAAGTCACAGGAAACAAAAATTAGTTTTGAAATTTATTATCACCAGACAAACTACCTGCTTGTTTTTCTTGCTTGGACATGTTCCAAGAAACTTTGTTTTCAGCTGAAACCAGCTGAAATTGACAAAAGAAATACAAAACAAAACCACATTTGGCCACATTGGTTTCTGTCGACCACAGTCCAACTTGAAATAGCATCTCCTTATTACTTTTACAACTCCAGTCCATTCCTTTTCCTTAGTTAAAAAAAAAATAACACTGTCATAAATCTTTGAATGTGTGAAGTGCATTTCCTCTAAAGGCCTCAACGTTCGTAGAAAGAAAGGAGCTATAGGTAAGACTTTCCAGATTTTCCAGGTGGAGAAACAGAGGCAGGGAGTGATAAAGTGATTTGCCTTAGGTCATGAAGGTGGACAGCAAACAGAGCTGGGAAATTGGATGACTGCTTTCCTTCTTATCTTTTGAGATTACTGTTCTATACAAATTATTCAAGTCAAAGGAAAGTGAAGTGTTAATACTGCAGGTTTGGATTCCCATGTGCCTTTGCAAAGAAGAGCTAACAATTCGAGAAATCATTTTATCAACTAGGTAAATTGTTATTTTACACATTATTCCAGGACAGGTCATGATATGTTCTGATAAGTTGCCAATAATTTGTACTTGTCTTTCTAGAAAGAAGTGACTGATAAAACCAAGCAAGTTATTACATTTTCTGCTTGTTATTGGGGGGATCACTATCACCCTTCGTGTCCCTGAAAAGATAGTGTAAATAAAATCATGGGTAACAAAGTCACAGACAAATCTTAAACTTTATTTTAGGTGATCATTCAAGCCTTCTTTCTTTTCATTAATGAGGAACACAACTGTATGGTTAAGAAGGCACCTCTTCTACCCAGTCATGTGATTAAGAAAAAATAAATTATCAGTATTTATTTTTCTATATTGTATTCTTTTGATCAATTTGCTACTTGTAAAAGATAGTTTTCAAATACATTTCTCAAATGCTGCAACTCAATTTGCTCTTTATAAATGACATAGGTGGTGTTAGTAAGAAAAATTCCGCGCCTAGGAACTCACTACAGTAGACGGCCAAGCAGATTAACGGCAGAACAATCCTATTTTATTTCCCATTCATTCAGCCACATTAGGATTATTCTGTTTCGTTCAGTGTGGCACTTTTTACAAGAGACATTCACAAATTGGCATGTATCCAGAGGGGTCAATAAGACAAATGATTGTGGATATTATAATTTATAAGAGATGATAGAAAGAATTGGGCAGTTTGTCTTGGAGAAAGCACTTGGGGTGAACATGGTAACAATTTGCAAATAACATACGCGAAAGAAGAAATATACTTAGCATCCATATGTGCTTCAAATGTATTGTCATTTTCACAAATACTTTCTTACTTGAATCTTTTAAGAGCCCTATGAAGAATATAGGATAAGAGTATTAGCCTGGTTTTGCAGAAAAAGTCTGTATAGGAAAGTATAGGAAAGTAACATAATTTAGTTAGGGTTATGCCACTAAAAAATGGGAAAAACTTGAAAAGCATTCCAAGCCCAGTGCTCTTCTGGGGAGAAGGTAAAGGAGGTGAACTAAATTCCAAATAGAGTCAGACTTCTCATAATAAGAGCATGCAGTCAATCGCAAAGATTTCCTGGCAAATTGATGATTTCCCAAGGACTAAAGTAGTCAAGAAAGGGCTCACAGTCATTGAAGGAGATTATTAAAGCATTGCTGTAAAGGTCAAACTAGACAATCCCTGGTCTATTCCAGTTTGACAGCATCTTTGATTCTATTATGGGGCTTTAAAATATTATAAAAGATCCTGTCACCAAATGATCTTCATGATATATTATTAAGTTAAAAAAGGTTTCAATTATGATCTAAGTATATTCCTGGACTAAAGGTGATTGTAGACGGTCTTTTAGTGTTTTACATGTACTATGAATATGTATCATTTGTTAACAGGAAAAAACTTTTAAAAAATGATATAGGAGAAAAATAAAAGAGGTTGCAATTGTTTCTCTACTCTTCAAAGATAGGAGATTTCCACATAACTAGTATACTGAAGACTGATGCATTCCTAGTAATATAAGCATCATACCTGATGTTTTCTATACCTATTTATAATTTTGTTTCCAACTTATAGTAGATACCTTTTCAATCCTGATATTTTTTCTTGCATATCTCATACTCATCTTAGTAGCTTTCTTTTAACCTCTCAAGTATTGATAAATGGATAAATACATGCCTTTTAGTCTTTTTATCGCTATAATAATTTTTTTAGGTTATCATGACAGTTTAAATTTGAAATGATTGAAACATTCTGATATAAAAAATTTAAGTCTTCAATGTAAACATATATTCATCCATCAGATAAAAAGTTTCATTTTATAGAAAGGTAGAAGCTCTGTTTATTAGTGTTGTATACTTATGTCAAAATCTCCAAGTGAAATGATATTTAGGATTCACGGATTTACATGAGCCTACAGTTTTACCATGCACGCATTTCTACTGTTTACATCTATGGAATAACATTTATCCCTCTTGTGTCACAATCTTCATGGCCCAAATGCAGACGAGTGATTTATAAGGTTTTTATGAGTTTTATAGCAAAAAATATAGCCCTTACTGGGCTGCAGAACAAGCTCCTTGGGCAGGAGAGTGCCATCTGTCATGTCTGTGTCACCCCAATGGAGCAGCGAGCACAACCCACAGAGGAGCTCGGGAAATTAACAGGAAAGAGAATGTCCACATATTCAGCTCTAGCTCCGTATTCTCCCTGAAGACCCAGGGAGCAGGTGGCTGTGGGTGTTTTTGATTCATTAGTTCCTGCTCATTAGATGTCAGCAAGGCCTCTGCGCCGTACTCTGAGTTCTGAGATGGGTATGGAAAGAGGCGAAGAGGGCACGAAGCGGGCAGAATCAGAGTAAAGAAAATATGAAACCACCTCTGACCTCACTATGGTTATGACACGGCAAAAGGAGATGGCTGAAATAAGATTTGAATGACAAATGTAGTTGAGACCGTGGCCAGGACAGTCTCAATTATAGTGCCTGCCACCCCACAGCTCTTTCCCCAACCTCACCGCCCGGTTAAGGAAGCACTCCTAGATAGTTCTGCAGGTGAGTGTAAATGCGTCATACTCATGTCCCTATCGCTACAGAGAGCAGACTAGACGGGGCTCGATGGCAGCCAATCCATGCAGAGATAATGGTGGTAAACTGGCAATGAGATTTCCTCTTTTGCGAATCTTGAACTAAGACTATCTACATCTCTTTCTCTACCTATTTATCCATCTGTATCTGTCTATCCACCTGTAGTTGGCAATTGATAGCAATAACATAAGCTTAAAAGTCTGAAAATCAGAGAAAAGAGAATATCCTACTTATGGTCTTGCTAAAAATGGCCAGTTAGGAAGTTTTGACTAAAAACGCAGCACTAAGAGTGCAAGCCAAGATGAAGTCGGGTTGTTCAATCTTTCTTAGCTTCCACGGGCTCTACTCATATTTCCCTTGTTTCTGTATGCATTCTTAGACTAAAGCTCCCAATGCTAGAGGTAAGGTTTGTGAATTCCTCCTCCTTGCAAATGAGACTACAAGAGGAAAAGAATGCAGTGAAATACGGGGGCAGCTCCTGTAATCTGAACATTTCAGATGAACCACAGGCAGAGTTTTAGACGATGGACATTATTGCACTATCATTCCGTACGTGGACTTTGATGTCAACACAGAGTTTGAAGGTGGAGTCACTTACTGTGTGGGATTTCTGCTTTTCTTCTCGGGTTTTGGTTTTTACATATATAAAAGTAGGTTAAAATACCCACAGTGTAGACTTCAAGGAAGATTAAAGCAGATTTTGCTTCAGAGAGATTGTACAATGCTTGGTCCAGGGAAATTACTTAATAAGATAAGGGATCCAAGCTCGACTGAGTAGACATCTCATATGCTATGGAGAGCGAGCGGGAGCTGCCGCAGTTCACTAATTAGCATTTGAATGTGGATGGGAGAATCTATGCTCAAAATGAATTGGAGAGAGGTTGTCCTCTCTGGGATTGCCTTTAACACCCTCAATGCAGTCTACTGATTCGATATTTAGAGATAATCCCAAATCACTCAGAGCTGTGCCATATGGGAAGAGACCAGTCTGCCTATTTCCATTTTAGAACAAATTAAGACAATGCAATCATATGAGGAGTCTCTCTCCACTCCCTAAGGCCAGGGACTGTGTCTCATTTGACTTTTTATATCCAGTTCCTACCAGTGTGCCTGGTACATAGCTGGCACTCAGTAAACTTTAGTTGAGTGACTTATTTTATAGATAATTTTATGAGAAAATTGACTGACTGATGAGTGAGTTTGTTAATGGAAAGATAACTTCTTTATGTGGGTTGTAAACTAGCTAGGAATGTGATTCTAAAAAAAGTGTCCCAATCTGTTTTGTTCAAGAGAAATGCTGTTTAAATTAAGTGGTTAATGGTACTTGATTGTACTATTGTTCAAAATCCTACTTTCCCCACTCTAAAGGACCCATCCCTAAGAGAGGGTTATATACGCCCTCTCCCTTGACTGAGGCTTGGCAATTTGGCTTACTCTGGTCACAAGTTACGTTTGTATTTCCACAACAAAGCTTTTAGAGCCATACATGGCTCCCAGTTTTCCACCGGCTTTCGTTTTCTTCCAGGAGACCAGCAGGGTGCTGGTTTCTGAATCAGGACAGCATGAAGATAGCCAAACTGATACAGATACGAGGATGAGAAATAAACTTTAGTTGTCATAAACCACTGTGATTTTGTGGTCACTTAGTGACTGTAGCATAACATAGTTTCAGCTGACTGATAGGACACATTTTTAAGTCACTTAAGATTCCAGAACTTTTTTGCATAGGTAAGATCCAGTATGCTTGTCAATAGGCAAATGTCCTCTGGTCATACTTACATTGGATATTACACATTAATATAAATGCTATGTAATGAAATTCCAATAAAAGAAGGTATCAGACTTGGCACCTAATTCTCCCTTCTGTGTTCAAGCTTTATTCACCTCAGTGCCATGTACTTTCTACGTATAAGGCTCATGTGTACCCAGGAATCATTTGGTGACGATTTCTGAAGCTCATTTCCTGGCATGTGGCCAGGAAGACACATTGGACTGACAAAGGCGATGCTGTGGAAGGAGCCCTGCTGGAATGAACATCGACCCCAACAGGGCCTCTGAATGTGTCTTGATCACTCCTGTCCTTCCTCAGTGACTCCTAGGAAAAACAATAGCTAAGGGGGGGGGGGTTCCTAATTCTTACCAGCCTTAATGACTTATCACACTTTTTTTTTTTTTAACAGAAGTCAGTTTCCACATCTGTAAGATGGGAATGTTAAGACTTATCACCCGACATTGTGTAAAAATTATCCATGATACAAGCAAAGCGCTGAGCAAACAGTAATGTGTATTTACCTCTGAGGTTTTCCATGTGCACTTTCTTCTTCCTGAAATAGTTTTTCACCTTGAAAATTCATGCCCTTCCTTCTAGGCTCAGCCTGATGCCACATTGTCCTTCAGCTTCCTCTGTTGGTAGTGGGTCAGACATTCTTTTCCTTCTAAAATCCCCATACGGAAAGTCTCCCTTTGTCTTGTTATTCTTAGCGAATATAATCTGCTGCCCCTATTTTACTGCAAACTGTCTGGACAGTTAACTTCACAATTCAGACAAAGAACTTGGGAGTCAAACAGCCCAGGTTTAAGCCTTCACTCCATTAGTCTCTCAACCTCTCTCTGACTCAGTTCCCCGTCTATAAGAGGGATACCAATAATCCCTCTTCAGGGATGTATCTGGTAGAGTTCTTGGCAGTAGACATGCAAAGAAGCTTTGTTAAATGACTAAGAGGCTGCTTGTGCCATTGTGGAAGGAAACACTACTCTTCCCCCCTTGTAGTATATTCTGTTAAATAGACATGTTCCCTGATTGCTGCATAAGATCCATTGGTTACATCTCAGAGCAATTTCTAGAGGAATAGGCAGAGCTTAAATACTCTGAAGCAGTTTTCTCTGGTTGTGCTTACAATAGCAGAAAGTATTAATCTTGAATTAATTTCTGTTAAGAATGGCAATATGCAATACTACTCTTTCTTTAAACTCTAGTCCAGGTCATCTAAAATGTACATTGATCGGGTCACCCCTCGCCAGTCCAGAGCCAGAATTAAAGTAAAACAGTCCTCACTGCTGCTTCTGTTCTCCTGCACGTACATTCCTGCTGTCTGGAAGGACCCAAAGCAAACGTTTCTGATATATTTGGAAGGGAACGAAAGTCAGTACGGAACAGTATTTGACCTCTGTCTTGTATTAATGTGAATCTGAGGCTGCCCTACACGAACTTCCGAAAGTGACGTATCTCCCTGTGGGATCAGTGACAGGGGGACAGCTGGCCAGCCTCAGAACAAGCATGGCCCCTTAAGGGCTGCAGGGCTGTCCTATTAGAAAAGCAAGGGTAACAGACTCCTCCCCAGCTGGTGCCTTTGTATGGACTTTCTCATCAAGGGTAGTTACAGAGCCAGGGTCGAGGAGTCACAGATGTACGGGGATTTGGCGACAATAGGATTATGTGCTGTTAGTCTTGAGCATTCAGAAATTCATGAATATTGAAGAAATCCATGTGGTCACCATAAGAAAATATCGATTAAGCTTCTGTACCCAAGTGTCAGCATATTAGGAGTTAATAAAGTGAACTAAATTGATTGGTGACATTGATCTCTAACTCAGGCAGTGGAATTAGACCTTGGGTAGGTAAGGAAATCAAAACCCGTAGACACACCCTGTGTCCTTGCAAATAGTTCTGAAGTCGGTTTATTCTTTGGTTTTATATTATCAAAAAGATTCTTTAATTTAATATTTATGTATGTGTGCCTGCATGTATGCATGCATGTATGGGCAGTCACTCATAGACAGGATACAAGACAGAGTTGATTTTCATGCGAAACCCCATGGCATTCATATAAATCATATTACAAACAGAAGTACCTTGTCTCTCTGTTCTCCGTTTGAATGGTTGGTTTGCACTACTGAATAACTCCTTACCACATCTTCACTCAAATTGGGATAAATGAAAAGAACTAACATCTCTTTTTAAAAATTTTTTTAAGTTTATTTATTTATTTTGAGAGAGACAAAAAGAGAGAGTGGAGAAGGGGCAGAGAGAGAGTGAGAGAGAGAGAGAATCCCAAGCAGGCCCTGCACTATCAGCATGGAGCCCGATGTGGGGCTCAAACTCACAAACCATGTGATTATGACCCATGACCCATGACCCGAGCCAAAACCAAGAGTCAGAAATTTAACCGACTGAGCCACCCGGGTGCCCCAGAACTAACATCTCTTAAGAGTTTATTAAGCCTGGGGCGCCTGGGTGGCTTAGTCGGTTAAGCGTCCGACTTTCGCTTAGGTCATGATCTCACGGTTGGTGGGTTCAAGCCCCGCATTGGGCTCTGTGCTGACTGCCAGCTCAGAGCCTGGAGCCTGCTTCAGATTCTGTGTCTCCCTCTCTCTCTGACCCTCCCCTGCTCACGCTGTCTCTCTCTCTCTCTCTCTCCTAGAAATAAATAAAAAAACATTTAAAAAATTAAAAAAAGAAAAGAATTTATTAAGCCTTATGCACTTGCAGTGGTTTAACTCATTTTACAGGTAAAGACACAGAGGCTTCCCCTGCCAGCAAATTGAAGACTTAGAATATGAATTTGAATCCTCCATACTCCACAATTTATGCTTTCTGTCTTGCAATAAATATTTTCCCATAAGAAAAGCTCTAAATGCACAGTTAAAAGAAAGCACATCAGTCAAATTGCCTCACTAACATTTTAGTATTTTCTTTTCTGATTGTTCATTTTTTGCTCAGTTGAGATCATACTACATATTAAGCTTCCATATTGCTTTTCTATTTAGTATTATATTTGGGCATTTGAAATCTGAAACAAGATTATTTTTAAAGCATGTTATGATTACATAATTTTCTAGATCATGGATACATTAAACCAACTTTTCTTATTAGATATTTAAAATATATCGGAGATTTGTTATTATAAATGAATTTGTAAATACATTTTATTATGTAAAAATATCTATGCATTCTGGATATTTTAAAAGATTCTGAGAGATAGTTCTGGGTTTTTGTATATTCAGCATTTTTTTTAAGTTTACTAATTTTGAGAGAGAGATTGTTAGTGGGGGAGTGGCAGAAGAGAGAGAGAGAGGGAAAGAGAGAGAGAGAATCCCAAGCAGGCTTCGCAGTGTCAGCACAGAGCCCAATGTGGGGCTCAAACCCATGAACTCTGAGATCGTGACCTGAGCCAAAACCAAGAATCAGGTGTTTAACGAGCTGAGCCACGCAGGTGCCCCTCGTACATTTAACTTCGAAGTAACACTAATTTTCTCATGGTGATGTCGTTAGCCACCTATTCATGGTAATTTTGGAATTCTATGCATTAACTAACAAATATTTCAAGCTCTTCAGTTCTGACAATATCTTCTTTAATTTAATATTTATTTGTTTGTGCACTTATTTATTGGTGATCAACACTCCTCACAGAGGATTCCAGACAGAGCCAATTTAACTTGAACCCCCAGGAATTCACAGAAATCACATCTTAAGCCTGAGTAACTCGATGCTCTACGATCCTGGTTGGTGCATCAGTCTTCATCTTTGCCAAGAACCAGGTGTTTTCTAGGCTCCAGCACATTTCCATGTGAACGTTTATTTGTTTCTATGATGCCAAGCATTTGTCAATCATTTTAATATTTTATAGTCTTTATCCTATTTATTTTACAAAAACTAATGAATATTGATAGTGGAGGTAGAAAATGGAAATTATTAAGTATAGCCAAAGTGGCACAATTTCATCCTCATTTGAGACTCACTGTCCTTCAGTTATTTGACTATGAATGTGTTCAGTAATGAAAACAAAATTAAGAAACGTACGAAATGTTGAAAATGCATGTAAAAGATGGTACTTCAACAGTAAGGTGAAATTAGAGATATTCAAATAATTTTAGCAATTTCATAATTGAAACTTCCCTTTAGAACTATTTCTTAGTATGTGGCCTGTGGATAGTCTGTGTCAGAATAACCCGGGGTCCTTTTGAAGAATGTAAATTCGTCTGCTTCCGCCAGAAGTGAGAGGTGGAATAAGAACTGGCATTTTAATACATTTCTCAGGAGAATCTTAGCCACTTTAAAATTTGAAAACAATTGCCCTTAAAACTCCTTTTTCCACTGGTCAGCTTCTCCATGTTTGGCATTTGAGTGGGTTTTCAGAAATATGTGATCAATTCAAGGAATGTCTATAGTACATGTTACTGTTAAAGGCTCCTCGTACACATATCTAAAATTGCTTGAAAATTTTCCACGCTCTGCTTCCCCATAATAGATGAAATTGCTAGTTGCTTATTAGAGGTATCATTCATTTTTCCCCCTCATTTGCCCAACCTGGGATTTGTCATGTGTTGTTTCCTGTTTTTAATGACAGGACAATTAGGAGTGTGTGTGTGTGTGTGTGTGTGTGTGTGTGTGTGTGTGTGTGTGTGTGTGTGTTAAATTATCTGTGTGTGTGTGTGTTAAATTATCTGTGTGTGTTAACCCGTTTATCTGCTTACAGGGGGCTCTTCCCATCCACTCTTGCCATCTGGGAGACAGGAGCATGGTGGCCACGTGTGAGCCTGGGTTCAGGTGGGCTGGCAGACATTGACCAAGGAGAAGACCCCAGGGAAGTCAAACCCAAATTAGGTGTCATTTTTATCTACACTGTAGGGGCCAGTGTTTACCACAGCCATGTGCATTGGTATTCTGAAAACTGTTTCTTTGTATACGTTCTATTCCTTTAACTTTTAAGATCTTGGTATGTATCTTTCTCAATCTATGCAGTACTTCTTTACATAGTAAGGTATTAACCCTCTGCCATGTTTATTCATAAATATTTCCACAGTATATTGTTTCTCCATACATTTACCCATGCTATTTTAGAAATATGGCATACAAGTTTTAAAGTATATTCTGTTATTATATTAATATATTTCTTTGTTACTTCTTTCATTATTTTACAATATTTGAAATCTATTTCCAATCCAAGGATGAAGTCAATTTTTGCCTCTATTTGCTTTTATTTATATTCGAATTGTAAAATTTAACAAAGAACAATATATTGATACAGTTTAATTTTAAGTAATATTAAATAAATTCAATTTAATTTAGATAAAATGTATTTTGTTACATAATGTTAGGTGACATGGTTGGTGAATAACTAATACGCCTAATTTGTATTAGACTAGATCTTTGTAAGTATGTTAGATTATGTATGTTTTATAAAGATATTATATTTTATATAAATGATACCCCATTTCTCTGCTTAAACAACCCTTAACTAACAAAATAATGGTCCTGATTCTATTGGCTATGGGGATTTTCATAGTAACGTAGATACTAATCAACAGATTAGTCCTGATTTTAATGGTAATGAGTGAAAGTTCTACTCTTTCCCCATTAAGTATAAAGTGGGTGATTAATATTTATAAATATTTGTCATATATACGGTATTTGTTACATGTTACTTTATTTTGTTAATTATGATAGGGAAACGTTCTTCTGCAGTAAGAGAATAGTTTGAAAATGTAGTTCGTGTGCACTCCTTACACTCATTTTGTACAGCGAACTGTGCTTGAAGCTAGGGACCTAATGGCAAGAGGAGAGAAATAATTTATTCAATGCTCAGCTTTTGAGTTTCAAAACAGACCTTCCATCTTCCACACCAGGACACTTCTGAGTGTGAAAAGAGGCACCTTTAATTATGCTGGACAACAGGCTGGGCCCAGGCTGTCCTCAGATACACTGAGAGAGTCACAGTCATCCCAACCACAAAGGATATGGTTGGAATAATCCAAATATAAGAGGAATAAAAATCCTCGCAACTGGGGAGACGGCAGACAGTCTAAGGAAGTGCAGTGGATTTAGGGATTGTTCAGTGTCCCTCAGAGGGATTCTGAGCAGATATCCCAGTTCCCTTCTGGGGCTAAATCCCGTGAAGGCAGAAGGAACCTGTGACGTCCTCATTATTCTTATCTTGCTAGTGTGAAGCTGACATGGCTGAGGGTAAGTTGAGGTACAAGCGGCTCAGTCGGGCTCATAGGACACCCAAACGGGGTGGCATGGGGAGCAGCCAAAGGGGTGAAGCATGTCCACAGGGAGCCAGGAAGCCCGGCAAAATCCTTTGATAGAGACCAGAAGGCTAAAGGAGCAGATTTTCGTGTGGACAGACACCTGGAGTGAACAGGAATGACTAGTTACAAGAAATGACAAAGGAAGGGGGATGGCGGCTAAGGACCATGGAGCACGGGTATGTGCGACAAGATCACACTCTATATTTGGAAGATAATTCTGACAAAGTTATAGAAGATGTATAAGGGGAGAGATGTAGATTGAACCTCCAAACACCCAGTTACCCATACTAGAAATCATCGAGTCATCTTTGCTTTCCTCTCTCCCTCAGTCGAACTTCCCATATAGCCAAAGACCAAGTCCTATTGCGACCTGGCATCTTCTTGCTCTAGCTCAGATCTTCTTTATATCTTCCACGTACTTTTGAAATGACTTTTTTTTTCTGCCACTCTTCTTCCACATTTCACTAGTTCTTCATCTTCTGAAGTAAGCCATGGATCCTTTTGAGAGACTATTAAAATGTATAGGGCTGCTCAGTCCAATATGGTAGCCAGTAGCCTCATGCGGCTATGGAGCACCTGCATGGTGTTGGCTGGTCCTAATTAAGATGTGCTCAGTGTAAAATACATACCTGATTTCAAAGATTTCATATTTTAAAAGGATGTCAAACATCATGATCCATTTTTATTGATTATATGTTGAAATGACAGTATTTTAGATATATTGGGGTAAATAAACTTTCTATTAAAATAATTTTACCTGTTCCTTTTATTTTTTATGTGGCTGCTAGAAAATTAAAGTTACATGGATAGCTCACATTACATTTTACTAGACAGTCTCAGCATAGCTACTCGTTTTAGAAAAATACACATAGTCATGTGAACAGTTTAAATTCATATTTAATTGTTGGCATCCATAACCCTATTTAAGGTTGGTAGAATCCAGGTAGAAAATCATAGGTCCAGTCTATCCTCCAGAATGCTCTCCGGTGGATCTTTCAAATAGCAAGTTTAAAAATGTCATGGCTGTGGCTTAAAATATTGAATGGATCTCTCATTACCTACAATGTGAGGTATTTCTATAATATGAATTTCTGTGTAATATTTACTTTTCCAGTCCTTTTTCCTGACACATCCTGACCGCACGCATCTTATCCTTCAGCTTCTCCAAACAATTTGACCTTCTCCCAAACAGGTGTGCATACAGCTTTTGCCCTTTTCTCGGCCTCTTCCCTCCGCCCAGGTATTCCCTTCTTCCTTGCTTTCCTGTCTAAATACTCCTCATTCAACAAGTTCTCATTCAAGTGTCATTTCCTCTGTTAATCTTTTTCTGTCATCAAAGTTTGTGGTAGTTACTGCTATAGAGTCATTCTGTCCCATTGCAGTGTACTCACATCACTATGATGTCAATTTACTTCATGTTGCAGTTTTATAAACACATAATTAAGGGGATCACACATAGATATATGTATATGTCTTCCGTACTCCAATATGAACTCTTTTAATCAATGACCTTATACTATCATTAATAGTGACAAAAGCTGATAACACAAATAAACTAGAAAAACACCACGTGAAAGAGGAAGTTGACCACAGGTTTAATATGAATTGACCTCTTTCTTCGCATATTGTGGGTGCACCATAAAAGTTTGTAATGAATGAAAAAGAAATCTTAGAGAAAAGATCACATATTAGATGTCTGGAATTGACCTCTTTCTTTGCATATTGTGGGTGCACCATAAAAGTTTGTAATGAATGAAAAAGAAATCCTAGAGAAAAGATCACATATTAGATTTCTGGATATGTTAATAAGGACTCAAACTATGTGAATAGAATTGTGGAAATAGAAGAAAAATAAAAGGGATCTAGCTCATGTTTGGATAGAGAAAATAAGAGAAAACAGGGGCCAAAGAGCATTTTGAGCCCACATGATGGAAATGGATGGTGATGGGATTACTGGAAATGGCTGGAGGTGGGGAAGAGAAAAATGACAGAAAGGTTAAGCACAGAAAGCTGGGTGCTGAGTTCAGCCGGGTGTCCGCTGGCCGCAGGGTATTCTGAAGAGGTTCCAACAGTTACAAAACATTCGACTACAGGGTTTGGGCGATACTTGAAAATTATCTGCTTAAAATGTGTAGACAGGACCATGGGAGATGTGATCAAGGGAGAGTATGTGGGAGAAAATGAAGAGAATCAAGGCAGGGGTCCTGGATGATAATGCTTAAGGGTTGGAAGGAAGAAGTGAACCCAACAAATGAGACAAAGGCAAAGAAATTAGAGATGGAGAAAGAGACTGGAAGGAAGGTGTGCCAGAAAAAAAAATGGAACAAAATAAAACATATGCAAAATTGGTCAAGAATAAGTACCAAGATGATGAGGAAGTCGTGAAGGTTAAATGCTACATAAATCAAGTATGGTGAGGACAGAGAAGAATCTGTTGGATTCTACATGTGTAAGATTTCACTGCAAGGGGTAGACAGTGTTTGCACATTTCACGCAGAAAGGGATTTATTATGACATTAGGTGTTTATGAAGCTGTTGACAGGGAAGCAATAGTGAAAATCAGGGGCTGATGATTGGTTTAAAACTCACATGCTCCTCGTGGAAATCCAGTGGTCAGCACCGTTCTGTCTTAGTTCCTGCTGTTTGTCACCACACCCGTCCACTGCCCGGGTGACCCGAGAACTGCCTGCACCACGCTCGTCCACTTCTGGAGGAAGATGGTGATTGCCTCCCCTCAGACTTCTGGATCTCACAGGGATGCATCTCATCGGCTAAACCTAATCAGACCTGGAACTGTAGCTGCGACGGAGTCTGAAAATTATAGTTTTTATCCTTTCATCCCTTTCGAATTTGAGCAGGATGGGGGAAAAATAGACGCCAAATGCCAGTTAACCTTATTCAACATTTTGGGATGAGCAGGTTACATTTGACCCTTGAAAGAACGGTTTTAGTAAAGTGGTAAGATCTTAAAGCAGCTGAAGATCATTAAAGTGGCAGGAAGCAGATGTGAATAGGTAAGAAATGCAGAGTAAGATGGAAGAGGGGCAGTTGAAGCATGATTGTCCTCTTGAGATGGTGGCACTATTTTCTTGCAGGTTCTGAAAAGCTCTCATTTGTTAGGAAAATAGCTTCTGGACTTAACTCTCAGCTACGCCACTTACTGGTTTTGAAATTCGGAGCAAGTAGCATGAGCTCTTTAATTATCCATTTTCTCATTTGTGGGATGAGGGTAGTAGTAATGCCTGTAAGATTCACTCTGAGGGTGAAATTATTTAATCCCTACCGAGTGCTCACAATAGCCCTGGGCACAACACAACGTACAAGTTGCTGGTACTCTTGCTAGCTGGGCCCCGTGTTCTTTTGAGTAAGACCCCCTGACCAACGACAGCACCAACTTCCTAATCTGTATCAAGTGTTACATTAGTTTGCTAAGGCTATCTAACAAAGTACACAGAATAGGAGGATTTACCACCAGAAGTTTCTCACCGTTCTAGAGGTTGGAAGTCCAAGATGAAAGTGCCAGCAAGGTTGGGCTTTCCGGAGGCCCCTCTCGTTGGCTTAGAAATGGCTGTCTTCTCCCTGTGACTTCACATGGTTTTTCTACTGCGGGTCTCTGAGTCGAAATCTTCTCTTATAAGGAGGCCAGTAAGATTGGGGTAGGGTTCATCCTAATGACCTCATTTTAACTTTAACTCTTAAAAGATCCTACCTTAAATATAGTTATATTCGGAAGTACTTGGAGTTAGGACTTCAATGTATGACTTTTGAAGGGACACAATTCAGCCCATAATAGGTGTTATCTGACTGAAAGCACTTTATATTGTATCCTCCAGGGAGGGAAATTTGGAAGCGTATTAAAGGACTAAGCCAGATAAAAATTTTCACCAGAAGAAGAACTCAAAGCCTGAGTCATGAACTGGTTTGCTTGAATTCACACAGCTGATACAAGTGGCAACAAATTCTGCCAAATTCTAACGCAATGTTCTTATATATTTGACCCTCCTCTCTTCCTCAGCACCTCTTATTTATGTCGCCTAAGCCTGAATACTTCTTTATATGTACGAACAATTCTTACAGCTCCTGATATTTAGATATTGGATTGAATAGTGATCTTATTCCATTAGGGTGGAAAGGCAGAGAACAAGATGGTTTTACAACAGAGATTGAATAAAAGACAAATATACAAAAAAGCCCTTGGGTAGGGCTGTCCCAAGAAGACAACTTGCTACTGTGTGCTTACATGAAGTCTTCACCAACTCCTTGTAAAACCTGGTACCGGAATCCTCTAGCTCAGGCCCCAGGGCCTCTATTACGGCAGTCTGGGCCACATATGTATCTGACTGAGGTGGTCAGTGTGGCCATATGTAGCTTATTAATAAACCCTTTTGGCCTTGCAGATTGCTTAGAAGATGCCAGATTTCCCCAATGATTTTGTTTGCTACAGTCTCCATCATTAAGTCTCAAGTAGCACAGCCATCTCTGTCCTACTATTTAATGATGGGTCATTCTAAAAGTATAATGTTTTCACTCTGAGCAGGTGATCTAGTCTAGTCGGGACGAAACAATATGTCATTTCTTTCATCATTGTCCTCTGTGAGGTGTAGAAAATGCAGGTAGCATGAGTTGCATAGTCTATGGTATATAATATGTACTCAATAAATGTTAGCTATTATTAATATTAATATATATAACTAGTTCTGTTCTACATAATGTATAATTAATTCATCATTATTAATATTAATAAGTCTCAGAGGAGGATAAAAGTGCACATGACAAAAGTAGCTGAGAAATAAGTTTTTAGTTCATATTAAACAACTGCTATTTGGGTACTAAGTTTCCAAATTTATATGCCACATATAAAACTCTTGTTCAGATATCTAATCTCCCTTTCATAGCTCACTCTTATTATATTAATGTTTGATATTTCTCATTTTTGCCATTTATTTTATTATTAGAATATAATTCTGTTATATAAAAAGTACAGAGAGTAATACAATTAATAAGCACATATCTACAACCCAATATGACTTCATGCATTCCAAAGCACAAGTGAAACCTACTGTAAGTTTTCATACAATCCCCTTAACTTCTCTTTCTCCCTCGAGATCTTCAATCTTAAATCCTGCCACTGTTATTCCACCTTAAAATCGGCAAGACTTCCCCCCCCAAAATAGTTCTGCTGGATAGCTAGTGAAGGAATAAGGATAGAAACATCTATAACTGGGTGCCAGACTCTGAAAACTGTGTTTTCCCA
The DNA here is from genome assembly GCA_017311185.1 of Proteles cristata cristata. Lineage (NCBI taxonomy): Eukaryota > Metazoa > Chordata > Mammalia > Carnivora > Hyaenidae > Proteles > Proteles cristata. The sequence goes on along the minus strand of JAESUZ010004131.1, from coordinate 388,985 downwards.
GTGAACATTGTTCTATTTGTTAACTTATAGGGAAAACTGCCGTCACCATATTTTTCTCATCCAGTGTATTTAGAGCAACAATTTTTAAATTCTGGGCCCTGACTCATTAGTGAATCATGAAATCAAGTTAGTGGGTTGTGACCTGCACGATTAAAAATAATGAAATGAGACAAAAGAGAAGTGAGAAATGAGAAAAAAATATCGAAGTGCCCATAATAAGGGCAAATATTCTTAGGTGAACTTTTTGTTTCACTTGTTTATGATTTGTAAATGATTACATATTTATATATGTATACACAGTTGTTAAGTGAATTATGTTTGTGTATTATAAATATAATTCAGAAAATTATATTTCTTCCCATGGAGTCTATTGAAAAAATCCTGAAAATGGCTGAGGTGAAAGACAACAATGCTCCAACGGACCTGGTATCCAGTCTTCAGCATCAGTGAGGAGGAGGCAGTGAGAGGACAGTGCAACATCAAGGCAGAACTTCAAGACCAAGGCTACTGTCCAGGAACTTGAGGCAGGAAATGTACCCTCAGCCCTTCTTCTCCCATGCAAACCATTGACTGCCTAGGACTCTATGTAGACAGGAGAGCAGCCTCCATTCTGAACACCAACACCTCTGAGAGCTGAGCTGGCGTCTTACTCCTCTTTGTACTCTCCATCGCTCCGGCTACCCAATGACTTTCAAAGTACTATGCCCGAAGTAGGTTTTTCACTACATGTTTATGTTTTATGAGGACCTGGGATTTATATTGATTACAAATGGTAAGATATGTGGACATAGAAATGACTGTCATGAAGAAAGAAGTGTTTTATACTCACAGATTCTAGAAGAAGCATGGCATGTCATGCAGGGCCACATGGGGAAGCATCGAGGTCAGTCAGGAGGAAGGGAAAGTGAGGGAAGAACGTGGACCTTTACTGGGTTTTCTATGGGAAGGAAGGATGAAACAAGCTAAATGAGTTTAGGATCAGTTATTTTGAATTATTTCAATGGACTCTGGGGCCTAAGGGTTGTCCCTAGTTGTCTGATGCCTGGCCCTGGGGTGATTAGGGCAGGTGGTAGTGGCCTTGTGAGAGCCCACAAAGCAAGTGGTTGGGTATATGGACTCAGGGTTGTTGGTTTGCATATGAAAGGTGTACCCAAAGGTGAACTGTTTGCTCCCTTTAGGAGCTGGCTAGTCAGGACCAGCATCAGCAAGACCTCCAGATATCAAAGCATCAAAAATACAGAAAATAAAGAGATATGATTAATGATTAATACAGTTTGAGAAATGAGGATAGACTAATAAAGCTGTTTTGTAGTAGTTGTGCTGTGAAGCATAAAGCAGAATATAAGTTTATAATTTTATGTTGTTCTCTCTCTCTCTCTCTCTCTCCTATTTATATGTCCTGTTTGGTGGTTTGTATTCATTTTTCTTTTTATATTTAAATATTATAATAGTCTTTAGTTAGTAGATATAAACTGGCTTCTGCATGGGAAGAGATTCATTAGAACATAACTTTTCATCAAACCAGGAGTGATAATATATTAAATGAATGTACTTACTCATATGGAATCTTATCTTTCTGGCATAATAAAGCAAATAAAGAATCATAACGTGGTTTATATTTGTTAAGGTTGCTAGGGAAAATACACAATGCCCAATTAAACTTGAATTTCAGAGAAATAACAAAAATTGTTTAGTAGAAGTATGTTTCAAGTATGGTATGAGATAGACTAAAGAAATACATTGCTGTTTTCCTAAACTTTGGTTTAACTGGATATTCTATAATTTCTTTTTCCTCCCCTTTCGCTAAGTCTAATACCTTAATGTGGTAGGCAGAATTCTAAACGTGGGCCTCTAAGACTCCACACCCTAATCTCTGAAACCTGTGAACACGAGGAGTTTCCACTCCCATGATTACATGATGATATATACAGTTCTATAGAATGCAACTGACCTTAAGATGGGAAGGTTTTCCAGTGAGCTTGATCTAAGCAAATAACCTTTTTTATAAAAAAAAAAAAAAAAAAGCTTATGCAGAGAGCTTTCCTTGGTCGATGAAGGAAGAGGGAATAGAAAAGAGAGCAGCAGAAGAATTCAGAGAGATTCAAAGTATGAGGACTCCACACTCCATGACTGACTTTGAAGATGGAGAGGGACCACATGATAAGGAGTATGGGCAGCGTAGAAGATGGAAAAATTGCAAGGACCTGAATTCTGCCCAAACATGAATGACCTGGATTCATTCCAATGAATTTTTTCCTAGACCCTCCAAATAAGAACCCAAACCCATCTAATGCCCTGATTTTGGCTTTGCGACAAACTGCACATCATACGCAGATGAGCCCATCTAGACATTGGATCTATAGAATAGTGAGCTTATATAATGGGTACTGTGTTTAACTTCTAAGTTTGTAGTACTTATGCGGCAGGAGGAAATAGATGTAGCCTGTATATACATTTGTTTTCAAAACTCTTCACATATATTTAAAAACTTGATTTTCAAATGGAAGATAGACACAAGATGAGTTTTACTGCAAGTTTTCAGATATATCCGTTGCATTCCGACAAAGTAAACGACTTCCTTAAGGTCCCCTGTCTTTGAGATATAATTAAAAATCAAATTGTCAGAGAGTGCTTTTTGTTGTTTTTGTTTTAAACAAGTGTTACAATAAAATACTTGAAACAAGGCATGGATATTTGCGAAAACCTAGATTATTTGTTCTTTACTTTTTTTTTTAATCTCTCCCTTAATTTTCCAGATATGAAAGCCATCCTTTTGTAGAGGATTTCCCATGTTTGGTACTGTGGAAGAGATTTTAAAAGAAGTGAGCTTTAATGGGATCGAAAACTAAAGGAGTCAGTTTGGGGGCCTAAAGTAGAAGAGATAGAGAGGATTAGGGCCTATATACAAGATACCAAGAGAGTATTTCCAAAATCATTCTGTCACTTTGGCTGTAGAGATAATCCAAAGCTATGTGTGTGTTCTACAGACCTCTAGCTAAGTATTAAGTTCAAAAGCAGCCTGCTCCATTTTTCACTCCACATCTGAGCATAGCCAAGGAATAGGATTAGAAAGCAGTGAGCTGTGGCTCATACTCTGGCCCATGGGGCTTTGAGAACATGATCCATGTTTTCACAAAGAATGAAGACTGACAGTGCGGAAGCTTGCCTGTTCTGGCCGAAGGATTCACACCACTGATAGTGTGTCCTGAGCTATACCAGGTGTTTATTGTGAGGCCCACCCCAAGCAGCTGCGCAGAAGGAGATTCACACCCTTTTCCTCACCCCAGCTTTCTCTGATTCTACAAGCAAATACCCTCTTATTTCCATTGTGTGTAAAGTCAATAGCCCTTTTCCTTTAACCTACTATTTAAGATCACAAACCCTGGAGGCAAATCGACTGGGTTCAAATCCTGAATCTAGAAAGAACTGTGATTTTCAGCAAGTTACTTAACTTCTCCAAGCCTCAATTTCCACATCTGTAAAGTAATAATAATAATAATTAAACTCATAAGGTGTGGTAAGAATTAAATAATATATAAGTGAGGTTATCATTATGCTTGGCATATGTTATACATTTTTAATAATTTCTACCACTGACTTTATTCATATTATTTGTACTATAATTAGCTGTTCATTTATGTTCATCTCTTATTAGGTTATGAGTGAGTTTGGAGAGCAGTGACCCTTTCTTATTTATATTAATTCCCCTGAACATCGACTATGATGTCTGGCACATAATAGATACTCAATAAATGCTTGCTGAATGAATGGATTGATGAGTCGGCAATTGCTTTGAAGCGTCCCTGCTAGAAAATGTGTTTGGCTGCTTTTTTAAAAAATGGAAAGTATGTAGTGGGTTTGGGGTAAAGCCAGAGGTTTTTCCTTACCAGCTCTGGGACAACACATTGTTAGCATCCCTGTAAACTTGGAAAGAGAGAATTGGATGGCATACCTTCCAGATATATCACATTAAGTGACAGACCAGCTAAACTTCAGTCTAGTCTTCATGTACTTTTTAATTGACAAGCCATGGCAACTATACCATCCAATGACTTGCTTTCTGTCTGCCCACAGTCTGTTTCCCTAAACTTATCCCCACCATCAAAGTGAGAAAACTGCTCACAAACTCATGGCCATGTGGACATGCCAGCATGGTATTACTTCATATTTTGCCTGAGGTGTTAGAGCCATGTGGATGCACTTGAACAACAGGAAAGCCAAAACGATTCCCAAAGGATTCCAGAAATGACTTCTGGAAGCACATTTAAAAAAATTCCAAATGGATGTGTCTGGAGTAAGAAAAGCCTGCAAGTGTGTATGTCCACCTTCGAAGCTAAAGTTTCTCTAACTCAATGCATACTTACAGGTTTGCTGTTTCTAGGGGTCTACCGAGATGCCCTAAACTATTTGTGTACTATCACATACATCTATATATTTAAGTGTGATTTTCTATCTAAAAACTTTCTACATTTTTCCATGGAGATAAGGCAGTTTTCTTAAATCCGCACGTACACCGTATGAGTCACGTAACCTACATCATTATTCTCAGAAAGGAAGTGTGTCTGTGTGCTTGTGTATGTGTGTATAGGCACACGTGTGTGTATGAATGGTGGGAAAGTAATGTTTGTGCTTGAATAATCAAAAGATTTCACTGATTTCCTTTCTCATTTCTGGCAGATGGTCATCTTTCATGAGATATGTTCATGTTAGAAAGATTCATTTGGTTCCTAAAACCAATCACTTATACATAAGAGCATTTGTTCAACAAACATTTTTGAGTACTCTGTGGATGAGACTCTAATAAGAATTCTTGAAAATACAAAGTGGTACAACAAAGCTCTGGATACATAAGAGTCCAGGTGTATACAATTATACGAAATGCAAGCAAGAGCAGAAAAGATGCCACCTATGGAGTTCAACAAAGAGCGATTATTTCTGGCTCTACTGAGCTGGAAAGGCTTTGGAGGAGGTGGAATCTGAACTCAACCTTAAAGTATGGGCAGGATTTTTGTCAATGGAATAAAAGATATATGGTGGAAGAACATTCCCCAAAAGTAGATGAATAAGCAAAAAAAGAGACAGAGCTAACAGATTATAGGGATGGGTCAGGAATGCATACAGGCTTGTTTATCCAGAACAGAGCTTTTATGTTGGGAAGGAATAGGAGGAATATTTGCAAAGTAGACAAGGGTCACTAGAAAGGTCAAGAATGGCAGTTGTATCAGAACTCATTAGTTTGTAAATAACAAAATACAAAATAAATAAATGACTTAGAACTTTTCAGGAAAACAAACAAACAAAAAACCCGAAATTAATAAAGCTCCAGGGTTTAGGAAGATAAGGTGTTGGAAACACCATGTGGCACTTCAAAGAATCAAGACTATAAGAACCAGAAGAAGGGTATAACCAGCAATCAGTGACTCCAGGACTCCAAATCCCCATTTCATTTCTTTTATTTTCTCCCTTTTGTTTAGTTGTTATGCAAATCTTTTCTGTCAGGCAAATCTTTGCAGAATAGAGTTAAAGACAATGGCCACCTATAGCCCCTACTACACATACCTCTACTATCATGCTATCAGAGGCAAAGCTGCTTCTTTTTCAGCTCTAAATCAGGAAACAAGCGACTGGGCTCTAATGTACTTGACTTCAGTCACATGACCACTCTAGTCCAATCACATAACAATGAGAAGTGGCATTATGATTGCCAGGCCCGTATCACATGCCCACCTTGTCATCCAATGGGAAATGAGCAAGCTTTCTGGAAAAAAAAAAAAAAAACTGAATGTAGTAACAGCTACAATTTATTGCACTATACTAAGAGTTTTATTCTTTTTTAATTAATTCACTCATTTATGTATTTATTCCTTTCATTTTTATCATATAGACAAAGGAGAAACACTAAAGGTCTTTTATTTAGTAAATAAACCAATCAAAGCAGAGATTGTAGTGCTCTCCAGGTTAGACTGGAACGAAGAAGAGAGGGCTATATGATATTGATTATCATACAAAAAGGGATGCAGCTGGAGACAGGGTGGGTCATGCGAATGAGGAGAAAGGAAGTGACAAATTGAATAATTAAGAGGTAGATCATCATGGAAGAGACAAGATTGCAATATGAGAATATGAGAATATGAGAATATGAGAATACAGGAGTCAAAAATGACTCTACTGATAAGAGTAAGGGGGACAATTAAGGCAATACTAACTGAAATTGGAAAGTCAGAATGAAAATTAGACTGGTTGAGAAAATAATATTCCATAATAATAGCATTCTGGAAATAATGGGTTTGAAGCAACAATGAGTCATCTGAGTGGTATTTCTTGCAGGTCGTTGCAAAGTGCTCTGGAGGGAAGTTGAGCTAAGGATTCACACTAGGATCATCTGAATCAAGATGCAGTTTGAAGTTATGGGAGGGGACCGAAATTCCATGGGAAAGAATGTAGAAAGACAAGAACTAAGAAGGCATATAGGATGATGGGGCAGGAGGAAGAAATCTTTAGCCAATGATGACCTTTATTATGAACAGCATTGTGTCCCCCTAAAAAGATAGTTTGAAGTTCTAACCCTGGGTACCTGTGAATGTGACCTTATTTGGAAATGAGGCCTTTGTAGATAAAATCAAGTTAAGTTGAGGTCATTAACATGGAACTTTAATCCAATATGAGAGACATCCTTACAAGAAGGGGGGGCGGGGGGATTTGGAGAGAGATATAGACCCAGAGGGAATACATAGAGGGAAGAGGGAATACCTTCACAGCTATGTGAAGGTAGGGACAGACACCAGACTTCTCCTACCCCAAGGCCAGGAGTGCCTGGGACCTTTAGAACCTGGACGAGATGAGAAGGATCCTTCCTGGGAGGTGTCGGGGAAGCATAACTCTGCTGACATCTTGATTTGGGGGAATTTGGGAAAAAGGGCAAGCAGATCCTATTATTGAGAGTTTGGAGCTCCTCAGGTTTGGAAGTGAATTTTCATCTAATCTGAATAGAAGCAATCTGTGCTGTAGACTCTTCCACAGCTGAGCCATTAGGGAGATTCAGGAAAGAGAGGTTTTCAGTTTGGGAGGAAACATTTTGAGACTGCCATGTATGCCCAGAAAATAAACTATAAATGAAAGGAAAGGCCTAATTGTGGGAATCGCCTGGTCTCCTATTTCTGGAGTTGTGAACACTACTGAACAATATCACAGGCAAAATTAGGGGACAGAAGACATATGAAATCAGGGACTCCATGGTTGGGATACATATTAATTAAATTTTGCTAACATTTTAAAATTCCCTTTAGGACTATGAGTTTGCTGTGTTTAAAATTAGAGAGAATTAATGAGCCAACTGAACCATCCACTGGAGAGATTAGCCCATATTCTTGTGAAACGCTTGAACAAAGAAAATATGCCAGCTGCATAATAAGACAGTCCTCTGACATAAGGGCCACACATATTTTCACTATGCTTTGTGTGTTCATGAAATGATCCAATAGATTTTTTTTGTCAGTGAAGCCTCAATGGATTGCTTACGATTACTGGAGACTTTCACTGACCTCCAAAATTTGATCTCTGTGTGAAGTTCTTTTAGAGTCCAAAGCATTATGTAGCAAGGAATGGATAATGTGTTGTAACAAATCCTTTTAAAACTATGTCTATAAACATCCAGTGTTCTAATACAAATGCAGTAAATGGTATTCCTCGCAGCCAGAATAGGCTTCTGTACCAGGAATAGGCTCAATCCTGCTCAGTGCACCAAGGTGAAATTCACCATCCTCAGTGTGACCAGGATTATGAGTTTTACTTGAGATGAGGCCAATATCATGGTCAAATCAGAATGTTTCCTCCCCAGTATATGCCTTTCCTTTAGGAATGAAGAAATGCTTCTAGAACTCAAGCCTTGGGAAACAATACTTTCTTTGAAGTGTTTCCCTTCAATTTTTGCTCAAGTGGTTTAAGAATTGCCTGATTGAGAAGTGAAAACTCTGTCCTGAGTTTTCTGCTGAAAGGAACATTTTGGCCGCTGCTTGGAATGAAAAGCATTCTTCTCATTTAGGAAATCTCAGTTAAAGTACCACTAAATATATTAGCTATGTGACTTTGGGCACGTCACTTCACTGCTCCAGGCCACAAGTTTCTCATCTGTAAAATGGACAGTAGATTATTTCTGAGCAGGTTGATCCTATAATTTACTTTCTAGAGTGAATTATACTAGCCCCAGGAATGAACTGGAACTATCCTCGAGAAACTAGAATGTATGGTCATTTCTCTCTCTGGAGTTTTGAAGCCCTGTAACCATATGGTTCTTAGGTTTACTGTCTGTACCCAAATCTAATTGCTGGGCTGGTCTTTGTGTTATAACTTTCCTCTAGGCAGGATATGTCTATTCTGCTTTGAAGAATGGTTTGACTTAATGGAAGTGTTTCTCTGTCTCTTAGGTACAGAAGATGTAAATGTTCGAACCTGGGCTGCTGCTGGGGAACAGTCAGGTTTCTCATGTCTTATCTAAGCAAAACCCAACTCTAGACACACTCTTCTCCCACATGGATTGATATCCAGGTCCCAAGAGAGAATTTTTTATTCCTATAGCCTGGGATCTGGGTAACCATGAGCCAGTACTGATACTTGGCTGTTCTAAGAGTAATATTAAAAACCATTGCAGCAAAGACCGCACATAGGTTATTGTCTTTCATTTGTGGTGATAATGACCATGATTCTTTCATTGGAGGAGATACCAGAGTCTAAAGGAAACTAGGAGTAGCCATCTTCTTTATCATCAGCAGATTGGAGGCCAGAGTTGCAACTTTCAGTCTAGAACTAACTTACTTCACTTATTTAATAATTAACTCATCCAGCAAATACTTAATGATTATAACTATGCACCAACATTGTATAGGAGACTCAGCTTATCGGCTGGGAAACTGATAATTACAATACAGTACAATAATTGATGGAATAGAAATCTCACCAAACATTAAAAGACCACATACTTTGTGAGGTGGTTCTTATTTCTGTCCTTAATATGCTTCTCCAGTCTACATTATTTAAGTTACCCCAACTTATTAAAATGCAGGAATTTAGTTAACCCTTTTGTCATCTACTTCTTTAAAAAAATTTTTTTAAAATGTTTTATTTATTTCTGAGAGAGAGAGAGACAACATGAGCAGGGAAGGGTCAGAGAGAGAGGGAGACACAGAATCCATAGAAGGCTCCAGGCTCCGAGCTGTCAGCACAGAGCCTGATACGGGGCTCGAACCCATGAACCCTGAGATCATGACCTGAGCCGAAGTCAGATGCTTAACCGACTGAGCCACCCAGGCGCCCCTTGTCATCTAATTCTATTACCCTGTTCAGCCCAGAGGAATTAATGTTGGTTTAAAATGGATTTCTTGTTAGCTTATCTCTAATTAAAAAAAAAAAAGATAGTACTAAAAACATATTTCTTCTAAAGTTCCCAAATTATTAAATGTGCATTTAGGAATAATTTATTTTGGGGACATTTACTTTGGCACCCATGTTAAATTTATTTCTCCTTTGGTATTTTAAGAGATTAAAGGTAATTCATGACATAAAAAACAATAACATTTAAAAAATAAAAGAGATTTCTTGTTAATGGCACTGAGTTGACATCCAATGCAGTTATACCAGAGTGACATTGTATGGGCACAAATTCCCTCTTGCTGGAAAGAATTTCAGTTTCAGGGGCGCCTGGGTGGCTTATTCGGTTAAGCGTCCGACTTTCGCTTAGGTCATGATCTCGCGGTTTGTGGGTTCGAGCCCCGCGTCGGGCTCTGTGCTGACTGCCAGCTCAGAGCCTGGAGCCTGTTTCAGTCTGTGACTCCCTCTCTCTCTGACCCTCCCCTGCTCACCCTCTCTCTCTCTCTCTCTCTCCTAGAAATAAATAAAACATTAAAAAAAAAAAGAATTTCAGTTTCATCCATGTTTTTTCCCTCTCTTCTCATTTCTTTCATTTATTTTCCTTCTCTGTGCTTCCACACAGACACTTAGTGACACATATGGTGTTTCTGTGACACATGTGCATCCTTGCCTCACTCACTCTCACACGCGCACTGTCCTGGGCCCATGCACATGCCTATCACTCATTCTGTCGAAGCCTCTTACCCACTGAGTTTCTCACTCTCAACTACACATGATCTCAAGTTTGTAATTTCCTACAGATGCTCTGTGTCCCCGGAGACACATTCTCTCTCCTTTGAGCACACAGCCTCTCTCTAACAGCCTTGCTCTCACAGGCACACGCCCACATCTGCAGGCATTCATGCCTCGGGCCCCTCCCACACCTCAGGCTTCTCACTGGTGATCAGGGGAGGGATAGGAGACAGGAAGGGCGGAGGAGATACCAGTAAGTCATCTGCCTTCCGCCCACATTTTCTTTCATTTTTTTTCTTCCTTTCTGGTAAGCAGAGAGAAAACTTGCTGGTAGTATGGTATGGCTTTTTCCAAGCATAGGATGAATGTAATCAGGCATCTGAGAAACTTTAAGAGTGATGTCATCAGAAAGGGTCAAGGAAATATTTCGCTGTCCCCAAAGAGAAAAACCTGTCTCGCTCAACAGCTACCTTCTAAGAATTGTGACCACTGGGAGTATTTCTTTAAACAAGGCATTGCGTCTCTACGAGAAATATTAGAATTCTAGAGGAGACAGTACATGAAATAGAGTTATTATTGAATACTGATCCATATCAGGGATTGGCAAACCTTTTGTGTAGCAGAGGCCATATAGTAAATATTTTTGGGCTTTTAGGCTAAAACTATTCAACTGTGCCATCATAGAATGAAGGCAGCCGTAGATAATACATCAGTGAAAATGTATGGCTGTGTTCCAATAAAACTTTATTTATAAACATAGGCAGTGGGCTGGATTTGAACCATGCTCCCTAGTTTGTAGATTCCTGATCTATATAAACAGCACCGTGTTTAACCATAGATTTTTTTCTTTTTTCTTCCTCCTTCTCTCTCTGTTTTTCTTACCATTTGATTTGAAAATGACTGAATTAAATTCTTAGTAAGTTTGGAAGATTAATTTAGAATGGTCAGATGTAAAGAAATCAGCTTTGTACTTCATGAAAAATCCTCTTTTGGTGGCTCTAGAATCATGCTAAAAAGATAAGAAATCATTTGCTAAAGTGGAAACTCTATCATACAATGAGAACATTTAAGTAAACAACTGTTTCGAGTATAAGCCCCAATTAGATTTTTATCAGAATCAAGTTGCTGCTGCTTATGTAGCCACCTCTCTTAGGAGGCTCCTGGTGTGTAAGGGAACCATGTACAGGGGAATGATCCCTAGTACAGAGAAGCTGAGATAGCGAGAGTGAGCAAGACCTTGCTAGCGGGCATGTTTAGGAGGTTACATCTGCACAAGGGAAGCTGGGGAGGAGGGTGACATGACCACCTTGGGGATTAGTTGACTCCAGTAAATTCATGGTCCAGTTAAGGTTTTTAATTTTTCTCTCCTCTAGTAAAATTTCATCTGAAAGTATCTTGTTCTTTCTTTTCTATAATATATATGCTTTTTTTGAGAGAGGGAGACAGAGAACAAACAGGGAGGAATACTGAGAGAGGCAGAAAGAGAGAATCCCAAGCAGGCTCCGAGCCTTTAGGACAGAGCCCAAGGTGGGGCTGTAACTCATGAACTGTGAGATCATGACCTGAGCCGAAATCAAGAATTCAGTGCTTAACAGACTGAGCCTCCCAGGACCCTTAGAAAATATCTTGTTCCTGAGCCAACTAGCTGGAAAGTAGTTGCAGATTTGCATGCCATACTCTTTATTAGTTTTCCTTTGTTCTTGAAATGTTATTTAGATTTGGCATCCACTTCTGAATAATAGAATACGGTGAAGATATGTGCATATTAACATGTTTATACAGTATATTGTTAAATGAAAGACAAAAGCAGATTTTGGTGAAGTCCTGATAGGAAAATCTCACATTTTCTGTGTGTGTATGTGTATGTATGTAGACACAGACACACAGACACACAGACACACACACACACACACATTCTTCTCTAGAAAAGTTCATACAAATATGCACAAATTTTCAACATGGTCATTTCTGGGCAGTATGGTACTCCTAAGTAACTATACTTTCTCCTTATCCATTTCAGTTTCTTTCTCTTTCTAACTATAAGCAAATATTAGACTTACAATTCGAAGGACAATGAGAATATTTTCATTTAGAATATTTTTCAAAATTGAACATTCATGACTTCAATTCTAGAAGGAGGGGTTATTCATGTGTTGAGACAGGGGAGGAGAAGGCCTTCTTCTTATTTACCTTGCCCTTTCTACACAAGTTGTTGGAGGAAAGTTACTTCCCATATGATTCAGGCATGTGCTTTATCAGTGAAGGGATAAGTTTGTCCTTGCGTTTAACATTATGTATGAGTCAACAGTTCAGCCATATTAGGAACAAAAAAAGATTTTGAATGCAGTGTTCTTTGTAGATTTGGCAAATTACTTAACTTCTCTGAAATTCTATTTCCTAATGTCTACAAAAGAATTAATAACACATATCTGACAAGTGTATGAAGATTAAATGATGGGACAACTGGGTGGTTCAGTTGGTTAAGCATTTGACTCTTGATTTCAGCTCAGGTCATGATCTCATTGTTCATCAGTTCGAGCCCCACATCTGGCTCTCCACTGACAGTGTGGAGCCAGCTTAGGATTCTCTTTCCCTTCTCTCTCTCTGTCCTACCCTGCTTGCTGTCTCTCTCAAAATAAATAAACACATTTAAAATGATAACAAGAAACGATTAAGTGACCAAACAGAAAACACCCAGCAGAGCCTGACCTATGATAATCACTTAAAAGCAAAAAACAGACCAGCAAACAAAAAACCTAACTTCTTTCTCTTTCTCACATGTTCTTTCTCCTCTAGCAACAGATTTCCCAAATGAGAAGAAAAATAAATGGGCTATACTGCCATCTTTAACAAGTCCCATTGCTTGTTCTCCAAATTCCAAGCCATTTGCTTTCTCTTTCATTCTCTGAGAAGGCAAATACCCAGATAGCAAGAAAATACTGGAGGAAGAAACAGACGGCAATCCAATTTGTGCTTGGAATGGCCAATATAATTTCATTTCATAAGGAAAGTCTAGAAGCATTTGAAATAATCCAATTGCTCTTTATAATATCATTTTTTGAAAAAAAAAAAAAAAAACTTGACTCAGGCAGGTTTATTTTAAACCAGAGATTGGTTTACTGCATGAGATACCATTTCTCCATATTCCTCAGTTCATCACTGAATCACCAACCCCCTTTCCCTGCTGCCTTGTACCCAAAAGACCACCAAAATCGACATAACACCAAGTTTCTTCCAGTTAGTGGAAGACTATCATTCAAATGTGTGCATATTTCTTGATTTTACTGTTCTGCACGTCACTACATTATGGTATGAACCGGTGTTCATAACCTCCCTCTCAGGAATGTTGGGGTTCTCATTGTAGACAAAGATATTAATAATGATTGTGTGATTTTTCGTATAAGGGAGAAATAGTGTCAGCCTCAGCATATCCCAAGCTGAGCTCACAAATGTTCTCTACAATCTTCTTCTCTTGCACACACTTTCTCTCATAACAGTATCACGTTTCCCCACATCATCCAATTTGAAAGTATCATCCTTTGCTCCTCCTTTGCTTTTCTTAACCGTCTAGTCCTCTCTATCTCTGCCGTCAATGCCAAATTCAGGCCCACTCTCACCTTACCTGACAGCTGCCAGATCACCTTGCGGTTTAGTGCACTCGCCCCCAGTGTCTTTCCCCTCAAGTCCATTCTCCACATCTATTCCATTACCAATGTTAATTTGATGGGACACTCTTTTGTTTACAAATACTCATTAGTCCTCAAGACCTACAGAAGAAACTCCATATTTTCTAATATGGCATTTGGGAGCCTTGGTAATCTTGGGTTAGCATCCCTGGCTAGACACATGGATAGTGTCTTGCCATTTTCTGCTTCCGGTGTGTAGTTCCAACGGCATGAAACAGATTCTGAATGCCTGTATACAGCATTCTACCTCATTAATTCTGCTTTAGGCTCATGTCTGCTCCTTCTTAAATGTATTTTCCCCTATTGACTAACTTCTATATGTTCCTTAAGATACAATTCAAGTATAAAAATTGTATGAAGCTTTGCCAAACTCTCCTAGATAGATTAAGTCCCTCTTTTTGTGTGTGTTTTTATGTAACTTTTTCCTTGTACTCATCAACTCAAAACTATTTGTGTATCCATATTTCAAATGGTTCTATTGACTCTTAGAGGGCAGGTAGCTTGCTTTCTTGTATCTCTGAAGTATACCATAACGATTTAAAGACTGTAGATGTCTACAGGTACCTACTGAATAAATGGACTAATCCATAGGTATATATTAGTTATCTGTTGCTTCACTACCTCATGCAGAGGCTTAAAATGACAGATATTTATTATCTCATAGTTTCTGAGAGCCAAGAATCCAGGAGTAGCTTACCTGGATGGATCTAGCACAAGGTCTCTCATGAAGTCAAGACATCAACTGAGGTTGTAGTAAACTGAGGGTTTGGATAGGGCTGGAGCATCCACTTCCAAGTTCATTCACATGGCTATTGTCAGAGACACTTCAGTTAACCTCCCAATGGACATCTCCATAGAATTACTCATGACATGGCTGATGGTTTCCCCCATAGTGAGTGATTTGAGAGAGTAAGATAGACCAGAATCTAGATGAAAACAGTGTCTTGTATAACTTCATTTCAGAAGTGCCATAGCATTACTTCACTGTATTCCACTGGACACACAGAGCAACACTAACACAACATGCAAGGGTCTGGATATCAGAAGGCAGGGATCACTGGGTCATCTTGGAGGCTGGCTACAACAGGTAACATTTGTCACATTCCTAAAATCCTCCTAAGTAGGTATTCTCTCCTTTGCCTTCTTACAGGTCATTTCTGGACACAGGAATCATTCACAAAGAGTGAATCAAACAGGGTCTGGGTAAAGCCTCTGTAATTTCTGGGACCTGTTTGTTTTGTAAATAATAAGAGAGCAAGAGAGATTATCTTTGGAGCGATACAAGTTTCTCTTGATATTGTTTATTCAACAGCACTGGCCAAGTTCATTAGCCTGACAATAAGGTATTCATTATGATTGGTTCTAAAGGCTCACACTTGATATTTATGCATTTCTCTCACATGGGACATATAATCCAAGAATATTTTAAGTGGATGAAAATTTAAGGATTAGGTTTAAGAAACTGGGTTGACTGTTATAGGGAGGAGCAAGATGAGCAATGGGAATAAAACCAAAAATACTAGTCCAGTTGGGTCCCTAAACAAATGATACTCAATTCGGGGCAGAAAAGCATTCCGTCAAGATCAAAGATAGTGGCTGCAGTTTGTATTGTGCTCTGCAGACATCAGCTCAGCCAGCCAAACTCTCTTAGCCCTTCTGTTTGCTCGTTTAAAGTATGAGTGTACTGATTCACATATGACTATATTTTTCTAAAGAAAGACACACTCACTCATAGACTTTTTTTTTTTTAAAAGAGGTGAGATGCAGCAGGCCCTGAACAGAGGTTGTTTCCTCCCTGGCTGGATGCATGCTTTCCATGCCTCACATTTCTAACACGGGGTAGAGCTCTTACCTCCCAGGAGGGAATGAAATTGTTCCCTCAATTGTTTTCCATATTCCTTACTAACTTCCCTCCACAGGAAAAGTAACTTACCTGGCTGGAAACTGGGAAATAGTGCAGCTCTCCATTTGGGCTGTATCTCGTATTTCTGGCCTCATGGAATCATGACTGTATCTATTCTCAGGCAGTCCAGTTTGTCGTTGGGTCCAAGCCACTTTCTCTGAACCTGTTTAACTGTCAATAAAGCTGTTATGTGGAACTTCTATGATTTCCATATCTGTCCCTCGGTTGGTTTCAATATACTAGAGAAGCCCAGGTTCAGTTAGATTTCCCACTTACACACTCCCATTACACTCTAATTTTTCATGGCACTCCTCACACCTGCAATGTATTTCTCCCTCTTTACACAGACATGAAGTATGTCATAGCAGTTACGGTATGAGAAGGGGAGTCATATCTTCTGGGTTTATATTCCAGCTGTGATGTTTATTACTTAATATGCACTTTAGTAGGTTACTTAACCTTAAAAAATAATTTACAGAAAAATTAAACCCTGGTAAAACAGAGATCTCATATACTTCTTCTTCCCTTCACCCCAATTTTTCCTATTCATAACATCTTGCATTGATGTGATATATAGTATTTTACAATCAGCGATCCAATATTGATACATAATTATTAACTTAAAGTCCATAGTTTAATTTAAGGTTCATTCTTTGTGTTGTTCAATTCTCCAGTTTTTGTCAAGTACGTGATGTCATGTATCCACCATGACAGTATCATATAGAATAGCGTCACTCTCTTAAAAATCCTTGTGTTCATCCCTCCTGCCTCCAATCCCTGCGAGGCCACTTAATAAGAAAAAAGAAGAGATTGGATTTTACCTTTGTTCATCCTTTCTTTAATGTTCTCTCTTTTATTATGTGGATCCATGTTTCTGACCTACATCACTTTCCTTCTCTCTGAAGCTTCTTTTAACATTTACTGCCATGCAGGTCTACGGGCAACACACTTCCTCAATCTTTATTTGTCTAAGTCTTGTGTGTGTGTGTGTGTGTGTGTGTGTGTGTGTGTGTAATTTTTGAAGGATGGTTTTGCTGGATATAGAATTCTAGATTTTTCTTTCAAGATTTTGATTTTCCTTTGATTTTTCTGCAGTTTTAATATAATTTGCCTGTGTGTAGATTCCTAGGTATTTCACTTGTTTGGTGTTCTCTGAACTAGTTGGATCAATGGGCTGATGCCTGTTATTAATTTTGGAAAATTCTCCACCATTATTACTTTAAACATTTCCTCCATTTCTTCCTCTTTTTCTTCTCCTTCTGACATTCCCATTATAAGCATGTTGTATCTTTTATAATTGTCCACAGTTCTTGGATATTCTGTTGCATTATTAATTTAATTTTTTAAATATCACATTCCCAGGACTTATTTTGCTTGTAATTGGAAGTTTGTAGCTTTGACCACTGCCATCTGTTTTGCCAACCCTTCTACCCTCTAACTCTGGCAACGACCAATCTGGCCTCTGTATCTGACTTTGATTTTTTTAAAATCCATTTGTAAGTGAGATCACACAGTATTTGTCTTTCCTATTTTACAGTATTTATCATACAGCAGTTGTCTGACTTATTTCACTTAGCATAATGCCCTCCGGGTCCATCTATGATGCCACAAATGGCAGAATTTCCTTCTTTTTTAAGGCCTATATATAAATATATTTAACAACTCATTGTATGTTTATATACACCACGTTTTCTTCATCCGTTCCTGTTGGTGGACACTTAGATTAATATGTTTTGGTTATTAACAATAGCTTTACGACAGGTTATTTAAATACCCCGAAATGGAATTGCTGAATTTATGGTAGGTGTATTTTTAATTTTGGTGGGGAGGGACCGCCAAACTGTTTTCCATACTGGCTGTACCAGTTTACAATCCCACTAACAGTACACCATGCTTATCTTTTCCCCACACTCTACACATAACACTTGTTATCTTTTGTCTTTTTTATGATAAACCATTCTAATAGGTGTGCAGCGGTATCTCGTTGTAGTTTTGATGTGCATTTCCCTGGTGATGAGTGATGTTGAACATCTTCTCAGGTACATTTGGGCCATATGTATGTCTTTTTGGAGAAATGTCTATTCAGATGCTAAATTTTTAATCAGATTGTTTATTTGTTTCTACTGAGTTGTATGGGTTTTGCAAGTATATATCTTGGCTATTAACCCCTTATATAGACTTTATGATTTGCTAATATTTTCTCCAATTCAATAAATTGCTTTCTGATTTTTGTCGATGGTTCTCTTTGCCATATAGAAGATTTTTAGTCTGATGTGGTCCAACTGGGGTTTTGTTTCTGGTTTTGTTGCCTTTGTTTTTGGTGTCAAATCCAAAAGTAATCATTGCCAAGACGGATATCAAGGAGCTTAAACTTATGCTTTCCTTTATTTTCTCTGTTTCTTTCTCTTGTCCTTCTGCTGTTCCCATCATGTGTATATTGTATATTTTGTAACTGTCCCTGTAGCACTTGGATATTCTATCCCCCCTCTTTTTTATGTTTTTGCTGTTTGGGGTTTTTTTTTTTTTTGCACCTCAGCTTTAGAAGCTTGATGTATTGGTGTATGTTTAAGTCCACTAATTCTTACGTTATCTAGTCTACCAATAATCAGCCCATGAAACGTATCTCTGTTACAGTTTCTTTTTTTCTAGTAGGTTCCTTTGATTCTTCCTTAGGTTTTGCATCCCTCTGCCTACATTACACACTTATTCTTGCATATCGTCCACTTTTTTTATTAGTGTTCTTAGCATATTAATAATAATTACTGAAAATTCCTGGCCTCATAATTCATAACTCAGTGCCATATCTGAGTCTGTTTTTGATGTTTATTCTTTCTCTTCAGACTGTGTTTTTTTTTTCTTTTTAGCATGCTTTGTAATTTTTTTTATTGAAAGCTGGATGTATCATATCTGGTAAAAGGAACAAAGATACATAGGTCTTTAGTCTGAGGTCTTATGACTTTGTGGCTAGGAGTTAGTATGTGTTTCTGGCTAGGAGTTCATCTGTGTAGCTCTGATGTCAGAGGCTAAAATTTCATCTAGTGTTATTATTTTTGTCTCCCCTGTTGGTTTTGGGCGTTTCTATAGACTATTTAAATAGGGTCTGAGGCTTGCAGTTGTTTTAGCTATAATCTTCTGGAACCCTCATGAAGTGGGGGGTAAGGTAGAGAGGAGGGAAAATATTCTATAGCCCTACAATTAGGTCTCAATATTTTACTGTATCTAAGTTAGCTATTTCCAAAGTCACTAAGTTAGAGGAGAATAGAGGCACCTGGGTGGCTCAGTTGGTTAAATGTCCAACTCTCGGGTTCGGCTCAGGTCATGATCTCACGATTTCATAAGTTCAAGCCCCACATCGGGCTCTGTGCTGACAGTGCACAGCTTGCTTTGGATTCTCTCTCTCCCTCTCTCTCACCCCTTCCACTGCTCACACTGTCTCTGTCTCTCTCAAAATAAATCAATACAATTTAAAAAAACATCAGAGGAGACTGGAGTTGGATTTTTCCATTTTTTCCAAGTTGTTTAGGCTTCAGTAAGAGCTCCTGCTAGTTAGGATGCAGTAAGATCATTTTCCTTGAGAGAAACCCCTTTTTAAGGAAGACAGAGGATTTTGGTCATATTTAAAATGGTTACTTTTTCCTTTCTCCTACTGGAAGAAGGTTAGAAGATTTTCTTTTCTCAGATTTTCACCATGAGAACTTGGTAGGCATCCTGGAGGCGAAACTCATAGAAGTATGGAAGCCACCCAAGACTGCATCCCAGCATGTTTCTTCCTCCAGCTAATCTACATTGAGCATCCAACAATGCACCAATTACAGTTTTAAGTGTTCAAGCTGATACTGGATCCAGCTATGGAATTTTGCTCCTGGGCTTCTGTTCCTCACAAATTGTGGTTCTCTGTGTCTACGTGTTTGTTTCTCCAGTTTTCAGGGCAACAGTTTACCTCATTGCCTCAATTATCTGATGCATCTAAGAAGAGTTCTTGAAGTTTCGTTTGTTTAGCTTTTCTTTTTTCCAGTTAGGAGGACAGGAGAGATGACTGCCAACTTCCTTATATTTTGGAACAAAAACTTGAACTACAAACTACTTCATTTTTTTGTACTTTACTTTCTTCATTTATACAATGAGTAGAGTAATATCTAAATTAGAGGATTGACGTGAGGTTTAAATGCGTTAAGGAGTGTGTCGAGATTGCAGCAGAGCCAGGCATATACTAAATTGGCAATTAGTAGTATTATTAAAGGGCATAGGGAAGGGACCAGGTCTGTCTTGGTCATTCTGCTCCCCAGCGCCTAGCACAGAGGAGGCCATAAATATTTGTTGACTAAATAGTCTCATTGATTGACTAACGTGACTAAATGGTCTTGAAGACTGACTAAAGCTTTGGTAATCTCTAACATATCACATGTTTTCTTTAGCTTCTAGAATCATAAGATTGTGCTCATTACTGTGTCCTTTCACTCCAGATCACAAGCAAATGGGGCCAATGACACACGTGCGGGGGGTGGGCATAGTAGTTACTTCCCGTAGTTGTTCTTTGGAGCTGAGGGGCTGACAGATGACTAAAGAGATTCACATCATAGTACCATTTTATATTTTCTTTAATCCAATAGAATGTGTAATACAGGTCTGAATCAGCCAACTTTACATCCCCGTGGCATCTTGAGTCCTTTTACCTAGTTGGGTCCTTTCTATCACCTACATAGGGAGCATCACATCCTCCGTAGCTGAAAGTCCAGTCAGTCTAGGAAATTATGAACGTGACAGGGAACACATTCAGAGTTCCTTATCAGAGTGAATTTCACAATGTCTCCTCACTATGTAGGTAATGGGATAGTCTCAACATTTCAATACCCAGCAGATATTTTTGGCTTTACTCCATCTAGTGGTTAAAATCAGAAATATTTCATTTGGCTATTTCTCTTTCTTCCCACTTTATCCTTAACTTGTGTTCTAATTTCCTTTAAAATTTATTTTCCTTAATTTTAGATCATCCAGTCTCCTCCAGATCTTCTGCCTTCTATAAATGCAGAGTTGTCTGAGATTGTAGATCCTTGGTTTTACACTTTTTGGCATTTTGTTTGGTGTTTTCAAAATCGCAGGTGTTAAATGAATAGATAAACACAATTCATGCTTCTTTAACACAGATAGAGTTTGGTCCTGTCTGCTTCCTTTTACAACCCCTGTCTATTGAGAAGAGTAAGAAAGGTAAGCTCAAAGAAAAAGAATTAGCATCTAGTCAGCATTTCATCTCATTCCCTTACTTACTTGTTCTAGAAAATAGTTAAGATAGTTTACAAAGACTTATGAACTTCAGGAAGAATTCATGCAATAAATAGACTAAAAAGAAGAAGAGGAAAGAGACAAGGGATAATATGGAAGCTCAGGCAAAAAGACAATCAATAAAGATTGACAAACTTATACGAGGGCCAGAAATTGCCTATGAAGTGTCCAGCAGTGACTCCTGAAAGGGAAATCGGATTAGTCACAAGAGAAATGACTGAGTATATAGCGTATGTGTCCTGAAAGTTGTTTCTCTCCACAGTTGATCCTAGATGTTAGGTGTCAGTGAGCTGAGATCGATTGATACAGTAGCTAGTGATTAGTAATAATGTAGTGGTTTTTGTATTCCCTCTTCATGAGCACTTCTCTGAGACTACCCTAGTTTTGACCTGCGGCCTCACACTTCTTTGATTGCTCTTACATGGGTATTTCTGGAAACAGCCTGTCTTACGTATTCTCTCAGACTAACCTTTCAAAATTTGACTCTGATCATATCATTCCCTGTTTATAAAGCTTAAGTGGTTCCTTATTCTTTGAATACTTATCTTATTATTTAAAATCTCTCGAACTTAGTTGTGGTATATTTATACAATGAAATACTACATGGCAATGAGAAAGAATGAAATCTGGCCATGTGTAGCAACATGGATGTAACTAGAGGGTGTTATGCTGAGCGAAATAAGTCAGGCAGAGAAGGACGGATACCACACGTTGGCACATATAGGTGGATTAGGAGGAAGTTAACGGAAGACCATGAAGGAGAAGAAGGGGACAAATAGTTGGGGAGAGGAAGGGAGGCAAACCATGAGAGACTCTTGAATACTGAGAACAAACTGAAGACTGATGGGGGTGGGGGAGAAGGGAAGGGGGTGATGGGCATGGAGGAGGGCAATTGTTGGGATGAGCACTGGTTGTTATATGTAAACCAACTTGACAATAAACCATTTAAGAAAAAAAAATCTCTCAAACTTACCATTACAAACTAACCTATCACATCTATCTGCACAAATGTTTAACCTATTGGTAACCATAAACCATTGCGGAAAATGTTTTTGCAACTGTCTTCTTTGTGGCCTCTTACATACACCACCAAGCCTGCAGAAAGTGTATCGTTTCTTCAAATCTTGTTTCAAATACCAGTTCTTCCATGGAATGTTCTAGATCCTGCTTCCTCCTTCATCCTCTGCATTCTCATGTAGTTAATACGTATTGTGCACCTCATCTTGCTCCGATTTACCTTTTCATTTCATTTCAAGTGCTGTTCCCCAAGCTCACTGTGTTTCAGCCACACTGGCTTCCCTTCAGTCTCCAGGGCCGCCATGCTGTTTTATGCTGTGGAGCCTTTGCCAGACCTCTCTCTGCCAGGGTGTCCTGTTATTGAGTCTCTGCATGGTGAGACCTATCTAAGTTCTCAAGATATCCCTGCTATAAGCCTTCCTTCATAAAGCTCAGAAAGTGGATGTCTCTCTTTATTCTCCATTTTTCCTATATGACACATTTTTCAAGACATAATTACAGCTGCATTTATTTGTTTGCCAATTAATTTTCTATCTACCACCACTAGACTGTGAACTTTAAAGAGTGGGCTTATAATAAGGTTTTGTTCAGTGAGTGAATAAATACATCATGCATGCTGTTATAAAAAATATTGTAATTAATTGTTTTTATTAAACATCACAACTCCTCTATGCCTAGTACAGTATTGAAAACAGAAGACGGCTGATAAATAAAGATGTTTGTTGAAAGCAATTGATTGTGTGGCTTTCTCCTTCATGGTTTGTAAGACTTTTGGGGGCCAAAAATGGTGTTCCTATGTAATACTACTTCTCACAAAACGTTCCCCAATTACAGTGCTCATTTTATTGAAACAATAAATAGAACATTGGATTAGGGAACATGCTTCATTTTTATTTGTTCCAGAAAACCGGTACATTGAAACTATGATATTTTATGGTAGATCATTATAATGAGTCATCATACTATCCACATGTAATTAAAGAAACACATAATAATACATGTATAAAGAACAGGAATGTTTATATAGCACTGTACATTTTCGGGGCAATACTTTAGTTTATAATGTCAGGGCGCTCATTCTCAGTTTTTTCTAAAATGGGCATGTTGCCATTTCTAGTGCTTCTTTTCAGGATTCCATGAAAGTTATCTTCCCTGGCTATTTTTATCACCCACAAAACGCCGTTTACACACACAAAAAGCACTTTTTTGTCATTTTGGTTGTCCCAAAGGCCAAATATAAACACCAGCATTAATTAGTAGATTGGTAAAATAATGTAGTGGAAAAGAGCTTCAGCGTGACCCTACGTCTGAAGTAGCTTGAAGCTATGACTTTACAGTAGACAAGTTTGATCTTAAGAAAATAACTGGCTTCTTTTCAATGAGTTTCTTTCTCCTTCTTGCTTAGGCTTGTATACAAAAGGGAATTTTGTATATTGCCCGAGACACAGTAAGTGTTAAGTATTATTTTCCTAATAATAAATAAAGAGGAAATTTTCAAAATAGGAAAATAAATTCTTACTTCCTAGTCATTTTCCTAATGATCTAGCCAATCTATGTGGCTCAAAAAAACTTTCCATCTTGTGTATGTTGATTTCTTGCCTGAAGACTTAGTTATTTTCTGGTTAGGAATTTTTCTCAAACTTTGTCTCTGGCAATACTCTTTAGGGTAATGGCTCCATTTTAAAGGAAATAGAATTCTAGATGTATATATAAAGAGCTGTCAACACCTCTGTTATGTCAAACGGAACCCAATCTGAGCCCCTCCATTGCACATGGAGTGACGGTTTATCTGCAAACTGAAAAATCCACTTCATTTAAAAAATAGCTCTTTATGATGTGATCAATTACTCAGACTGGCCTGAAAATGTCAGATGTGTGGTCCTAACTCCAGTCAAATGAGGTGAGTAATTTTCAGTCACTTGTTCAGTGGTTGAGCCAAGAAGAGAGTAAATATTTATAGGCTTATCCCAGGGCGCTGGCTAACAGAGTGCCTGGACAGCTTCTAGAGCAAATAAACAAGAATCCCCTACAGTATTTAAACTTGTCCACTATTTCTCAGCCAGCTTGATTATATACCACTCATTCCCAACCACATTTTGATTGTCCTGCTGCTAAGTTATAACAAGTATTTTAGAGGGGACAAGAGTTGTTTTCCTTTTTTTTTTTTTTTTTTGACCGCATGTTTAGATTGTATGAGCCATTGTGTTTATTCCTTGTTTTTACTCCTTAGCTTGCTTATTCTCTCTTAGTAGGTGACCACAATGTTTGCTTTTGCTCATTAAGCTTTTGAACATCACACAAAGCATTCCAACAGAAAACTATCTAATTTGTTAACCGATTAAGTAATTTCATCTGAAATCAAATATCTAACTTCTGAGAGACTTGAAGTTGGGAGACAATTAATTTTATGAGGTTCTGAGAACTCAAGAAGAGCTTGATTTCTTGTTTAAGTTTTCATTGATTATGTTAATAAAACCATATCTGTTGCAAGGATTTTTTAACCATGTGTCCTTTTAAGTTTGTATGTGAACCTTCCTGACAAGTCTTAGAATTTTACAGCTGGGAGTGATCTTAGAATTTACCATCTAGTCCAAACTCCTCATTTTACAAATAAAGCAATTGACATCCTGGGACATTTAGGAGAGGACACACCCCAGAACCCAATGATTGCAAGCGATTTTGTGGCGTGTTTTCCCAAGATGAGCCTTCCAGTCTTTCTGATAACATTTTAAATTCTTGTTTGATGAGCATAGTACTCTTTCAAATATAGAGGAAAAAAAAAAAACCCCACCTTCCCCCCCACCAAATGTTTATTAAGCCCCTAAAGATGGTAATTAATCTTTAGATCATAAACCCCTTTGGGAATCTGCTGAAAACTCTGGATGCTCCCAACAGAAAAACTCATAGAGACAGAAATTCACAACTCATTTCATGGAATCCATAAACTCCTGAAACCTTAATTCCAGATTTCTTTATTTATTAATAAAGATCTACCATGATAATGGTGGTCTAATTATATTTCTGTACTTGAACAAATTTAGATATTAAATACCATTTGAAGTAGTTTGATGGTTACTAATTAAATGATAGCTATTATTACTAATAAGAGTGAAAATAATACACTCTGCAAAAATACTATTTTTGATTTCTATGCCCACATTGTCAGACATAATGAAACTATTTCCGTTCAATTTCAACTCACAAAGGTAAACAGGTTTTGTTTGACATGATGGGATGCTTTACGGACAACACAGAATAAAGATTCTCTGAATTCCCTAACACACATCTGAGAAATAGCAATAATAAATGCCATTCAGGATCTACATTGGGATCGGAGTGGATCTACATTCAGGAATCGGAGTGGAGCTGAACACCATAGCAGAGTGTATTATCTGATATGCAATGGCCAGACTGTAAGGGAACTTCTTACGTGGTGGGAAGCTGGCCCAAGTTTGCATATCTCCAAAATTCGTACTTCAGATCTCAGCCGTAGCACTGTTGAGGCAGCTGTAAGGAAAGACATCCACATTTATTCATACTTAAGGATGTAAAGAGAGACCTCATGCTAAAAGGATAGTACTGGGGGCGCCTGGGTGGCTCAGTGGGTTAAGCGTCTGACTTCGGCTCAGGTCATGATCTCTCCGTTCGTGGGTTCGAGCCCCACGTCGGGCTCTGTGCTGAGAGCTCAGAGCCTGGAGCCTGTTTCAGATTCTGTGTCTCCCTCTCTCTCTGACCCTCCCCTGCTCACGCTATTTCTCTCTCTCAGAAATAAAAAAAAATTTTTTTAATGTTTTTTTATTTATTTTTAAGAGAGAGAGAGAGACAGCGTGAGCAGGGGAGGGTCAGAGAGAGAGGGAGTCACAGACTGAAACAGGCTCCAGGCTCTGAGCCGGCAGTCAGCACAGAGCCCGACGCGGGGCCTGAACCCACGAACCGCGAGTTCATGACCCAAGCGAAAGTCGGACGCTTAACCGACTGAGCCACCCAGGCGCCTCATAAATAAATAAAATTTTTTTTTAAAAATGAATAAAAGGATAGTACTGTTAGCGGCTTCTAATCCGGTCTCTCCTAACAAATGCTCCATCAAAATACCAAACGAGACAGAAAAACAAGCATACAAGAAGATAGGAATCTGGGTGGAATTTTGAAATTGCTTAACTGAAAAAAATGCAGATGCCAGTGTTATTCTAGCAAACAGAGCGAGACTGCTTGCCTGAAATGAAGTCAGAAAACATTTCTTATTTCCCTGTGTACTGTAAACAAAGTAAACTGGAAAACTAGAAAACTGTAGTTTGCAAAGATGCTGCTCTTGAAGGCAGGTCTGGACTCTCCAGCACGTTTTCTCCCACTTCTCTTCTGCGCCCACTCAGAGGCCAAGCCTGGAAATGAAGAGGCAGGAAGAAGGGAGTGGAGGCAGTGACGTGATACTGCCTTGGGGGAGAACTACTCTCAAGAGAAGCACAACATCTTCACAAGTGATCCAGAAAATGAGGAGGAAAAGGCTGTTTGACAGGAATATTTGCTGAGGATTATGGTCATCAAGAACAAAGTTTTACTCTGAAGTCACCAGGCATTGAGATAAGACATTCAGCCCCATGACAGCTGAGTGATTCTAGATGAAAGAAAGCCCTCCCGACTTTTGTAATTGGTTGAGGGGCTTTGCACATCAGCCCAACTTCCCTCCATAAATAGGAAATGTGGATTCAGCCAGAGTCAACGTGAGTAGAATGAGCCAAGAATAATCCAAGAAGGCTGCTGGGTTTGAAAGTTTTTGTTGAGGTCTTCGATTATTCTAGGATGACATAAAAAAAAAAAAAAGTATGAATGTGATAAAATACTGCAGAACAAGGGAACAAACCCATCAGCATCAACATTCTGAATAAGAGTATGTTAAATCACACACTAATGTATTCATGATATGATACTAAGTGTAAGAAGTAGAGCACAAATTTAGACATACACTTTGAACTCAATTTCATTTTAAAATTATGTAACACATCCATATACTCCTCATACTCAATTATATACCCAGATCAAATGGTGAAATTACAGATTATTTTTAGTTTCATCATTGTTTTATGTATATTTTTCCACTATAAACATCTGTTATTTTTGTATCAGGAAAACAGGGGGAAAAAAGCTCTTAAGAAAATTAGGAAGAAGTGGGGCACGTGGGTGGCTCAGTCAGTTAAGCATCCGACTTCGAATCAGGTCATGATCTCATGGTTCGTGGGTTCGAGCCCCGCGTCAGGCTCTGTGCTGACAGCTCAGAGCCTGGTGCCTGTTTCAGATTCTGTATCTCCCTCTCTCTCTCTGACCCTCCCCTGCTCACGCTGTCTCTCTCTCTCTGTCTCAGAAATAAATAAAAAACATTAAAAAATTAAAAGAAGAAAATTAGTAAGAAGAAATATTAAGGAATTGGCTGAGGTGAAGAAACATGGTCTCCAGCCTTGTTTTACTCTTAAGTATAAGACATGAGAAGCTGAGTACTTTATATTTCACATTATATCCATTACTGCAGTGTGTTTGGACCGCAGCCTGAATATATTAGTAGTTGATTTCTTTTGGGTTCTTAGGTATAAACGGTTAAAAATTTCATTAAAAAAATGTTTTGGGCCCCTGGGTGGCTGAGTCACTTGAGCATCTGACTTCAGCTCAGGTCATGATCTTGCGGTCTGTGAGTTCCAGCCCTGTGGCGGGCTCTACATTGATGGCTCAGAGCCTGGAGCCTGCTTCAGATTCTGTCTCCCTCTCTCTCTCCCCCTTTCCTGCTTTCTCTCTCTCTCTCAAATAAATAAACGTTAAAATTTTTTTAAAAAATGTTTTAAAACATTTCAAAACGTTACCCATTATTTTATAACACAAAATCTTTATTTATTTATTTATTTTAATGTTTATTTATTTTTGAGAGAGAGAGAGAAAGAGAGAGAGACAGAGCATGAGTGGGGGAGAGGCAGAGAAAGAGGGAGACACAGAATCCCAAGCAGGCTCCAGGCTCAGAGCTGTCAGCACAGAGTCTGACACAGGGCTCTAACCCATGAGCCTTGAGATCATGACCTGAGCTAGAGTCAGATGTTCAACTGACTGAGCCACCCAGGTGCCCCAACACAAAACATTTTAAACCAATTGATAATTTATTAGATGTGTTTAGTTGTTCCTGACAAACAAACAAACAATAAACAATAGTAAGTAAGGAAGTCTATTTTATTGCATGATTTTTTTTTCATTAAATCCTGCTTTTGGATTTCTGTAGGCTCTGTTTTTTTGTTCTAAATCTCGTGCTTTGGCAAAAGCATTAGATTCCTTTAAGGAATATTGAGGCTATTGTCAGCAATAATCTTTCTCCAGGACTCCATGATCGACACACTTCTCCTTCAGATGGAGATTATTGTGGTATTTGTGGAACCATTCAGTCTTTCCAATTCAAAGAATCTACTAGTGATAATGTGACTTTTTTATTTTCCATATAAACAGATCCATGCCAATGGTACATTGTGGTTTCATTGGCTTGTAGGCATCTCAGTATTTGCGCTCATTGGAAACAATTGGATGTTTCAAGATAAGTCAGGCAATTCTCAGACACAATATAAGCCATGAGAATATACTCAGATTTTTGGTTTGCATTTTTCCAGACCTGTGGGCTAAGGTTGGACTTTTGTTAACACGACTAATCTCCACGCATGTGGAATCACAATTTTCATACCATTTTAAGAATAACTCTTTTCATCAGATTTAAAAGTTAGCAACAGTAAAGATTGTTTTGCTGATTTGTCCAACTCCCTTACTTTAAATTGCTTTTTAAAACTAACAAATCTTGTACATTGATCTAAATTTCTCTAGTTATTGAGAAAAAGCTGATAAGAACATCTGTGTTAGCTTATATTGGAAATCTAGAAAAACAGAACAGGTAAAAACATAGAGTAGAATGGTGATTACCAGGGGCTGGGGGCTAAGGGAATTAAGGAGATTATTTAAGGGTACAGACTTACAACTTACATAGATAAGTAGGTTCTGGAGATCTAATGTACAACATACTGATTACAGTCAACAACGCTGTATTAGAAACTTTAAAATTGCTAATAGACCAAATTGTAACCATTTTCAACAAAAAAGAAATGATAAATATGTGACATGAAAAAAGTATAAACCAACATACTGTACAAGTTAAATTTATACACTTGTATATCAACTATATCCAGTTTAAAAAAAATCTGTGGAAAAAGATCTATGTTTGTATTTGTATCTTTGACATCCATGTTGCCGAAGAATAGCTAATGCTTTCCGTACTGAGATGGCAAGAATATTGAACTGTGTATGGATGTCTCAAACTTGCATGTACCTCTGAGCCCACTGTCTCACTTGTAAACATAATAGCATGTTTACAGGAAGCTGGTTATGCTGTAGGTTGGAGGGAAGGAAATTATAAACCCATTAAAGGGAAGTTCTTATGTATCAGTAAGTATTTTGGTATTGCCAACCTAATGATACGTAACATACATTCCCACAATCAGTATCTTAACAATCATAATAACTTATTCTCAAGGATGTGCTAGCTGGGTAGGGTGACTCTGCTGCTTGTGACTGAGCTCATTCATGTAGGGTGGCTTGGATTTCTTGATCTAACTGGGACACAGATGGATAGCTCTACTTTTCACTGCTGGTCTGTGGGTTGGCCAGTAAGTTCAGCTGCACATGTTTCTCGTCTTCCTTGGAGCAGCCAGCCAAGGAGGCAAGTTCTTCTGATGGCATGGCAGAGGGCTGAGAGGGCTGTGGAGCTAAGCCTCTAAGGCCTCTGCTTGCATCATGCCTGCTAATATGACTCCAGCCAAAGAAAGTCACAAGGCCAAACCCAAGGCCAAGTGGAAAGGAAGTACCTTTCTCCCGAAGTGACTAGAAGACGGAGTGGAACGTTTTGAATAATAATCAAATCCGTTACACCATGGTAGGTTAAAATGTTAGTTGAAAAAACCCTACTTCTGTCCATGATGAAGTAGCTTCAATTGGACTAAGACTCACATGGCAAACTGCTATAAAAGCAGGAAAAACTACAAAAACGACTGCTTGAAGACATCTCAAGTCCTAAGGTGGCCAGGAGTTGAGAGGCTGAAATCTGGAGACAGGAGAAGCACATGGAACTGAGCACCACGTTGCTTTTTCTTTTAATGTTTGGAGCATGTGCTCATTTGCAGCACATGAACTAGAGGCCACGTGTAGAGTGGTGTGTGGGGCTTACAGCAGTCTCTCCGGGCTGGAGGGCTAGAGAACAAAGATCAGTGCTTCCAAGGTATCCACTACTTACAGAAATCAGATCACTGAGAGAAGGAACTAGAACTCTAGACACTTGAGCCTAAAATTCTGTGTGAAATATTTCCTTGAGTTTTTTGTTGATGCTTAATATGTACCTAGGTGAGGCAAATATTCCTGGGAGGGTAAAGAGTGAGGAAGAGATTTTGTCAGTCTTATAGTACTGCAAAGATAGAGGTAGAAGTTTAGGGTATAGCATGCAGAAAGAGACTGAGGAAATACTTTTCGGTGAGAGTCTTCTGGAAGAGAACTACAAAATCCATAAATATTGGTAAATTAGGCAATACATTTCTTTTTTTTTTTTTTTTAATGTTTTTATTTATTTCCAGGAGAGAGAGACAGCGTGAGCAGGGGAGGGTCAGAGAGAGAGGGAGTCACAGACTGAAACAGGCTCCAGGCTCTGAGCTGGCAGTCAGCACAGAGCCCGACGCGGGGCTCTAACCCACGAACTGTGAGATCATGATCTAAGCGAAAGTCGGACGCTTAACCGACTAAGCCACCCAGGCGCCCCTAGGCAATACATTTCTAAGTATCTACATGGTTGAAGATGACATCAACATAGGAATTAGGATATAAGTAATAAGTATGTATTTTAGTATACTTATATATATATATAGTATACTATATATAGATAGTAATAAGAAAATATTTTGAACAATGACAATGAAAAATAACATATACCTTGTGGGATTCTGCTAAAGCAGGGCCTGAAAGAAGATATAAATGCATATGCTAGAAAAGAAAAACATGTTAAAAAGAATTGATCTAGGTATTCATCAAATTAGCAGGAGAAACGGTAGTAAATTAAACCCAGAGAAAAAATAAGAAAGGAATAATAAAGCAAGTGGCAGATATCAGTGAAACAGCGAACATGATACAGAGAACATCAATAAGGCTACAAGTTAGTTCTTTGTAAAACCTAAGATCAATAAACTACTGGGAAGATTAATATCATAAAGAGAAAAAAACACAAATTGCCAGCATAACTGTGTTCCAGACATATTGAAAAGGCTTAAAAAAGGCTATAATGAGCAACTTTTGCCAAAATTAGGTTACGGTTAAAGGGACAAAATTCTTATGAAGGACAACTTAATAAAACCAAAATGAGAAGAAAAAATGAAATTCTGAAAAATGAAGAAATGAAAAAATAGAATCTGTGATTACACATGTTTACACACACACACACACACACACGCACACGCACGTGCGCACAGGCACATAGACATACGTACGCACACACCCAAACAAAATCCCAAACCAAAAAACCCAGGCTCAGTTGTCCTCACTGGTAAATTCTTGTAATATTTAAGGAAGAGATAAGGCCAATGCTTCAGAAACTCCTCCAGAGAACAGAAAATGTGGGAACACATCCAAACTTATGTTTGAGACCAGCCTAACCGGATTGCTAAAACTCCTGAAAAAGATATTAGAAGAAAGGAAAGTGAACATACATAAAAATATCCTCCACAGAGTAGTAGTAAGTTGATTCCAGCAACATATCAATTGGACAATGGATCATGACCACACTGGATTGATTTCAGGAGTGCCAAGTAGTTAGGTACCCAGAAAATAATGTAACTCACCTCATTAATAGGATAAAGGAGAAAAAGATAACATCATCTCAATAGACTCAATAAAATATTTGATACGTTTCCTGTCTCTTATCAAATTAGGGATAAAATTGAAGGTAAGTGAGTCTTCCATATGTAAAATTATAAGACATTCCTGAAAAAGAAATTTTAAAAGACAGAAATAAATGGATAAATCATGTCCATATTGCAAAACTACAAATTGATTCCAAATTGGTTTATAAACTGAATACAACCTGTGTAAGATTCCTGCACATAGTTTTGCATGTATGGGAAAACTAACTTTAAATTTCATACTAAAAACGGACATGACAAAGATAGTTAAGTCAATGTTGAAGGGAAAAAAAACCCCCACAATCAAAGGACTTATACCCACAGCTATCAAGAATTGTCTTAAAGTTATAGAATTAAACTATGTGGTATTGGTGGAAGTACAGATAAGGAGATCAGTAAGAAGTTTCCAGAAACAGATCTAAATATATGCAGTCATTTAGTTTTTGAAACATGTTACTGCAATACTATGGGATCCTGTCCAAAAAATGAAGCTGTTCACAAAACAGTGAACACATCACTGTGTTTATCAGTAAACACATCACTTCCCTTCGAAATCAAAAGCACCACTGGTTGATACCTGAAGAGCTCATTCACCTTTAAAAGAAGCACCTTCTCATTTTCTTGTAATTTTGACAAACAACTGAAGGACACTGTTTCTTAAATGCCAATCACTTGTGTATTCTGTAAATGGGCGGGGGGGAGGGGGAGGTGAGGGGAAGGAGGCTCCTCTCTAACACATGGGGACATTCAGAGCTAAAATGATGGCCTCATTATTATTTGGATTGAAGCAAAATGGAAAACAGTCTCCATTCTGGCAGTATAGATCCTGCAAAATACAAAGAAAGTGCTTTGCACTTGGGCCCTTTGTACTCTTACAAGAGACTGAAATGTTCACACCTCCAAATCTATTATACTTTTTAGCTGGGAGGAGGAGAGAAGAATAGAAATACCCCAGCTGGCAGGCAGCACAGGTATCTGACTTGGTCTGAAGGCCATGCTTTAATTTCCAGCCAAACAAACAGGGTTTTTTGTGTGTCTGTTTGTTTGTTTGTTTGTTTTGGTGGTTTTTTTCTGAGTCATATCAAATATCAGCCACCCAGACTCACCATGATATCCTGAGTCCTTGGTTTGAATTTGACAAAGGAAGCAGGCAAAACTCTTTTGGCGCTAGTTTTAACACGAACTCTGTGTACTCAACATGCCATTCTCACTTAAATTTCTATTACGCGGCTGTTCTGAATCCATTCACCGATCTACAAATTGGTAAAGCAGATTATTTTAGGGGATTTCTCTCTGCTTTTCACTAAGAATCCACTATATCAGGAGGAACTCTATTAATAAGAGAGATGAGCCTTTAACTATTTCATATTTTCAAGGCTTTGGAGGCCAACATCAGCCCAGACACATCATTCCCTGGAGCTCTCAGATCAGGCCCACTACCTTTTAGTGCTGAGATTTTGAGTGATCTGTGTATTCTGGCTTTAAATAAGAGCATGTCGCAGCAGAAAAACTGAAAAGTGAGGCTGGGTATTAAGTCAGTTACAAACTAAGTGGTTCCTAAGGCTTTTGCTGCTTTGCCATGAAATTTGCATCTAGGAAACTGGATCTGTGCTCAAGGCACCACATATGTTTCGTATTTGCCAAATAAAGTTTCAAACCTCTGCCTCTCGTTCCCCGATTTCCCATCTGTGACGTGCATCTCTTCCTTTTTCTCTGAACGACAGTCATTGTGTTCTGCCCTTTCAGATTATAATCTTACAGTGACTGGAACTCATTGGCTTCAGAAGGGTTCTTCCCCTCTCCCCTCCCCCACTATTTCTGGAATGTGACCAGACAACTAGACCATTCCCATTGCAAACTATAATTGAGATAATACTATTTTAGAGCCTGGGAGACACAGTTTTGTGCCATGGCACGTGACTGTTTTAGGTAAAAGACATACGATCAACACAATAATGCAATCTCTCGAAGATCCCAATGACTGGCATAAAAACTGTCAATAAGCAGAAATAGAAGAAAAGTGTCCATGTGCTTAAGTTTACACTGAAGAGCGTTTGGAATTCACCACTCTTGGTATGCCATAGTCTTCTCTTATTTTATTTATCTGGTTGTTCTTTGAGGCAGGGTAGTCCCACTAATTATCTGTGGGACACAGCTAATCGCTGCCCCTCACTAATAACCTTGACGGACCTTATGTTCTTAAGCATTTGCAAAACTCATTTAAAAAACCAGTCTGTGTATCAGGAGATATTAATCTATTGTATATGCGAAAGAATTATACCGTCAGTGAAATTTCACGAACTGAATGCAAAATCACGTATAGATACGTATGTTTATTTTTAGAGAGAGGTTGTATAGCTTTCTTCAGATTCTCAGAGCAATCCAATGCTCCCCAAAAGTTAACAGGGCTGTAATTAGAATTGCTTCTTTGTTAAAACGCACCCAGTCTCTGGCTTTTATACAAAGTACTGAAATTTAAGGTCTCTCTTGCTTGCCTAAGCCACCATCATTTCTCTTTATTTTCTAAATTATTCAGAGTAAAAGGATCATATTGTTCTGCCTTTTGTGTTTTTTTATTTTATTCTTGTCTACATCTGGGCAACTTTCAGAAAAGCAGAAATCTGTGTTTGGCTTCTCATCTTACTCTTGAAGGGCTGGCAGAGTAATGACCACCCGCTCTCCTTGTTACAGGATTTTTGTTGTTGTTCATTACGATGTTTCTGGGATGCTTTTAAAATATTCATTTTTTTTGTTTGTTTCTCTCTAAACTATCCTCAGCTCTCATAGCTCAGAGGAATTCATATAAATTACTTGCTCTCAAGAAATTTTATGCTGGTAGACTCTAGAAAGCCCTTGTCTGCTTTTCTCCTTCATTCTTATACACAATGACAGTTTCCTGCTTATCTTAAGGGCTATCTTGTTTCCATAATTCACTTCAATGAAATTGCCAACTGTATAGAGAATTAGCTCTCTAGCTCCAGAGAGGTATTTGGGATTTCAGTAAGTGAAATTGCTGTATTCCATTTACTAAAGAAAAGTGCAGTCACCTTCATCTATCTCCCAGCTTTGCTTAGATCACAGGCTCACAAAGCTGTCTGGGTAGCCTACAGTCTAGCCATATCCACCCAGTTCATTCTCGCTTCAACGATACCAGCCTACAGCCACCCATTGCTTTCTTACAAGATCTCTGGGGAGATGGTTTATCAGGGGTTAGCTGGGCCAGAGGACAATGGACTACGGTAAAAGTCAAAGTTTGACAGTTAGATTTTTCAAAGTGCTTTTAAAACATTTTGAAAGACTGTTAAGGAACATCCCTTGGTAACTTGAGATTTTTAAAAATTTGTTAATAGGTTCACATTTTTGAACTTGCAAACTGATGTAATGAGTAATATTTCATAATTTATACACTAAGGTAGATGGAAATGGATCTTTTAGCTAAGACTACTCATCTTCCTTATCAGGTAATGTTTACTGGAGAGAAGCCAAAGATTTAATCAAATGGCTTATCCTGCTAAAGAGGCAGAACACAAAAGTTTCTTATGAGAATGTTCTCCTGACTTCTGCTACAATTTCAAGTGACTGAACACTTGAAGTGTTGCTTCACCTGAGAATATATTTGAGTGTTTTCCTCGAAACTACTTTTTCTTTATTCAGTGTTCATTCTATGGGCCCAGTATTTGCGAACCCATAGGCTGGTTTTTGATAAAACATTTGTTTTGCTTCTGAGAATGGTGGGCCAAGGATAGCTGAGGCTAATTGCATCAAAAAAGTCTGAACTACAAGTCGGTAGTCCACCCAGAAGCAAGCACAGGTTGTCGATGCCACTCAGTAATGAAGTTATTGTTATTAATCTTGAACTCAGGAAGTTAAAGGGTTGGACCCACAGTCCCGATTTCTTAAAGGGCTGATCTTGGGAAAAATTCAATCTTAGTTAGCCCAGCTTTGTAATATAACCGATCACAATTCTGAATAACCAGGATGAGCACATAGTTGTTGGTTATGAAAAATAAACTGGGCTGTCCGTGTTGTACAAAAAGAACAAATCTGCCTTCTAGATTTTAGCACAAAGGAGAAAGGATACAAGTTATCTAATAATACTGAAAGATAAGAAAAATTGTCTTACCTCCCACGCTGTGTTCTTGTTGGTCACTTGGGATCCAAACCTAAAGTCCCCAAATCCCAACACCACTGACAGTGCTTACAGCTTACTGACTTCAACATAGATAAATGGTCCCGTTAATGTCAGGAAAGTTTTGTTTGTCTGTCTGAAGAATATACATCTGTATTTTAAATTGCATTATCCAGTTTATCCAGGGGATAAAAGATGTTTACCTTCACAAATTCCTGGCTTCTGAGCTGAACTAAACAGGACAAGTTTAAAGGCAGGAGCTCAGAGCAGTTCACAGCCTTTTGACAGCTCTGATGTGGTCTGCCAAGGCTGAGTTAGTAAAATCCAGGCTTATCTCTTGGCTTCTGGATTGACTGCAGCGGGATCTCGGGTCTTTTCTGCTACCTGCATCTCCAGTGAACTCCATGCAAGGCTGGTAGTTGCAAAGATGATAAAATAACACTGCAAAGTAGTGTTTGGCATGGGATTAGTGTTCACAGGTGTGAGTCCAAGGAATTGCTCAACAGCCTGTGGAGGCCAAGTACGATCTGCCACATCAGTGGCATGCCTTGCTAGGTCACCTCTGGCTGGCTCTCGTCCAGCTCAGTTGTACAGCCACGCCCAGGCTTTTATCTCATCTTCTTGTTTCCGGTTTGCTGTGTGTCTCTGAAATGAGGTGTTTCTTCATTACCAAGACGGGCAGAAAGGTGGAGGCAGAATATGAGATGATGAACACAGGACTCTAACAGATCAGCCCCTCCATTCCACCGGACTTGGGCTGGCTTGGAAATGAGCTGCTGACCAGTGTTGGAGAGGGGAGCAGCTGCCATCAAGCACCCTACCACAGCTCAGAGTGAAGAAGGAATGGGAACCAGAGGAAGCAAGGGATGGGGAGTGTCATCTTTACCAGGGAGATCCCCATGGTCATACAGCTATGGATACAGGCCAAAAAAGCAGCCACCTTTCCCGTCTTTTGTGAGCCATAGTGATTTTTCAGGGCACAGAACATGTTTTCCTTTTCACTAACGTGTGATTATTTTTTCCATATCATGATGTTTGGTAAAAGGGAAATGTATGTGGAAATAAAGATTAGGTCCAATAGAATGCAAGGTGTCTTGTATTGTTGACAGTAGAATCCTTTGGTCATTATTACGTGTTTTGAACCTCTACTCAATAAATGTTGAATTAAAATGTAAAGAATTACTGGTGAGTAAGATTCTAGATGTCAATCTAGAAGATATGCATTTAAAGCTGAACTTTTGTCCTGAAGTTATCACATCACTGTCCCTCCCTTCCAACAGCTGAATCACTTTACTTTCTTTCTAAATCAGATTCCTTAAATGATCCCATTTTTCAATTTCCAGATGTCCACAGTTATGTCTTCCAGTGGCAACTCTCAAGCCAAACAGGTAAAACGAAATATTATCTGAATTCGGTGTTGGTCTATTTAGTTCTTGATTGTAGATATTGCCCTCCCTGACTTATGCCAAATCCATCTGTGTTTGGTCTCTGCAAAACTCCGATGTCTTCTTTTGAAGACCTTTCACTTTTTGTCCCAGGTGCTAATCTTAGAAACTCAAAGCAAAGACCCAATTTTGTTTAATGGTAAGCATTAGGAATGAATTTGAGCTTGAGAGTTGATAGGTTGCTTACCTCGAACTTACTTTCTCTTTCCATCCATTTATTCAGTTTCAATAATGAAGAACTTGCTGATGACTTATATAAAAAATCTCAATTTTGCCTTCTTCAGTGTTGGGTTTTTCACTTCGTAGCTATGTTACATGAGATAAAAAATCATTTTGTCCCATAAACTTTACAGCATAAACTCTATAAATTCTATACCAGAGACTACAGAGTAAGTTGAAGTGAGTAACTATGGGTCACATTCAGCTTTTGGAAAATAATTATTTATATGAGTTTTATGGTTGGGTTAACATCCTCTTGCTTTTATGTTTGAGTTAACATCCAGGATCCAGTAGTGCACCTTCCTGAAGCATCATCAATCTTTAAAGAACCATTTTAACTGATAATGAGGAGGATTTTTTTTTCATTCTGTCTTGCATAGGAGGGTATGAAATATTTCTTTCACTGCATGTTACTGACACACATCTATCCTCTGAAAGTTTAGTTGGTAGCTTGTCAATATCAGGCAACTTGAGGATAAGGTAACAGTAACTTGATGAGTAATTCATCCTTTTGTGAATTCTAATAGACAGTCTTATAAACTGGAAATGGGAAAACTATGCTCTGGTTGCCAGGGTCCCGTGGTGTGTGCATCTACTGGCAAGAAGCCATGGGCACATGCATGAATCACATATCTAAGTTTACCCAATAATGTATAACTTTAAAGACAATCTTTCGTAAGTGGTTATTAAGCTTCCACTTATTTTAAAAGTTCCCTTAAATGTTCCCGCCACAAGAAAGAAGTGGCAGTTATGTGATGTGATGGAGGTGTTAGCTAACACAAGTGTATTTCATAAGTGCATCAGATCAACATATTATGTAACTTAAATGTACACAATGTCATATGTCAATTGTATGTCAACAATAAACTTGTGTGTGTGGGGGGGTGGTTGTCAAACACTATAATAGGCACTGATGGGATTAGAATGATAAAACTGAAACAGTGTTTACCTCTTTTGTGAAACTTTTACTTAACCACTGCCATCTCATAGTACAAGCTCATTCTTTGATGCTTTGATTGTACTCCATACAGACAGTAGAATGTAGATTTAGAACACTTGTTGAACTTTTTGTTTATATCTCTCTCTCACATGTTAGACTGTAATCTCATGGAAGAGAAACACTATGCTTTAATTACTACGAACTTCCAGATTCTGTCGCCCTGCACTTAGCAGATGTTCAATAAATAGTCCTTGAACAAATGAATTAACAGTTTCTGATCTCAAACAGATGGACAGAAAA
Source organism: Proteles cristata cristata (assembly GCA_017311185.1). Taxonomy (NCBI): domain Eukaryota; kingdom Metazoa; phylum Chordata; class Mammalia; order Carnivora; family Hyaenidae; genus Proteles; species Proteles cristata. Next base: position 350,024 of record JAESUZ010004131.1, on the reverse strand, counting down.
ATTTTGAACACACGAATTGTGAAAGAGAAATTGGAAGTATATGCCAAATCCTTATGTAGAGTATTATGTGTGAAGATTGGACCCAAGAAGCAGTTAGTGTTGTATTTTTTATCTTTGTCTTAGAGTCAGAAAACGTTTAAATAAGAAGGGATAATGTGACCTAATTATGGTTATTTTGCAGAGAGGGGAAGAAGGACTTGTAAAGGTTGAAAGACTTACCCAAGATAAACAGATGCTTTATCTGTTTAGAATTAGCACTAAAATCTCCTCATGCTTTGAAAATTACATGTGTTTTTCAGGTTGTTAGTTGTGTGTTTTCAATGTGATATGTATTATAGCTCTACCTTGGTTTACCCTTTTGTGAGAAGTGTGAATACACATGATCATTAAAAAGTATAGTTTTTATTGAATCAAAATAAAAGTAATAAAATGGGTTAGTATGTCATTGATAGCTATGTCTGAAGACATACAATTAATCATAATGAATACTTATTTTATTGAGAGCTTATATATTACCATGTATCAAGCACCCTTCTAAGTATTACACATATATTAATTTATTCATCCTCTTAACAAATGCTCAGGTATATAAAGGTAAGACAATAGGGACAGAGCAATTATGTGCATTGGCCAGTATCATGATCTAGTAAGTATCTAGCAGAGGATGATTTGAACCCAGTCTTTCCCTGGAATCCAAGCAATTGACTTAGGATGTTTTCTTCTTCAGATCAGACATGGTCCTCACCATCGAAGTAGGTACATAAATGTGTGAACACAATACAAGGCAACAAGTCCTAAACTTTAGATATTTGAGAATCCAGAAGAGGAAATGAATAGATAATATTCATGAGGCTTCTAAAGGTGGCCATAAACCAGCAGGGAGCTATGCATGCATTGCCATCTACAAACTTCACAGGGCATTAAGACCTCCCTCCTACAATAAGCTCGCTTTATCCTCCTTGATTTCTTCTTCCATTGCACCAACTCTGGTTTTGAATGCACATGTTGCAGGATCCTGCAGCGAATGTTTGTGGAGTATACCTTTTGCTAACTCTCAGTCATACAGAACACTCACCAGCTGGGAGCTCTGACACTTAGAAACAAGTAAGAGGAATTTTGACTAGCGACAGTTCTTTCTGGATGTCTCTATTTATGGGTTTCTTTTTCCTTTATTCATCTTCAAAAATGCCAAGATGGCATGATTATTAAGAGGTTTTCTTGGCAGAAGATCAATCAACGCATATTATTCGGATTTTGATTTAGTGTTTTGTAAGTTTATTGTCAACACTAGAGTATTCGAACACATATCAGAATTGCTGTGTAATATAGCTGAGGTCCTGATAACATATTTGTCATGGGATTGCTTTGAAATGTGTTCCTGAATTCTCCCACCAGAGGATGTCAATGTCTCCTTTATTTAAATTTGCCCACTGAAGATTAGAATTCCCATTAAAACTTGAAATATATTATTGACACTATTTTTCATGACATAATTCATGACATAATATCATCTGCGTTTAAATAGCAAATCCATAATATAGAAAAAAACATTATTTACTTGCTTACTCTTCCGCTGTTTTCTTTCCATCCCTGAATGGAATAGCGGAATGGTTAGTACTAATGGGCTAAATCAGCAATTGAAATGGATGTAAGAAATCAAGGCATCTCAAAGCAGACACAGCTTGATGATTTTAGACTCAATGTGGCGCTTAACAAAATGATCAGATGAATTTAATTTACTCCTGTAAACTTTCATTTTATATTAAAGTAGCACTACGATACACTGGAACGGCCATTTACATCTTTCCTTGTTGCCGTGAACAGGCTGTATAACTTTGAATACATTACTCAGCGTGATTTTACATTATTTCCTTTTCTGTAAACCAAGAAAGGTTGTTAATAGGCTGATTTCTGATTCTACTAGCTCTAAGCATCTGAATCAAATAACATTTATTATTTAATAAGGCTCTCAAAGTATTAAAGTACTTTTCAAGAGTACAACTTTGAGTCAAACAAATCTGGGCTGAAGGCCAACTTTGCCACTTCCTAACTGTATCCTGGGGAACATACTTAGCCGACACTGAGCCACACATTCCTCATCTAAGAAATAGGGAGCTCTTTACCCATCTCAGTTGCTGTGTATATTAAATAAAGGGATGTACACAAAACTATTCACATAAAATCAATTCTAAATAAATGTTTTTTCTCTTTTTCCATAAAACCCATCACCAATTATTCCTCTTAAAAATCCAACCAGTGATAGAATCATATCAACCAGGAGTTAATATCATTAAGTTTTATTTCCATTAACTAGAAAATACATTCTCTCTTTAGCTTTTGGTTAAACTACTAACTCAATGACCCCTGAAGCAAGGCATCATCAACACAGAACCAACAATCTCTGCTGATAACCAGCATATCATTTTGATGATTAGCTTGGCTGGAATTTGCTTTTTGATGTTTTATTATGAAAAATTTAAATACATAGAGGTGTCCAAATAATTGTACAACAAACATTCATGCAGCCATCATCTATACTCTACCTTAAACTGTTAATTTATCTGTTGTATCACCTTTCTATCTGCTCATTTTTTTCTCCATCCACCTGATTGGTATTTATTGCAAAAGTAAAAGAAGTTACCTCCATTAAAATCCTGAGAATAAAATAAAAGCAAGAAATATGCTTCCCCTGGAACCAGACCAAAACAAATAGCAGGGTTTCCAAACTTAAAAATAATGAAACGCTTCATGTTCTAAGAGGTAAAACCAGCTTTTTACCTCTTTGATAGCTAAAATATTTATTATAGCTATAAAGTGAGAATATTTAGGATTGTTGAACTTAAATACATTGTAAAATTAGAAAGTTCAACCATCATAGCAGAAGACACATATGTCCCTTATTTTTCTAACTTGAGAATAAAGCTAATTAATTATATATTCTGTATTCTATAAAAAATAACTCCAAAAGACATTCTTATATGAACTGAAAATGCAGAGGCATCTTGGTGGCTCAGCCAGTTAAGCCTCTGACTCTTTATTTTCGCTCTGGTCACGATCTCATGGTTTGTGAGTTTGAACCCCCCGTCGGACTCTGCACTGACAGTGTGGAGCCTGCTTGAGATTCTCTCTCTCCCAATCTCCCTCTGTTCCTTCCTCACATGTGCATTCACCCTTTATTTCTCTCTCTCATTCTCTTGCTCAAACTAAATAAACTTTAAAAAAGAAAAAATATCATCCTCCAAGTGCCATATTTTGACACTTACGCAACTCAAATTTTAGATGAGCAACATTTGGTTCTGGAAAACTTTTCTCTGTCAAGTTCAAATCCAAAGGAATCTTTCTGTTTAATTATGCTACTATAATGCTTTCAAATGAGCGCTGTTAATGAAGATCCCAGTGGTCACTGTGCTAAGACATATAGTTGACCATGGAACTCTCCACATTTCAGTTGGTTACAGCAGAAAACCTGCTTTGCAGCATTGTGAGACTCTCTTTAGGAATCAAATATCCAAGGGCATTTATATGTTAGTTTAAACTGTCGCTGTGCATACTTCTCTTGTACGCTGTTTCTATGCAAACTCTGCCCATCTACAAGTGACTCTTTTAGAATCAAAGCTCTTTCTCCAGGTAGCTTCAGTTTCATGGAATCTCTTCTTCCTCATTGCGGCACTGCCGGTACCATTTCTTCCTCCATCAGACAAGCTCTGTCATAATGAAGAGCAGCCTGTGTTTCTCCAGAAAATGCCCACCCAACATTTCTCCTTGGGACTGTCTGCAGTGGAGAGGTAGTGTGTTCTAATAGAAATAACAAAAGTTCTTGGGTTAGTTATTCAAAGAATATTCACCAAGTGCCTGCAGGGTACCAGGCACTGTTCACAGTGCGAGGGTTACAGTGGAGTGAGATGCATCTTTTGTCCTTAGCATACTTTCCTTCATATGAGATTGAAAAAAGGGGTCTACAAAATGGCTAAGATAATTTCTGGTCATGATCAGGGCAATGAAGAATGTAAAGCAATGTGATAGAGGGTAAGGGAGGGAGCTCTTTACGGTATCAGGACAGACTTTTCTGAGTCGCTAACGTTTGAACTTTTAGCTGAATGATGAGAAAAATGGTCATGGGCACATCTAGGGAAAGCACTTGTCAAGCAGTTGAGGAGGAGATAACTGGAGGCATTTAGGTCTCAGGACGTTAAGGAAGGATCTAGTGCAGGGTGGAGAGGTTGCCTTTGGCAGGGGCAGTGCCTCACTCCACTGACACAGGACGGAGGCAGGTGTGGGCACTGACTCTGTGTGGTATAACAGTGAAGGCATTCTGGATGAAGCATGAGGTGCAGTCAACATCGGAGAGTGAGAGGAGGTGAGGTACTGGATATTCTAGAAGGGACAGAAAGACAAGTGACCAGGCAGCATGGAAAGATTGTCTGGCTTTGCTGAATGCCTGTTTCATACTTGGGGCCTCAAGCTGAAGATGCACTCAGTTATCCTGGTTGTGTGACTTTTCTCAGACTGTTTCAGTTGCTCTGGGAAAGTGGGTGGTATGGAGTAGGTAGATGTTTGGAAATTCCAGACAAGTATGACTGCGGGAAAGAGGAGGAACAGAAGAAAGAATGTTGGTGGGGGAGTGGATTATTGAGCAGGATCATGAAAGCTAAGCTTGCTAAGGAAGGTAAGAAGAACATGTGCAGGAGATCAGTAATGGAAAATGGAATGAACTACATTAGTTATAGGTGAGAACTTGAGTAAGTTAGCTGAAATTAGTAGAAAGTGATATTCAGATGTGAGATACTTAAAATGGATACATTATAGGTGGTGACAGTAACTCAAAGGATAGTAACTGTTATTGCTTATTTACAATGTTCTAGGCCAAATCCCAGGAGATTCATAGTCATGAATTCGTTCAAACCATACAGCAGTTCTCTGAGTCAGGAAGCACAGGTGCAGCTATTTTACAGAAGAAACTACAGAACAAAACATTAAGCAACTTGCTCAAGTCACATAAGTAGAAGTGGCTGGGCCGTGTTACAAAAAGACGACCACATTTAGAGTGAGGCAATGTGAGTTGATGTCCAGGGTAGAGAAAAGATGATTGGAGCAAAGGAGGAAATGATGAGGAAAGCCAGGGCAAAAGACAAATCAGTGTGTGGACTTCATTCATTGGCAAGAATTATGATAGGGATAGTAGTAATGGAAAGAAAGATGGTCACATAACAAAATTTATCAATATGAGGTCGAGTAACCAAGCGGTTGACAAATGATAGCACCAAGAGGAGTAATGGGTGGAAACTTCTGGTCACCTATGTTGCAAGCCATAAGGAGGCTTTGAAGAATGAAGAAGAGATGGCTTAGAGGCAGCAATGAGTACCAATGGAGGCACCTCCAGAGCCTCAAGTATTTGGGAATGTGTATGTTAACTATGTTCTCTTATTTTCTGTGCTCTTGATGGTCTGGCATCTGGGGCCTCACTGACTGGGGAGAGACCCAGGGTGGCTAGCCAATTCTTAGGGATGGCAAACTTGCCCAGGGGTGAGCTTTTCATATGCAAACTAATGAATGCAGTGCTTCCCCTCCATCCACTACCCCCCAGCCTGGCTTTTATGCTCCTGGCCAATATTATCCTGCTCTGATCACCCCAGGGCCAGGTATCAGACATCTTGGGACAAACCCTGGAGCCAGATGTAATTATTCAAACTAGCCCATCCTAAATCCGTTTACCTTACCTCCACTGTTCCTTCATATGGAAACCACAGGAAGCCTTTTGCCATGTATTTTCAGGCTTCCCTTTGCTTCCTGATCAATTTTTGTGCTTCCCCATGAGCCCCAGTCCCATGGCATGGTATGCCTCCGCCTCTTGGGAACTGTGAGTAACTATCTTTTCAATGACAGACATGTCTTAATCTGTTGCCCTCACCATCCTTAAATAATAATAAAACCTACAGTTTAAAATAGTGTGGAAGCAATGACCTCAGGGGATAGTAATAAGGTTTTGTGCAAGAAAGTGCTGAGGAGGGTTTGAGTTCAGGGAAGAGCTTGAGGATATTGGGGAGTTCCAAAGGGCACCAAGGAGAGCTTTGGGAGGTCCTATGTTTCACATATTTCATCTATATTTCATACAGATTAGGGAACTGCAGATGTACGTGTATTGGTACTACGTTCCTTCTTCTTCGGGCTTCCTTTGGGGAGCCTTAGGAGGACACAAGCATAAGCTGATTCAGAAGGGGGCCCTCTGCTTCTTGCAACCTTGATCTATTTCCACGCAGGCCACACGCTGTATGTCACGCCACCAGTTGTATGTCAAAGACAAAAGAGTTTTCCTCCAGAAAGCTATTGATGTTATTGTTAACATTTATTTAGCATTTTCACTTCTACAAACCATTTCATCACATATTACCTGAAGCATGATGCCCATGACGGCATAGATAACAGTAACAGAAGCAGAAAGATACTTGGTCATAAAGGCAGAATTCCATGGTTTGAATACTAGCTTCTCCACTTAGGAGGCTGTGATGCTTGGGAACATTTTTAACCCCTCTGGGCTCCGATTACTGTGAGGTGCATGATCCTATACCTCAAAGCTTGTTGTAAGTATCAACAGAAAGAATGGATATGAGGATATCTATAAATTTTCTGGTACGTAATAGGTGTTTTAAAATGTATATTGTTTGTGCTTGCATATATAGATGTATGAATACATATAATTTTAACAACAAATTACTGAATGTGAAAATACCCTGGTTATCTCTGGTCACCGAAGCTCAATAATTTCTAAGCAGCCTTGAATGATGTCAGAGTTGGTATGTTCTTTTCCAGTGGTACAGCTATCAGCTTATTTGAATATATGAAGTAACATACAAAGTAGGGATAAAAAAAAAAAGGAAAATATTTACATGTGCCAATAAAGTAAAAGGAAACTAACAAGTTAATATGAAGAAGGTATAAATGGAGATCTAAAAACACAGAAATTAAAGAAATAAGTACAGAAAATTCTGAATCCTGGGAAAAGTCATGGAAAAAAATCCAAACAAATATAATATTTATGGCAAAGAATGGAAGGAAGGAATTGCACACACCAGAAAGACAAGCCCACAAAACAGCCTGGCACCGTGAAGGGAGAAAGTATGTCTAAGAGAAATGGAATAAAGCCAGTGAAGGGGAGAATCATCAAGGAAAAACTTCTGAAATAGAGTAAGTGGGTAGGAAATCAAAAACCAGCGAAAGTCCATTCAGAACAAGGACTAAAAGTAAAAACATTTTTTAAACATTGTGCTATTAACATAATAAAATGCCTTAAAACTGGATATTAATTAAAAAAAATACTTAGATTGTCAAATGTTCTCTTTCTTCTTAAAGAAATTATACAAAGCCCCAATGTACCTGAATGCACCAGGATGAAAAGTAGGGTATGGTGTTGCCATCAGCAAACACTTTCATCATCTGCTGTTTGACTCTCTTGAGGTCAGAGTTTCATCAATCTTTAAATTTAGTTTGATAATCTGGATGTAATTGGGGTACAGTGGATCAGTTTAGATGAAGTTTGCATGTTCTTATTAAACATAGTTGCCAGTGATCTCAAAAGTCCTTGACTGCCAAGAAGAGATGCCTTCACATTTTCCCTGGCATGGCCTTTCCTGAGTGTATCGACATAAAGCTGAGACGGAGTCAAGCATGTCAGATATTTGCATCCCTTTGCTCTCTCCATGCCATATTTAATCACATCATATTTAATCACATTTAATCTCATCTTATTTATGTTGCTAGATGAACATATTGTGGATAAGATGCAGTGATGGCTGGCTGGTCCAAAGGGCCATTCTTTGAAAATGTTTCTTACATGACATCATAAAGCACTTTGATTAATGGTAGATTCTTAGGAGGACATTCATTCCAGGCTCTTTGTAGCTTTTTACCTAAGTCCCACTCATCTTTCAAGTCTAAGTTTAAATATCACTTTATCCATGAAGGTTTCCCAAATCCCCTTAGCTATGTTAGGAGAGCCTGTTTTCTGCTTCCTTAGCCCCTGATTTTAGTAACACACACATCATTCTTCTAATGACCTATCAGTGCAGTACCTCCCAGCCCAATCATAAAATCCTATAACTCATTCAGTGCTGAAGCCTCAATATCAAACACAACAGCTTGGAACATGGTCAGCCCTTAATGCATACTTGCTTAGCATATGGAATGGTAAATGAATGTGTAAATAAAATGAATAGAATCTGAAGAAAAATTTGATCGTAGTATGAACCACAGGGAAAACTTTCCATATTCTTTTAGTCCCTGCACCTGTCCAGAAGCACTGTGAAGCTGATAAGGTAGGAACTATTATGTCAATCTTACACATAGAGACTTGATCTTACACATATGATCACACACCTCCTACCTTTATGACAAGGAAAATGTCCATCTCACAGAATTCATGTTAGTTCATTTGGACATTTGATGACTATAAAGCTGCATATTGGCAATTTTATTTGACTTCCAATCTAAGAAAGTTACTTATCAGCTCCTCATTATTGTTTTAGCACTTTCTAAGTTCAGTGTGAGGTCAGGTCGGGTATGTTGTCCTCCAATGAACAACGAAAGAAGTGAAGGCTAAGCTCTCAGCAGTGCTGATGGATTTTGAGGAAATTTTGACATTGATACAAAGGGCCAAGGTGAAAAAGACCTGGACAAAACTAGAGTTTTGTCTTTGAACATGGATGATGAAGAAAATTAAAGGGATGTACAACAGTCATTGTTACATACCAAGAGGCAAATTCTGATACCCATAAATCTTGGCAGATGCTGGAATTTTCAGGCACAAAAAATATTTGAATATCTGGTAGAAATCATCTAATGGCCCCTCACTGCCTGTAGAGCAAGTTCTTTGCACCAGATACAATATCTTTCCAAATCTACCTAGAACCCGTCTTCCCCTTATCATAATCCATCCAAGCACCCTGCACTATGATCACATCACATCAAAACAACATGTCCATTGTTGCGCTTGTCCATTCTGGATCTTTGCAAGATGTTCTCATTCTTCCTAGAAGTTCTTTTTTGTGACACTGTTGTTGTTGTTGTTTTGTTTTGTTTTGCTGGTCTGCTTAGATTCCCATACAGAATATCACCAATTGGGTGGCTTAAAAACAATCATTTATTTTACCACAGTTCAGGAAGCTTGAAATCCAAGATCAAGGTGCCATCACAGTTGGTTTCTGGTGAGTGCTCTCTTCTCAGCTTGCAGAAGCTACCTCTCTGTGAATCTTCAAATTGTCTTTCCTCCAAGCACATGAGAAGAGAAAGAGATCTCTGATATCCCTTCCTCTTTTTGTAAGAAAGTCAGTACTATCAGATTAGGTCCTCATCCTTCGACCTCACTTAAATGTATTTACCTACCTAAAGACCTATTTCCAAATACAGTTACATTGAGTAGTGGGGTTTCAGCATGTGAATTTTGAGGGGAGGGAAGGGACGGAAAAGGGACACAATCCAGTCCATAACACTTCTCCAGGGATACTCTTACCCATCTTTTAAGATTCGCACTGAATACTTAGGTACTGAGGAAATACAATAATCTAGGATTATTGGAGAAGGGAAACTTTAAATTGATTTATAAAGGATGTGACACGTTGTTCAGAGAGAAGAAAAGATTCATAAGGGGGAAAATCAATAAAACAATGAGGCAAGAATCAATAGGGGCGCCTGGGTGGCTTAGTCAGTTGAGCGTCCGACTTTCGCTCAGGTCATGATTTCGCGGTTCGTGGGTTCAAACCCCGCGTCGGGCTCTGTGCTGACAGCTCAGAGCCTGGAGCCTATTTCAGAGTCTGTGTCTCCCTCTCTCTCTGACCCTCCCCTGCTCACGCTCTCTCTCTCTCTCTCTCCTAGAAATAAATAAAAATATTTAAAAAAAATTTTTTTTAATAAAAAAAAGAATCAGTAAGTGTCATGAAGGAAAAGGGAAAAGACTGTAGCAGAGAAGTGAATGCTCAACTAAAGAAGCAATATTAATTAGTCACCAGACTTCTGAACAGACAAACTGAAAGAGGACTAAACCCACCAGGGAATGACATAGCCTAAAATATAAATCTTTTTTGGTACTCTGAATGTTAGTGAGTAAAGTCTTGAAGAACTTGAAAACACCAGAGCTTATGGACTTTCAGTGAAGAAGTGTTTCCTTTATTCCTTGGAAAGTCACTTGCAACTTCTAGAATAGAGATATTTACTAATAATACTGAATCACCAAGCACATACAAATATCTGGATTTAAATCTAAAGATGCTACATGACTGCTTGGAAATGTAGAACAAGAAGTTTCAAGAACAGATGTGTAATATCTACCAACCTTCTTCCCTTCTCCCTGCCTGGCTGCACAAAGATCCTACTTCATCCCTTTGTGGATTGGGGAGTCCCAGTTAAGGTCACTCTTGTGGGTTGAAGGTCTTTGGTGAAAGACTAAATGAGAGAGGTCAGCATCTGGCATGGATGCTAGTTGTTATATAATGACCAGCAAGTTCTCCATCTCTTGGGCTAAAATGAATTATGTTTAGAGGATTAGAAAATCCCCTGAATGAACCAATAAAGCAATTTCCAGAAGAAAGAGGTTATCTGAAAGAAGGTGTTTCTTCTTGGAAATTTTTCTATCCTTAGAACAGACAAAAAAAAAGTTTCACTTAATGGTCTCTTGAATAAAATGAACAAAAAGCAGAGATGCATTTTAAAAGGCAGCATATCCATTCCATTTCTTTCCAGACAGGCTTTTACTGAAAACATTGATCACGAAGGCTCCAGCCTTAGTTTTCTAAACTTCAGAATTTAAAATAAACAGCTATCAGTCTCCTTTCTTACAGAGGGAGGTTAAATAGCACATTCTTTCCCACTAAACCAGAAGCAACATAATGCAGAAATTTTACTGACAGTTTTAAAATGAATTACTGGATACAAAAATAACAGTAAGAGTCCCACAGCTTAGCTAACCAATCAAATGTTTTGCATGATAAAAATACAGCCATGGCCAAATCCTAGATTTAAAAGAAATAATATTTACATGCTATTAAAATTTCCATTTCTTTTTTTTAAATATTTTATTTATTTCGGAGAGAGAGAGAGAGGGAGGGAGAGAGAGAGACAGACAGACAGCGTGGGCAGGGGAGGGTCAGAGAGAGGAGACACAGAATCTGAAGGAGGCTCCAGGCTCTGAGCTGTCAGCACAGAGTCCAACACGGGGCTCAAAGGCACGAACCATGAGATCATGACCTGAGCCGAAGTCGGATGCTTAACCAACTGAGCCACCCAGGTGCCCCTAGAATTCCCATTTCATAAAGGAAATCCAATGTACCAGCTGTTGTCTTCAGCAACTGAAGCTTTTCTCACAGCTATTACTCCATATCTGGGCAGGGTCAGAATCTCACCATTCATGCTTAAATCATTGCCTTTTCTTTCTTTTTTTAAATTTTTTTTATTTATTTCTAGGAGAGAGAGAGAGAGAGAACGTGAGCAGGGGAGGGTCAGAGAGAGAGGGAGACACAGAATCTGAAACAGGCTCCAGGCTCTGAGCTGGCAGCCAGCACAGAGCCCGACGCGGGGCTCGAACCCACGAACCGCGAGATCATGACCTAAGCAAAAGTCGGACGCTCAACCGACTAAGCCTCCCAGGCGCCCCAAATCATTGCCTTTTCATTCCATTCCGGAATCTCACCTCCAACTCTTCTTCACTTCCATTCTTTACTGTATTAATCAACACTGAACAATGGCTACTTGCTTTATTTCCCCTAGCTTTATTGAGATATAATTGACACATAACATTGTGTACGTTTAAACTGCACAATGGATTCATTACTTCGAATTACATCGAGTGTGGATGTTAAGACTATACTGTCATGCTATTTATCACCTTCACTCTCACCCTAGAGCCTCCACGCCACAGCCTTTCTTGTATCTAGGGTACACGGCTTCTCTTACTTCTTTTGCAATGGCTACTTACCCTTTTTCTCTTGTGTTTTACCCATTGTCGATACTTTTTCTTCTAATTTTATGCTTATATGTTTGTCATTCTAGTTAGGGTTTTAAGAGCCCTGCGGATTTCAAAATAGTCCCCCTTGCCCCATCCAATACTAAAAATAGAATCTACTTTCTCGTGCCAGTTGGTTGGTTGACGCTGATTCAGCTGAGACAGTCAAAGCCTTTATTGTCCATTGCTCTCAAACTTCACTGAGAGACAGCAAATAACAACACAAACTAATTAACTTTTCTTGCCGTTGTTGACCATTCTCTAAAAAAAATCTTAATATGACAAATTAATCTAAAAGAGAAAAAACAGTGCACAATAGCAAAACTGAAGAAGAGATGAACTCTATGCAGTCAATGTCCTAAGATACATTAATTTACAACTGTTGAAATATAGCAACAGACCTTAGTCTTCAGAGCATTTTCCATGTTGTGTTTTTTTTTTTATATAAAATTTTTAATGTTTTATTTACTTCTGAGAGAGAGATAGCATGAGCAGGGGAGGGTCAGAGAGAGAAGGAGACACAGAATTGGAAACAGGCTCCGGGCTCTGAGCTGGCTGTCAGCACAGAGCCCGACGCGGGGCTCAAACCCACAGACCGTGAGATCATGATCTGAGCCGAAGTCGGACGCTTAACAGACTGAGCCGCCCCTCCATGGTGTGGTTTTTGGAGTAGAGATCCCACGTCCAACAACTCGGACAATTTGTATGATTACATACTCTCTCTTCAGCCTTCTTCTTGCCGTATTCCTCTCTTGCTTTTCATCCTGCACTCCTCCATCGGGACGCTGATCTGTAGCCTTCTGCCACATGGCGCTCTAGTGCTTGTTCAGGGGCTCTACCTGCAGGATTTTCTGACCCCTCAGGGCTTTGAGGAATGGCAGAAGTGCCTGCCTTACTCACACAAAGGGCAGGTATGGGGCCCTTTTCACAGTCCGATTGAAAAGAAATCAAGCACAGTGACAACTGACAGTGTGCTAAGCATCTCTACACAGCTGAGTTTGATAATATTGATAAAAGAGAATCTAGTGGGTCTAGATTTCCCAACCCATCTGTGGACAGTGTAGCTGGCATCAGAAAACTGCATCAGCGTCAACTTGATTTGGTTGGGAGGCACAGCATTAACTTGTATGCAGAGAGAGATTCTAATCTAGTAGCAAATCTCACTGCCCTCTTTCAAATCACATCAATCCATCTATCCATTTGCAGTCTATACTACTTAACCCATGTTCCAGGGTCACTGAAGCCATCGTGATTTCTCATTCTTCCCACTAAGTTTCTGAATTCTTCTGGAGAACTAAAAGATGCTCTCCTTGGCCCTCCAAAAACCCATACTAGTGGACCTTTGTACAAGCTGCTATTTAACCACACTTTTCTCATTCTAGGCTAGCTTTATCACTTCTTTTCGTCTCCCCAAGAGCTTCTGAATCCAAACTTTGCCCAGGTAATTTGTAGGTTAAATTAAAGATAAGTGATGACTTACTCTCATGCAATCTGCTACAGACGGAATGTTTGGATCCCCAAAATTCATATGTTGAAACCCAGTCTCCAATATGATGTATTTTGTGGGAGGACTTTGGGAAGTGATTAGGGTCATGAGGGCAGAGCCCTCATGTGTGGGATTAGTGTCCTTATAAAATGGAGCCCGAAAGCTTCGAACTTGGCTATGGGAAGACGCAGTGAGAAGACAACCAGGAAGCAGCTTCTCACCAGGCACTGAATCTGCTGGAGCCGTGACCTAGATTTCTCAGCCTTCAGAACAATGAAAAATAAATGTCTGTTGTTTAGAAGCCAGCCGGGTCATAATATTCTGTTATAGGAGCCCAAACAGACTAAGATACAATCCTATCCTGTCTCAATGTGTATTAACCTATCTTTTTTTTTTTTGATTAAATATTCTTTTGCTTACATATAATTACATTTACTCATCTTCTTTAGTGATGCTTTGGTGGAGTTTACAGTGATCTCATCTGTTTCTCTGTCGGTACCCTGTCTTAAGTTATCTATAGCTCCACAGCAGGAAGGGATGCTGTAACATAGCCCAAAAACCTACTGAGGGCCAGGCACTGTGCTAGCTGCCTTTACATGCATTACTACTTTAGTTTCCACTGAATGGGACTATGTTCATTTTCTGTACACTGTGAAATCTGCAGTAAATCACCATAGACAGATGTGTACCCAGTCATTCTGTGGTGTAGAAGGACGATGACATGGGTGGGATGATGATATTCTTTATCAAAGCGAAACTACCAACAACAGCAGCCAAAACATAGCCAGAGATGATATCATTCCTCTGGAAATATCATGCCTCCCAGAATGGAAAAAGCATCTTCACGGAGAAAAAAGAAAAACCCTTTTAAGACACTTAGGCTGTGAATGTCCTCAGGACACATTGTTTTCTTGTGACACAGTAGGCTGGCAGAAGCTGAGCCCTCACTTTGTTCTATACTTCTCTTCTCACCGCCTTGAACAAAAGACTGAAGGAGGCCTGCGCAGGGCAACAGGACTCAATTACATAAGGGCTGGGTACCCTGAAAGCCCTCTGCCTTCGTGTTTCAAGGTTAACAGAGAAACAGTTTCCCCCAAAGCCTTTCCATGTCTTTCTCCCCTTTCACTCTACCTCCTCGCCACTACCCTATTCACCCCTTCCTCTAGAGTTGGCTATAAAAGACTTTGCATCTTGGTTTAGGGTTGGAGTCACAACAATTCCAAACTCAGCAGGCAGGCTCGAGCCTGTCTCCTTCCAAGGGGAGGCTGTCAGAAGCAACGCTCCCTCTGTGACGAAGACCAGCGCAGGAGGGGAAGCCACATATTTCAGACCCGGAGGGGGAAGTTCCGGCCCCACTGTGACGGGTGACAAGATGCCACAGACTGTGAAACAACACCAGCCCGGTGGGAACTGCACCCTGCTGCTTGGAGATGGTGCTGTGCACATTTTGGCTGGACTTCATTTCTTCCCTTCTGTAGACGCCGAAGCCAGTGATTAATGGTGGGATCCAGGGGTTTGAAAGTTATGCAAGTTCTCTCTGGTCTCCAGGGAAACTGGTGCCAATTCAATTAAACCTATCACATGATATTGGACCTCTACTGGGCAGTCGTAAGTTGGCGAAGTTTTGGGGGGGAGGGAAGACGCAAATAAGTAAATGGTGCCATCTCTAATGTTCAGGGTTGCTGTGCAGATTAGAGATTGTATGTTTAAATTGCATGATACACAACAGGCACTTAGTGAAAGAGAACTTTGAGAATTTGGATGGCAACTATGCTTGTTTATTCCTAGGTATGGATGAAAATGTTGCTGTCCACTTTACAAAATGTATAGGTAGAGAGAGGGATAAAAGGCAGGAAATAGGTTTCCTTTTCAAAGCGTGTGTGTGTGTGTGTGTGTGTGTGTGTGTGTGATCATTTGTACCTGAAAAACAGACTCTTTCCAGACACCCTAATGTGCCTATAACAAGCAAGGTGGGGGGTGGAAACATGATAGAATTGATTGCAGTCAACTGCAGTAGTTGTTATCCTTGATTTGAAATTAAACAGAATGGGGTGCCTGGTTGGCTCAGTCAGTTGAACTTCCCACTCTTGATTTCAGTTCAGGTGGTGATCCCAGGGTTATGGGATCGAGCCCCACATCGGGCTCTGCGCTAAGTATGGTGCCTACTTAAGATTCAAGATTCTCTCTCTCTCTCTAAAAATAAAATTAAATAAAAAACATTTTAAAAAGAAAATTAAACAGAAATGGCTTCTGGATTGAGTCCACATTATGTCACTTCTTTGAGGCTCAGTTTTCTCATATGCAAAAGGAGAAATAGCAGTACCTTGTAGTGCTGTGGTGAGAATCTAGATGCGAGAAAGCTCTCTGCCTGCCAAGCTGCAATTACTCTAGCAGGAACAGAGCCAAGGGGCAGACCAGAGGGGAAAAGAAAAGGCTAGTCGAGAGGCAGTAAATAGAGAAATAGACCTGGTGTTCAAAAGCTCAGTAGTCTACTAGTTCCTTGGACAACCTTGGACAGTTGACATCACCTCTCCAGTTGTCAGGTTCACCTTCTAGAAATATAAGATTAGAAGCATGTTAGTGTCCTTTGCACCTCCAGTGGTCTGGGATTCTTTGAGTTGATTTCATCTTCCCTAGATTCTCCCCTCCAACCAAATGTAGACCGAAGTCCTGGCAAAATTTCAGACTTTCACTCATTTCCCTAACTCTAATGAAGAGTTAGTTCTCTTTTCTTGAGGGGAAGAAAAGGCTAGGATCTTTCTTAATCTCACATTCTGCTGTGTGATCAGGCATATAGTATTATTATTCTTTGCTGTCTCTGCATATTATTAAATAGATGCCAAATTCAACTTGGCATTTCAAAAAACGAAAAACCTTTCAGAAATGCAGACTGCTTTGGGATGTAAGATTTTTATGCAAATATAAAACATTAATACATTTAAGAACTTAGAGCACTTTAGTTTCCAGGAGAGAAAGGAGTGTATTTTTAGATACTTAATTCAGTGCTTACTTAATAAGTATTTAATAGCTATGAGGCAAATTCTTTAACCTCTTTCTTTCTGTGTAAAACTAAGTTACCAAGTCTGAAACAGTCTTATTGAGAACTTGGAGGTGAATGAGAATAGCATTAGCTTTTTCTAGCACCTAGTTGTAAGGAGTGAGCTTTCATTGAATGGCCCCATGTTAAAACTAGCTGTGGAGTGTGGAGGATGAGGCTCCTTCCATCTATGGTTTCACCTGTTACCATAGTAACCACACATAGTTTTCTTCTTCTTCACCATCAATTTTATGGAATAGCTTTTTGGTGTAAGTTACCAAACAAACCCAGAAATGTAGCAATTAGTCTTCCCAAAGATAGGTGAACACAGAGTCCACAAATCTGAAGAAAACCAATTCTTTCCTCGAGGTGGGTAGAGGCCTGGAGCAAAAATTATATTGAGAGAAAACAGGAAATTTATCGTGCCTTATGAGTCACCCCCATCCCCCAAATTGTGATGCTCATCACAAATGCAAACTGTTGGACCCAATATGTTCGTGTGCGTGTGTGTGTGTGTGTGTGTGTGTGTGGCATTGAGGGATGAGGTATGCATAAACTCTGAAAATTGGGTTTGAGTTTCATTAAGTCCACAGAAAAATGAACCTTGGGGGAGCTGGTAATCAGAGACTGGTGTTCTTATGTAACATAAACGTTTTGTTTTTAAAAGATATTATTAATATACTTGGCCGCTTTAAAAATAATATACATTCATTATGGAAAGTTTGGATAAGATAGAAAAGAAAAAGGGGCGCCTGGGTGGCTCAGTCAGTTAAGCATCCGACTTTGGCTCAGGTCATGATCTCTCAGTTCCTGAGTTCAAGTCCCACATCGGGCTCTGTGCTGACAGCTCAGAACCTGGAGCCTGCTTCAGACTCTGTGTCTCTCTCTCCTCTCTCTCTGCCCCTCCCCAGCTCGTGCTCTGTCTCTCTCTCAAAAATGAATAAATGTTAAAAAAATTTTTAAAAAAGAAAAAAAGAAAAGAAAAAGGCACTGGATAATCCCAAGATCTCCAAGTAACATTTTTCATGGATAGACTTCTGACATGATACGTATATATATTTCAGATTGCAGTTAAATAGTAGTTAAATATAATGTGTGTATCTAATATGTATTTAAATTTACCTTATGAATGGGGTGCCTGGGTGACTTAGTCGGTTAAGCGTCCGACTTTCGCTTAGGTCATGATCTCGCGGTTCGTGGGTTCGAGCCCCGCGTCGGGCTCTGTGCTGACTGCCAGCTCAGAGCCTGGAGCCTGTTTCAGTCTGTGACTTCCTCTCTCTGACCCTCCCCTGTTCACGCTGTCTCTCTCTATCCTAGAAATAAAAAATAAAAAAAAAAATTTACCTTATGGATTTTTTGTCTATTTTATATTTTGCCTTAACAAATTTAATAGCAGGTTATGAACATTTACACAGCCAGCAAACATTCTATTGTAACATGGTCAGCAAACTTTTTCTTTTAAAGGCACACCCCATAAACATGTTTTACTTTTTGGGTCACAAGGTCTTTGTCGCAACTACTGAACTTTGCCGTTGTTCAGAGAAAACGGCCCCAGACAGACAAAATGTAAATGAGTGAACTTGTCTGCTTTCCAGTAAAACTTTATTTACACAAACAGGCAGAAGGCAGGGTTTGAACTTCTCTGGTAGAACAGCATTTTAAATGACAGCATATTTTATTCTGGGGATGTACTCAAATAAAAAGCAAAGTCATGATTGTGTGTTGTTGAGTACTACACTTTTGCAGCTTAGTGGCAATGTGTTTTGTTTTTTGTTTTTTGTTTTTTGTTTTTTTTGGTAAACCAAACTTTGTGTCTATAAGACTCTTTCTTTGTAAAGAGAGGTTTTAGAAGGGCTGTGCAAGAATTTGTGACACATACTAAAAGAAAGTTTGGAAAGTTTATGGCAATTCCTGTGTAGATAGCTAGGAGTATGGAGCATTTTTTTTTTAATGTTTTATTTATTTCTAGGAGAGAGGAAGACAGCGTGAACAGGGGAGGGTCAGAGAGAGAGGGAGTCACAGACTGAAACAGGCTCCAGGCTCCGAGCTGGCAGTCAGCACAGAGCCCGACGCGGGGCTCAAACCCACGAACCGCGAGATCATGACCTGAGCGAAAGCCGGACGCTTAACCGACTAAGCCGCCCAGGCGCCCCATTATGGAGCATTTTTAAGATGAAAGAGCTTTACCATGACTAGATCCTAGAGCTCAAGAAAGGAAATGACAGTGAAATTCATCAGCCATCATCCTTGCTGCAAATATATTTTTCAAAATGTTTATTCATTTATTTTGAGAGAGAGAGAGAGAGCATGAGCCCAAGAGTGGGGAAGGGGGAGAGAAGGAGGGAGAGAGAGAATCCCAAGCAGGTTCCACACTGTCAGCACTGAGCTGAACTTGGGGCTCCATCTCACGACGTGAGATCATGATCTGAGCCAAAATCAGGAGTCAGACACTTAACCAACTAGGTCACCTAGCCACCCTTTTGTTGCCAACATTAATTTCTACTGGTATTTTTTTTCAGTACAGGAAGCTTGAAAATTTTATTTAGCTAAATTCACCCATCTTGTCCATTGTTAATTTATATTAAGAATTAAGAAAGTTTTTCAGCTCTTGATGTTGAAAAATATTCTCCTAAATTTCCTCCAAATGACCCTTTGATATTTATTTTTCTACTAAAAACCTGAATGCATCAGCAATTGACTTTGTGGTTGGTGTTGAAGGTCAACTTTATTCCTGTTTCTTTTATTCCTTTTTTCTCTCTTTCTCCCTGCCCCTCTTTTTTCTTGCATCTTGCTTGACTTCCTTTCTTCTTTCTGTCTTTCCTTCTTTCTTTCCCTTTCTTTCCTTCTTTCTTTTCTTTTTTTTTAATTTATTTCTAGGAGAGAGAGAGAGAGAGAGAGAGAGAAAGAGCGTGAGCAGGGAAGGGTCAGAGAGAGAGGGAGTCACAGACTGAAACAGGTTCCAGGCTCCGAGCTGGCAGTCAGCACAGAGCCCGACGCGGGGCTCGAACCCACGAACCGCGAGATCATGACCTAAGCGAAAGTCGGACGCTTAACCGACTAAGCCACCCAGGCGCCCCTCCTTCCTTCTTTCTAATAGTTAGCCAGTAAGTACACATCAATTATTCGATACTCTGTAGTTTTTCTACTGGTTAGAAATGTTATCTTTGTCATTCAACACTGTATTAAATATACATTTTTTTGGATCAATCTATGCTTTCCTGTCACTTTCTGCATGCCTTTGAATCACTGCAATATTGAACACTGTTTTTATAATTATGGCTTTATTATGTCTCTTAATACATGCCAACCTTTCTTTTTTTAAAGCTATCATTTACTCTTCTAGAGCTTGAGAAAAATAAAGTTTATGAAGAAAATCAGAATTTTATAGCAATTTTATCATTTTATAGATTGATTAGAAAAGAACCAACATCTTTCCAGTATTAACTCATACTAGCCAGGCCATAAAGAGTCTCTTAATTTATTAAAGTCACTTTTAAGTACCTTGGTAATGCCTTCAATTTTATTTCTAAAAGTTGTATGTATGTTTTATTAAATTTATTCTCTACGATTTTTGTATGTTTTGGTACTGTTGTGAATGTATCCTCTTCTCTTACAGTATTCCATTTTTCTATTGTAGCAGATATGAAGAAAAACATTGAGATTTTACTATAATTGTAATTAGTCAGCTTACCTAATTCTCTATTGTTTGTTGCAATAGCGTTTCAACTGATTTTCTGTTACATTTCATCTCCTTTATATATGAGCATTTTCTTTTTCCTCTCATTGCATTGTTTAGTGCTTTCAGGAAAATGTGAAAGCGGTAATAGCAAAAATCTTTCTTTCTTCCTCATATATTTAGATCAACTCCATTGTTTTTGGCATTTAATATGAAATTGCCTATTATATGATACTCATATGCTTGACCATATTAAGGAAATATCCTTCTCTTTTTTAAATGTTTTTAATGTTTTTAATTATTTCTGAGAGAGAAAGAGGCAGCACAAGCAGGGGAGGGTCAGAGAGAGGGGGAGACACAGAATCTGAAACAGGCTCCAGGCTCTGAGCTGTCAGCACAGAGCCCGACGTGGGGCTCGAACCCACAAACCATGAGACCATGACCTGAGCCGAAGTCGGACGCTTAACTGACTGAGCCACCCAGAGGCCTTGAAAATATCCTTCATATTTATGAAGAAATATTTTAAAATTGTAAATTGATGGACTTTATCAAAAGAATTTTTGCCATCTTTCAAAATGATCACGTGGTTTGTCTGCTTTAATTAATTGATATTGAACCATCACTGTATTTTTTATTAAATTACACTGGTATTATTCTTTTATTATAATACTTAAGGCATATGTTTGCATCTATATTCATAAGTAATATCTTAATTCTTGCAAATTGGAATAAAGTGAAAATGTCTCTCGCTCCTACTACATTATAAATATATATAATATACAATATATATTTACAGAATTACATACATTATTATTATATACATTTATTATGTATTTAAAAACCCTATTTTCATTTTTAAACATTGTATATATCCCTTTAAGGAAGATAACATTAAATAAAATACTCATGACACGTTCATTCCCCCCCACCCCCCCATGAAGCCCCCCAAGTCAGTTACAGTCTGGCCTTTCTTGCTAAGTAAACGTTTGCAATAGAACTTCTTTTCCTTTAATCTCAATGCCTGGGATTTTTGGTATTATCTTCATTTTACAAGTGAAAAAACAGAATTTTGCCCTGTGTTTCCACAAATAAGTGTCGTTGCTGACTTTTGCCTCCAGGCTTTTCCCGTTCCGCATCCAATTTCTACCATCCCAAACCACCTAGACATTTCTGCTGGTTTCTCTTCTGCCATGTATAATCCAGACTTTCTTTCTTTCTGTTGTTGTTTTTTTTTTTTTTCAAATTTTTACGTCTATTTTGTGTCTTTCTATCCTACATATCTCTACACTGTGGTCTAGTGGTTTTCATTCAATCATGTCAAGCACTGCTTTCTGGGTAAGGGAAAGAGACTTGGTCATCTTGCCTTCAGAATGCATGTAGAAGGATATCTATCCACACAATAATTACTAAATTGTAAAGATTTTTCAAGTTCCTCCCCCTTTACCTACCCCTGTTCTCCAAGACAGGAAGGGAAACTCTTGAGTATGTGGGATTCGTGTTCTTCACCCCCACTCCTCGCTCAGGCTCTCCCCGACCCCACAACTCCCAAACCTCTCAGTGTGACCCTCATTAATTGCTCTGACCTCACAACAGCCCTCATTTGTTCCCCAGAGTACCGCCTCAGATCTGTACATCACTTTGATTACTTCCACATCTGGGATTCGTCACACGCTTGTGTTAACCATGACCATGTGCAGAATTACCCAGCTGGATTTAGGAGACACTCAGTCAGAAAAATCATCCCTACTAAGAACAACATCTGGAGAGAATTAAGAGAAGATATTTTTCCATTGAGAATCCTTTGGAAATATATTTATGATGTAGAGACAGACAGACACTAACACACAGGCAGAAACGGATGCTGCTGCTTCTCTCCTGAGGGATAAGGGAGAGCATTACTTCTCCAGAAGATTCCTGAATTAATTATGCACCATAAATGCAAATGCCTGGCAAATTCACAAATAAACAAGGGATTTTCTCATAAAGTCTTGTTTAGAAACAGGCGTCACCTCCAATAGAAATGTCTCCATGGACTTTTTTGATACCATGTGTGTGAACAAATAAAGATTTTATAAAAGGGAGAGGGGAAGTGGGCCACATTTTCCTGAGTTGGATCATTGAACATCTCCAACTATTTTCCAAAGCTTTGGGGTTGGCAAAAGCCAAAATTGGCTTCGCCAAGCATTTTTCCCTTAATTTTTAAATCCATGTGCATTAAGGGAAATTTAATCCGTATGTTTCTGATTCATTTACACTTAACTCATCAAAATATTGTTTTGTAAGAGTCATTTGGCCCTCCAGAGGACTTAGGAGCCTCTTAGCAGCACACAAACGCACACACACATGAGATCACAACAAGTCCTTGGTTCCTTAGAATCAAGAGTCATGACTCTCCTGAACCCACATCTAAACGGCTGTATCTTGGTAAATGATGGCCATTTCATTGTGTTTTAGCTGCAAAAAATTTTATTTTCTACTCTCCTGAGTATATTGGGAATAAATCATTTCAGGAGTTCCCTACTTCAAATGTAGGCTGTATTCTGCCTCTGAATGAGTGGCTCCTCTGAGAACCTAATGTTAGGCAGCTTAGACTTTCCTGTGCTCCTTTAGTGCAACTTACAATAAAAATGCATTAATTTTTACAAAATGGATTCCAGT
This sequence comes from Proteles cristata cristata, assembly GCA_017311185.1. NCBI lineage: Eukaryota > Metazoa > Chordata > Mammalia > Carnivora > Hyaenidae > Proteles > Proteles cristata. Next base: position 327,181 of record JAESUZ010004131.1, on the reverse strand, counting down.
CAGTTTAGAGGAGATCAATGATGATGGTGAAGATTTAAGGAAAGATAGACATGAGCACCTCCATGGAGCCTGGGTTTGAGGAAAGCCAAGTAATGTACATGAAAGGTGTAGGTTTGGGGAAGGCTGTGCTAAGGTTTCATTTTTATATTCCCTCTGCCCGATAATAAGGAATGATTTAGTGGCAGCTCCAGATTGTGGTAAACATTTCAGAAGAGTTCCTGACATTAAGAATTGGAAACTATTAGGGGCGCCTGGGTGGCTTAGTCGGTTAAGCGTCCGACTTTCGCTTGGGTCATGATCTCGCGGTTCGTGGGTTTGAGCCCCGCGTCGGGCTCTGTGCTGACTGCCCGCTCAGAGCCTGGAGCCTGTTTCAGTCTGTGACTCCCTCTCTCTCTGACCCTCCCCTGTTCACGCTGTCTGTCTCTCTCTCTCCTAGAAATAAATAAAACATTCAAAAAAAAAAAAAGTTAAAAAAAAAAAAGAATTGGAAACTATTAGAATGTATTCTTAAGAGAAGTAGTGAAATATGTGAGGCCACCTAACAACACATCTCAAATAAGTAGGATGGATTCTAGGACATTGTAAGGCCTAAGAAATCCTCATTTGATACATATTTAAAATAAAGTCCCATTCTCCTATATGACAGATGGGAATTTCGGGTGGTAGTTAAGGAGGTAGAAAAGGGTTCAGTGAGTTCATTAATGGGGAAATGATCTGCATTTCTTTCCCCAAGGCAACCACTAAGGATTTGGTGAACTCAGTTGCCATGTGTTGCAAATCTAACCTGGAGGAAAAAGGCTATTTGCAAAAATATGTCTGTCGTTGGTGACAGCATCTCTTACAAAGGGATCAGTCTTTCCTTTTGTTAGCGTGATGTCATTTGTTTCCCCTGACTTCTTCACAACTCCTGTTTTTCTCTTCTCAGGAAAATGTCTTTAATTGAATTGTATTTTTCTAGTTTGACAGCAGGTAGTCTTTCTTCCTGAAGCTGTCATCTTACTGTGGACACATTTGTCAGGCTCAAGAGATTTTACTTTTTTGAACATTCGTTAAGTTTTCCTAAGTATTTACTTCCAAATGAAATTATGCTTGTTTGATTTTTCTTAGGATTAAATACTATTTATATTTCTCTTCCAAAGCTTTGAAACAGAGTAACACATAATGGATTTATAAGAAAAATACATTTAATAACCCAATTAGATTATCAAATCTGTTTAAGGGGAAAAAAAAGAATCTGGTAATGGTTTGATTTCACCAAACTACTTTGTATATTTTTATTTTCTAAAAAAAATTCTATTTCCTGAAGCTTAAGTTCTTCAAGTTTTTTTCCCCTCACTTAATTGAAACCACTGTTTTCAAGGGAAATGAAATTAAAGAAAGATGATATTTTCTCACTCAGTAGAAACTAGTGTCATGTGAACAACACAGATTCTCCATTGACATAATTTTACTCTTATTTTTGTGTGTGTGTGCATGAATTTTTTAAAACCGTAGCAAGCCAGAAATCCTGCCTTCAAAGCAAGACAATTAAAAATTCAAAACATTTAAGCTTTGTTTCCTATCTCCCACTTTCACTCATCCCCAAACCTGGGCAGTTTACTCTCCCTATTCCTGCATACTGGCTGTCTCCAGGCAGCGTGGCCGGGGATCCTGAAATTACATTGCCTTCCCTGCTTTTCCACCGGCAAGTCTCTGCTTAGCCAAGAAGATCCGTTCCGGAAGGCCACACAAGGTGTGTTTTCCAACCTCTCAGAACAATTCACCCATCCTCTGGTCCTAAGCCAGTATACCATCAGCTACCATTGAATGAGTGCCTCAGCTTGTGCTAGCACTTTACGTAGCTGATGAGGTCCCTGCTCACCTTCTAATGGGCAAACACTACATGATTAAAAATAGGATCACTTGTATCTGGGTCTGTTTACTGTAACAGATAGGGACTCCCTGAGGTCAGGAATTTGATATGCTATAATCTATACCCACCCAATGAGAACTGAGTTAAATATCAACAAACAGTCTTGGTAATGAAGCTGGTGGATATTATCCTTTCCAAGTGGGAGAATTTAGTCAAGAACATGGCAGATTCATTTAGATTCATTCAACTTCACACATGTGGAGTATAAACTCCATCATGGTATATATATCCTTACTGTTTCATTCAAGAATTTATTCCCATTTTTTGCGACTCAATATTGTGACACTTAATTGGGCACCTACCAGGTCTCTTGACCTCATAGGTCTTACATTCTATATGAAAGAGTCAGATGGAAAATAGTTAGACAGTAACTGAATTCTATAGCAGATGATATAGATCCTGTGGAGAGAAGTAAGACAGTGTAAGAAGGAAAAAAAATACAAGAGATGGAGGTCAAGGGCTTGCTGGGGAGTGAACAAGGGCGGCCTCATGGGTTAGGGGATATTTGGGCAGAAGCACAAGGAAGGTAGAGAAGTTGGCCATGCTAATACCTGAGGGCAAATGCTCTGGCAAAAAACCCTGCAGAGCAACAGTTCTGAGGTGGGTTCATGGCTTCTGGGGAGCAGGAAGAAGGACAGGGAGTTAGCAGCCAGTCCAAGGGGGCTGTGGCAGGAGGTGAGATCAAACAAGATGGAGTCAAGTGTTGGAGAGACTTTTAGGCGATGGAGTGGGAAGGTGGAGGGCTTTGAAAGGGGCAAAGCTGGCTCTGACTTGCGCTTTAAAAGAAACATCCTGGATGCCGTGTGGAGAAGCCTGAAGAGGAGCAAGGAGAAATTGGGGAGATCATGAATGATGCTAATTCTGTAACCCCGGGGAGAAGAGCTGGTGGCTTGGGGAGAAATGGCTGGATTCTAAGTACATTCTGCAATTTGAGCCAGTATGATTTGGAATAGTAGAACGTGGCTTGCAAGAGTAAAGGAGGAAGCAAAAAGGACTCCATGCTTTTAGGCTTCAGAAACTCAAATGTCGGCGTGTCGGTCTATTGAGGCGGAGGAGACTTCAGTGGGAGGAGGCAGGCCAGGATGGTGAGGAAACCGAAAGCCACACAAGCCAAGCCGAGGATAAGGCCTGGATCTGACTTACCCTCCTGGTAAAGGTATACTTTTAGATTTCAACAACTCATTACTTACCTACATAGTGAAAAGAAAAATCCGAGGTGCCAGTTCCCCCTTGAACCACACACCAAAATGATGACCCGAAAAAGAAGGGGCTAACTGATGGCAATGTGAGTGCGGGGCAACTCTTGGCTCAAGCCACCTCTTGACAGAAGCAAAGCGGTTCCCTAGTCTCAGCTCTCTTCTCGGGGTGAGTAGGCAGAAAGCTTGGGAGGCGATGAGCAACTGTCTCATGACTGCATCTCAGGGGATATGGGGAAGCGAGTAAGGGCTGGCCGTGTAGCCACAACCTCCAGGCTTCCTGTTATCTTGTGTTCTTGGGGAATCACAAGGCGTTCCGCCAACACTTAGAATAGCTGTGGTTCAAGCCTTTGCCTACGTGGCCTCTTTGGATACACGGAAGGCTCCCAGGGTGACATGGTGTAGCCCTAGCCCTAGGGGGTTTAAGAGTCCGGTTTTGGGATATGTTGGACATCCACATGGGTGCTTGAGACCAGGGTTTGGAAAGTGTGTGGGGGGGAGGGGTGCTGGTGTTTGGTCAGGAGATTATACATTTGGGTGTCACTGGCACATACATTTTAAATTAAAGGCAGGAAATGATGAGATCACCTAGAAATGAAATAAAGAGATGAGACAAGGTCCAAGTTCAGTATAAGCTTACTCACTAATTTGCATGTATTCACTTATGTATTATTCTCCTTACCAAAGCATATGAAACACTTAGAAAGTTTTAAACTACCTCCACAATTTAAATACTAGACAGCAGGGGCGCCTGGGTGGCTCAGTCGTTAAGCATCTGACTTCGGCTCAGGTCATGATCTCACGGTTCGTGGGTTCGAGCCCTGCCTCGGGCTCTGTGCTGACAGTTCAGAGCCTGGAGGCTGTTTCAGTCTGTGACTCCCTCTCTCTCTGACCCTCCCCTGCTCACGCTCTCTCTCTCTCTCAGAAATAAACATTAAAAATTAAATAAGTAAATACTAGACAGCAAACATAGGGAATTGAAAGAGCTTAGAAATTGTAAATGGAACCATGAAGAACAAAGCATGATGCAAAGCAACAAGAGTTCAGGCCATTTGCAACAAAGAAGGATTGCTGGGTAGGAGACGGAGGCACGGTGATAACCATCTGCCAGGGTCCAGATGACCTCAGCTCACCTTGTACTGTCACCGTAAATAGGAAAAAATTACACTACAGAGGAATTTTTCACTTTATCTTACTTTCTGCAAAGTATCTTTTCTCCGGCATGTGGTCAGGACATAGGTCAGGGTCAGAGGTGCATACTTCAAGAATACAGGTGTATATTCCTGCTACTTCAAATGAATCAAAAAACCATTTTAAAAAATGCCAGGGAGGGGCGTCTGGGTGGCTTAGTTGGTTAAGCGTCCGACTTTCGCTTAGGTCACGATCCCGTGGTTCGTGGGTTCGAGCCCCGCGTCGGGCTCTGTGCTGACTGCCAGCTCGGAGCCTGGAGCCTGTTTCAGTCTGTGACTCCCTCTCTCTCTGACCCTCCCCTGCTCACTCTGTCTCTCTCTCTCTCTTAGAAATAAATTTAAAAGTATATATATTTAAAAAAAAAAGAAATCAAGAGTTGATTTAAAAAAAAAATGCCAGGGAAATAACTTTTATGCTTCTACCCTTCCTAGCTTAAAACTTGGTATTAGAGTGAGAACCTCCAGCCCACGAGTCCAATTCCTGCCAACCCCCATACCAGGAAGTCAAGCGGGAATTAGAATTGAAAGCACCACAAAATACCTTCTCTGTCCGAGCTCCTCTGAGAGAGCACGCAAACACAGAAACTTTGGAAGTGGCACGTCAAAGTAACTGATGATTTTTAACAGGCTTATCATGGGATTCTAAGCATCATCTCTTTCACCTACTTGAGGCATAAAGTCAAATGGCATCTGTTTGTGCGTTTGAATTAAAACGTCCCTAAGCTGTTATCCTGTTCTTGTGAGAATACTTTTCTCCCTCTAGAAAGTATTAGATCCTACTTGCTGGGATCCTCAGAACCAAAGCCTTGTGGATAATTCACAGTCCAAAGGCTCATTCCTAGATACTTCCCATTTCGTGTTGGTGTTTTTCAGGGTTGTGGCCAGAGCTGCTTGCTGAACCCATCTCTGGCGGCCCGCCGGTGACCTAGCCAACGCCACCCTCTGGTTTCCCAGGGATGCAGAGGTCTGACCGCAGGCGGGTCAGCAATCTTTGCACCCTGTACGGGTCAAGAAATCCCTCCCTATCAGGGTTTAACGTTGCTCGCTGACCCCAGGCTAGGCTGCCACTACATGAGTTTGCGGCCACACAGCTCTTCGAGCAAACAAACTTCACAGACGTTGTCTGCGAGGCACCACCTTGTCAGGCGGCTGACCGGTGCCCAGAGTCAGCCTCTCACATGAAGCAGCACCCTGGCCTGGGACAACCAACTTCCTGCTCTGGCGCTTCATTTTGTGCAAAGAACAACCAATGGCTGTTGTAAACGGTGACAGTGTGCCCCAGCTTAGTGAATTTCTGGACACCCACCACCACGTGGATGTCACCACGCACGCTTCCCACACTCGTGCACATGTCCTAAGACATTTGCTCAGCGCCTTTTTTGGATCACACTGCCCCTGGAAGCCTCATTCTAGCTCTTTAGGGATTTCCAACTCGGATAACAGAATCCGGGAGCATCCTCTGGGTAGGCTCTTAGACATGTCAGGGGTTCAGAGTTCTCCCAGAAATTGTGACCTCCAAACTGAATAATTCCATCCGCCTTTCATAGTGATTCAAACCTCAGACTGCAAACCAACTTAAGGTCCAGGATGCTTACCACCTGGGGCCCATGATCTCTAAATTAAAAATCTTAGAGACAGTCACCACGTTTCAGGAGGGTTTGGCTTAGGTTAGAAGAATGTCTAGAGCACGGTCCTTCTTGGCAACCACGCAGGTTGGCAAAGAGCTGCCCAAAGGTTTCTGCAAGAGGGAAGGGTCGGAGGTACTTTTAACAACAAGCAGTCCACATTTGTTGGAATTTGCTCTCTCACTCTAGTCAGAAAATGGGGATGGGAAGGGAGTGAGGATTTCTTTGGTTGTCCTTTCTATTCAAACATAACCTCTAGGTGGAAATGTTTTAAAGGAAAAAAACCAAACAGGATCAAAAAGAGAATTTAATATAACTGACATACATGCATTAACTGAATAGCACACAATTCTAGAATTCTATAGTAGGCAGAGGTTTTTTTTTTCCTTTTAGCTATCTTCAATTTATAGATAGATGACCCCATAATAACTTATCAATTTAGAAAAGAAAAGGCACTCTTATCCCTCCTTCTGCCTTGAGCTATCGTAGCCAGCAAAGCTTTAGGGTAGCCATTTGGTTCTACTAATTTTTGTTATAGGAAGTTGGGCAACTCAGCAAGTCACTTAGCCCATCAGTTCTATCAGCTGTAAATATTGCAGCATTTCTTTTTCAAGGTTGCTAGGAAGACAGCGACATTTGAAGCATTTAGTGTGAAACCTGGCATGCAGTATCATGTAAAATAGTTACTATTAAGATTGTTAGTAACTGATATGCACTACTCCATGCAAATTCTCCTTTTTCTGTCCCTCTTTTCCTTGCCAAGTGACTGCCTAGAACTTACATCTTTGAGTTGCCATCAGTTAAGTCATCTGCTTATAAACAGGTGTAACAGACTTCAGAGTGATTCTCGTCACTTCCATTCTTCATCTTATAATGCAGTCTCACTGAGTCTGTTAGTCGGAACTATGCGTAAAATGTCCACCCAACACCTCTGTGAACTTGAACATCTCTTTCAGCCTCCTGAGAGATGCTAAGTGACCACTAGATGTCAGGCTTGTTAAATGGTTAAAATGTACTGCATTTTTCACTCCTACGACTCAGAAACATTTTTTTTCCTCCTTTTTTTAAACCTTTTTTTCTCCTTTTAAAGAAATTTTAACAACTGTCTCATGAGGATCACGTTACACTGCTTTGGAATGTTCCAATAGGCTGCTCAATTTTATCTGAGTTTGTGAGTCTGTGATTCATGCTAGTATAATTTGATTTGTTCAAAGATACAACTTTAGGGACAGACTCTAGTGTCTTTGCTCGTTCGATGAAGCAGCTGACTTACACAGTCACCCATGGCCCCAAGTCATGTTGAAGAATACACACAACTGCAAAGCCCTAAGGGAGTCAAATGGTGAAGAGAGACCAGGCTTGGAGAATGGTCCAATGATGGTGATAATCAGAGGCTGCATCTGAAAGAAAACCGCTAGCATGATTTTTTTTAAAACACAGTAACTAAATTCTGTATCTTAGAAATCTAGGTTTGTGGGATAAAAGGTGTCTTCTTTTCCCTTCATTTTTCACTGGGACCCTGGAGCTGGACAGTGGACATGTGTCTGTAGAATCTTGGCTCCAAGGGCAGCCTGCATAAGTGCCTTTGCTTAGCAACGTTAGCTTCTGGTTCAAAAAGGCCTTTAAGCGTTGTCTGAATATGATGATGGAAGTGAACCATAACAGGCTGGAGGAAAGAGCAAGAGAAGAATGAATGACAGAACAGAGGCCCCTGGGGGAAGAATAAGTTTGTCAACGCACACAAGAGGAAGAACATTGTATTTTACAAATTATGTAGGTTCCTAGCGCCTAAAGTGCATAAACCAAGAAAACAAATAAATTTAACAAAAGTTATACATATTAGTTGACTCTTCCCTGCCTATGTTTATAATCTCTGATTTAAAATGTAACTTAAATGGTTAAACAAAAGGAACATTAAAATGGTTCCTTTGTGGACCATCATACCCAAACTTACAGTGCCTTTCATGATCTAGAGCTAACCATTACACCATGGAACCCCATGTAGCTATTACATTGTCCCGTAAAAGGCAATATTATTCTAATTATCTTACCTTTGTATTTCACCCCAGTTCTCAAAAACATTTTTCTGCTGCTTCTGGTATTCTGGTGAAGGAATCTTAGAGAGTATCTGTTCCAATTACTTATATCTCAAGAAGGAAATACATCCTGAAGTCGATAAATTAACTGCTCAAGACCTCAGTCAGCCTGAGATAATTCTTGGAATTCATTTATGTCTTATAAATATTTTGACTCGTCACTTAAGAGAGCGTTCTTCAATGTTTCGCAAAGCAAACAGGAGAAGGAGGCCTCCCTGGTGTGGATATAGCACAATGTTTCTTAATTGTGGTGGCTAAGGGGACCCTATTATGAATTTCCAGAATTAAAGAAATTAACATTTTATTTATTTTCGAGAGAGACAGAGTGAGCAGGAGAGGGCCAGAAAGAAGGAGACAGAGGATCTATAGTAGCCTCTGAGCAGTGAGCACAGAGTGAGCTCATGAACTGTGAGATCATGAACTGAGCCAAAGTCAAAAGCCAGCCACTTAACTGACTGAGCCACCCAGGTGCCTATGAATCTTCAGAATTTGAGCGCACTTGGCAGGCTCAACTCCCTAAGACCTTGCTCTCTCTCAAACTCTTATTCCTTTACTGGTGACGGGGGAGGGGGGGGGAAGGGGTGGATGGTGGAGAACCCTTTCAAAAGGGCTCAGGTAAAATTTTGTAGGTTAGTGGAATGAACACAGGGTTTGGAATGCATGGCCTGAGTTAAAGCCTACAGGACTTGTGAAGTAGCCTTGAGCTAATTCTCAGAGTGACAGAAGAATCAATTGTTAAGGTCAAACTGCTCAGTTAGCCTATTATTACAGTCAGAATTAAAGGTAGTTTGTTGCGATTTTGGAAGGAACAAGCACACATGGGCATAGCTTGTGCAATGTAAAACGTGGTAACAGATCCTTTGAAGAATCCTTTTCTAAATTTCCCAGGACAGTATCAAATTTTAGGCAACAGAATATATTAAATGTGTAGCTATATTTAAAGTGTTATTTTACTCCTCTGCTGCTTAGATTAGATATTTTGTTTTTAATTTAGACTGGCCTTCTATCTAAGAGATTGAAAATGGTTTATAGAAATACCTAACTACAAATAAAATTAACTGCATTAGTCAGCATGTCCTTATGTACTTGCATATAAATACATTCAAATGCTGGAAAAACTCCGTGGGGAATTTTTTATTTCTAAAAATATCTTCATTACATGTCTAATAGTAGAAGAACAAAAGTGAGCTTGAAAGCTCTGAGGGGGAAGTGACTATTTTGGTGAAGGAAATCAAGAAGGGCTTCACTAATGTAATACTGTATGCTAAGTGGAATTAAATTTTTTTTAAAAAGGAAGGGGAGTAAAGGATATAAGTGGATGAGACTCTCAGGAAACCCTGAATCCCACACCTCGATCCCCAGATGGCTTCCGATGAAGAAGCCTGGGGAGCTGACTCATTGTGCATGTGATGGCAATTCTTAATGGTTCTGCTTCAACTCTTCCTAGAGGAAGCAGTCATATCAAGATTCCCATACAATGTCTTCCTGATGTCAGTGACATAAAGGCAGGACCCTTTTTCTCCCTGCCTCTCCCCTCTCCTTCTGCATTTTTCTGCCTTCTTTTTTCTCATTTCCTTTTCAATTTTTCTTTCCTTTTTTCCCTCTCTCTTTTCTCCCTATCCCCTCCCTCTCGTTTAGGTTTCATTTGCTAGTAACCAATAAAAAACAACAAATATTGAGGGGAAAGTTAAGTGGATCCAAAGTCCTCAAACTAATTGTCCATTACTTCTTGAATGGTCCTTGTGATATATTGAATTATAAAGTGAGTCTGGCTCAACCACTCCTACACTCTTTCCCAGCTCTCTTTGTAACAGGCACGTGGGAGATCTGTTTTGCCCATTGGTGGGTAAAAACTTCATTTCAGATGCCCTTTAACCTGAAGCCAGAATGCAGATTCTTGGTTCTTGTTGGAAATGACATGAAGCTACACTGAATTTTATTTTTTGTACACTAAGCACTAATTGCTGAAAATCTAGCAGATTAAGATCATACTGCTAAGATTGAGAAGTTTGGTTGCTATTTACCACCTGGCAATGTTTCAGACTTCCCCTTTACTGTGCACCATTTCCTATGTGATCTCTGCTGTTCAGGACACAGACACTACTAACAGTGTTCCAGCCAGTTTTGAGTTTCTATTAATTTTCATTAATTTCATAAGTTTTACCTTAGTTAACTCCATCATTATTAATTTAATTTGGGCTGGATATTTTTATTAAGTCCATGAATATTGCATCTTCCAATCTGCAAGATTTCTGGCTCCAAATTTTATCATAAATAAACTTTAAATTGGTATACATTGCGATCCAAAAAGAAACTATCTATAATAGATCTGAATATTAGCCTTGTTGATACAGCTAGTATGTTTAATTCCACCTTGCCTATCCCACTTTCCGAAACAACGATATTTCAATGCTGATGTGTTGCCAAGGATGAATTTGAGCTACTAAAATACAATTCAGTATTCCGTCAAGGTAACTATAATCAAATTACTGTATGTAGATCAGTGTTGCTATTTATTTTATTTTATTTTTTTCATCTTTGATGGTTAACTTTATCTGTCAACTTGATTGGACGATGGAGTGCCAAGATAGTTGGTCAAACACTCTTCTGAGTGTTTCTATTTTAACATTTAAATAAGTAGATTGAATAAATCTGATCACTTCTCCCTTATCTGCCCTCATCCAACTGAGTGAAGGCCTAAATAGAACAAAAATGCTGACCTGCTCCTGAGTGAGATAATTCCTTCCCACCTAAATGCCTTCAAACTGGGTCACGGGTTTTTTTTCCCTGCCTTCGAACTTAAATTGAACCATCAGCTCTTCTGGGTGATGACTTACCTGGGACTTGCCATCCTCCATAACTGTATGAGTCAATTCCTTATAATAAATCAATCTCTTTCTCTCTGTATCTGTATCTACTTACCTATATATATATCTCCTCTGTCTATCTATCTATCTATCTATCTATCTATCTATCTATACTACTTTATTTTCTTTGCTTTAGACAGAAAATTATTCTTAATATCGACACTAATTTTCACTTGGTGTGTGTTCCCTCCCAATGCTCCCAAATGTTCCAAAATTCCTGGCTGCTGAAATGAACAGAAATTAAATTTCATTGTTAAAGTATGTTTAAATTGCATTTCCTCCATCAGATTAAAAAGTAAAAATGTAGTATTATGAAGAGATATGCCATTACTATAGACAATTAATAATAATAATATATAATAATGATGGTGGTGATGCCCATTCTCTCCAACATTGGCATAGAGCTATCCTGGTATGTGTCAACATTATAATATTGTAAAGGACAGAAAGCCTCCTTATATTCTAAATTGCCAATATTCTGTAATACACTGTATTCTAACATTCAAGTTGGTGAGATTAGGGTGTACTTTTAATGATGGAGCTGTTCTAGCATAATGTTTTGCTAAGGTACTTTTTAGTATTTAGCACTTTTTTTTAGAAGAGTGACATGGAGAATCTCATCTCATGGAAGGAAGGTCATCTCTTTCTGTCCCTTGCCTGGAAGTCACACAGACAATTTTTGTAATAATGGATAAATCCATGGAGACACAGATGACTGCACACTAATTCTTTGAAATATTATATATTTGCCTAGTGCAATGATTTAAAAAATGTTAACTCATTTGATACTTAATGAATAGCTTTGTGGCTAGAGTAAGATTAATGCCATAATTATCTTCCCTGTGATATAAATGGAAAAGCTCAGAGTCAAAGATATTAATAATAATTATACGTAATATTTATTGAACTAGCTATCTTAAATAACTTTCTCACATAATACTTCAATAACTAGGTATTTCCATTATTGTTATTTAATGGATGAGAAATTGAATCTGTAGAAAATTGAGTATCTTGCCTAAAGTCCCACAGCTAACAAGGGTCAGGATTAGAGTGTGTCTCTGCTCTCACTCCAAACACTGGATGCTAAATATTTTTCTTCTGTCACCTGAGATGACTCAAATAGCAAACAGCAGACTCCAGGGCTCCAAGACATACATTTCCTTGCATATTTTTCTTCTCTGAAATTGGGATGCATCATGCCATCACTGTCTCCTGTCTTAGCCATTACTGCCTGTGTATGCAACCCTCAGTTGCTATTTCTGGTGCATGATTGGAATGCTTCAGCCAACAGACCAGTTAAAGACCATTTGGGAAAGAAATAAGAGATTTGGCTGTTACCTGATAAACCTTCCATTGACACCTATGGGTAAGGTCGAGAAAAGATTGACATCCATCCATTAAAGCAAATAAATATACCAATGCAACAAAATCAAGAGCCCAGAAATAAGCCCCATCATATACAGTCAAACTACTATATGATAAAGGAGCCAAAATACTCTGGGGAAAAGATGGTTTCCTCCCTAAATGGTGCTGGGAAAATTGGATATCAGGTAAATGAATGAGAGTGGAGCCCTTTCTCACACCACACACACACACACACACACATACACTGAAATATATTCAGTCATAAGAAAATGCTACCATTTGCAATGACATAGATGAAGCTTTAGGGCATTGTGCAACTTGAAATAAGCCAAACAGAAAATCAAATACTGTATGATCTCATTTATATGTGGAATCTAAAAACAAAACAAAACCAAAAGAGCAAAAGCCAAACACATAGAAAAGTAAATCAGATATGTGATTACCAGAGGTGAGGGGTGGGTGGTGGGAAAATTAGAGGAAGGTGGTTAAAAAGTACAAACCCCCAGTCATAAGATAAGTACTATTAAGTACTATGGGTGTAATATACAGCATGATGACTATAGCTAACACTGATGTATGGTATATTTGAAAATTGTTAATAGAGTAGATCCTAAAAGTCCAATCACAACAGAAAAAGCATTTCTCTCTCTCTCTCTCTCTCTCTCTTTTCTATCTATATGAGATGATAGATGTTACTTAAACTTATTTTGGTAATCATTTTACAATACATGAAAGTCAAATCTTTATGCTGTATGCCTTAAACTTACATAGTGGTATATGTCAATTTTATCTCACTTAAACTGGGATAGGAAAGAAAAATCCAACATCAAAACTTACAGCCTGGGTGCCAGCACCCAGTAATAGTAACACAGTCCTCTTCTAAGAAGTGCTGGACCACCAGCCCTTGATGACACAGATGAAAATGCTGTGTGGAAAGATGAAGACATCAATGACTCTGGTTCCCAAAGTGACCATAAAGAACCATATTCTGAATGAGGAGAATCTTTTGGGATCTTTTTAACAATCTATTCTTTCCTATTTTCCTCTTTGTGTGTAGACGTGATATGTGATGAAATATTATCTGAATAAGTTCTAAAAAAGATTTCAATACATTTAAAACAGAAATAGTTATATAAAAGCATGATGTTTGATTGATCGACAGTGTCTGTGGGCTGTCCCCCACCCGTTTATAGTGGTACATAATAAAAGTGTTCGTTTTACAGTTGATGCATGTTTGGTGTGACAAAATATGGTAGTATTCCAATGAGTTAATCTGCTCCTCACCATACCACGCTGCTGGGCCTTATTTTTATATTTTATATATTTATATTTTGTGTTTCCTTTGCCTTACAAGAAAGCCAGAGGTCAGAAAACAAGAATGAGATTAACATGTTAAACAACTATTTCAAGTGAGTGCTATGAACCCATGAACAGTTCTTAGACATTGGAAATCAGGTCAGAATTACTTACAACTTTCTTGCTTATTATCAAGAACCAGGTGTCAGCAAGCCCATGAGTCTGGCAGACACGAAGACCCAAAGAAGCCTTGTGTACTTGAAGTTGCAGCTCATTTTAGATCCTAAGAAGCAGGGAGCACACACATACTCTCAACACTGATTGTTTCATTTTAAAGGTATGTAGGACAGCAGGTGGCACAGCAGTTTAAAAAGTTCTGTCCCAAATCTGCTGTATTCCATGCCCTGTGCTTGTTCCTGGATGGAGGATGTCAGGTTAAATAGTCATCCACATAAAACACAGGGACACAAAGTAACACAAATGTAACTTGTCTCTGGTTAAGATGAAGAAATGCGCAGGCTCATGGGGAAGGACCTCTGAGGCCAAAAGTAGGTGTTAAATCACAATGTACGAGAAAAACTCTCCTCACCAAGAGAAACAATTTCCACTATACTAGGTTTCCCTGAATTCTTCAGTTGCTGAAGTTGAATGTTAAGCTAAGTCAAGATTTAGTTTTTGATAAGAATGATAGAACTATGTATATATTAAAGAAGTTGAATAGCTTAATGTGAGATTTAAGAGCCAAAAAATCTGTTTGTCTAACATTGGATACTAATTAGTCTTCAATTTTGATTATCTATTACGTAAAACACAGGTGTATTATTTCTTTTAACATAAGCTGAGGTCAATTTATTAACTCCATTGTTCTACAGACACCAGTAAAAAAGTTCAGTCTGATAAATATGAAACTTCTGACGATTTCTGTGAAGTTGATTGCCCAAATAATGCTTTCTTTCTCATTGGAAGTAGTTCTTGAAGTTATGAGTCCTTCACAAAGTCTACACAATATTGTTTATTCTTTTAATTTTCTTTTTAAGTTCTTATTTTAATTCCAGTTAGTTAACATACACTGTTACTGAACTCAGCAATTCCATAAAGCAAAGTAATATCCATATGATAGGAGTCCTAGAAGAAGAGGGGGAAAATGGGGCAGAAGGTTTATTTGAACAAATTATAGCCAATGACTTCCCTAATCTGGGGAAGGAAATAGGCATTCAAGTCCACAGACACAGAGAACTCCCCTCAAAATTAACAAAAACAGTTCAACATCATGACATATCATAGTAAATGTGCAAAATACAAAGATAAAGAGAATTCTGAAAGCAGCTAGGGACTAAAGGTCCTTAACCTACAAGGGTAGATACATAAGGTTAGCAGCAGACCTGCCCACTGAAACTTGATAGGCCAGAAGAGATTGTCAGGAAATAGTCAACATAGTGAGTGAGAAAAATATTCAGCCAATAATTCTTTATCCATTAAGACTGTCATTCAGAATTGAAAGAGAGATAAAGAGTTTCCCATACAAAGACTAAAGGAGTTTGTGGCCACTAAACCAGCCCCACGAGAAATTTTAACGGGAACACTTTGAGTGGAGAAAATAAAAGGGCCAAAGCAACAAAGACTGGAAAAGATCAGGGAACATCAACAGAAACATCAACTCTCAGGTAACACAAAAGCATAAAATTCATATATTTCACTAATCATTCTGAATGTAAATGGACTAAATTCTCCAATCAAAAGACACAGGGTACCAGAATGGACTAAAAAAGCTATCCATCTATATGCTGCCTATAAAAGACTTATTTTAGGCCTAAAGACATCTGCACATTGAAAGTGAGGGGATGGAGAAACATCTGTCATGCAAATGGACATCAAAAGAAAGCCAGAGAAACGATACATTTATCATACAAACTAGATTTTAAAATACTGTAACATGAGGTAAAGAAGGGCATTATAACATAATTAAGGAGTTCATCCATCAAGAGGATCTAGCAATAGTAAATATTTATGCCCCCAACTTGAAACACTTAAATACATAAATCAATAATAAATGTAGAGAAACTCACTGATAATAGTACTATAATAGTAGGGGACTGTAATACCCCACTTACAGCAATGGAAGATCACGTAAGCAGAAAATCAACAAGGAAACCATGGTTTCAAATGAAACACAGGACCAGATGGACTTCACAGATATATTCAGAACATGTCATCCTAAAGGAGCAGAATACATTTTTTCTCAAGTGCACATGAAATGTTTACTAGAATAGATCACATTCTGGGTCACAAATCGACCCTCAACAAGTACAAAAAGATCAAGATCATACCATGCATATTTTCAGATCACAGCGCTATGAAACTTGAAGTCAACCACAAGAAAAAAATTGGCAAGCCCTCAAATAAACAGAACTAAAAGAACATTCTATTAAAGAATGAAGAAGAAATTAAAAAATACATGGAGCAAATGAAAACAAGAGAGTCCAAAACCTTAGGGAGACAGCAAAGGCAGTCCTAAGAGGGAAGTATTTTGCAATTCAAGCCTATCTCAAGAAGCAAGATAGGTCCCAAATACACAATATAATCTTACACCTAAAAGAGCTAGAAAAGGAATAGCAAATAAAGCCTACAACCAGCCAAAGAAGGGAAATAATAAAGATTAGAGAACAAGTAAATAATATAGAAACATCAACAAAAACGAGTAGGACAGATCAACAGAGCTAAGAGCTGGTTCTTTTAAAGAATAAGCAACATTGATAAACCACTAGTCAGACATATCAAAAAGAATAGAGAAAGGACCCAAACAGATAAAATCACAAATAAAAGCAGAAATATCACAACCAGCACCACATAAAATGAAACAACTATAAGAGAATACTATGAAAAATTATATACCAACAAACTGGACAATCTGGAAGAAATGGACAAGTTCCTAGAAACTCATGCACTACTGAAACTGAAATGGGGAGAAATAGAAAATTTGAACAGACCCATAAACAGCAAAGAAATAGAATCAGTAATCAAAAATGTCCCAAAAAACAAAAGAATCCTGGCCAGATGGCTTCCCAGGTGTAGTCTACCAGACATTTAAAGAAGAGTTAATAGCTATTCATCTTAAACTGTTCCAAAAAATAGAAATGGAAGGAAAACTTCCAAACTCATTCTATGAGACCAGCATTGCCTTATTTCAAAGCCAGACAAAGACCCCCTCTAAAAAGGAGAATGACAGGAACATAAATGCAAAAATTCTACTAGCAAATCGAATTCAACAGTACATTAAAAGAATTATTCACCATGATCAAGTTGGATTTATTCCTGGGCTGCAAGGCAGGATGATATTTGTAAATCAATCAATGTGATACACCACATTACTAAAAGAAAGGGTAAGAACCTTATGATCCTGTAAATAAATGAAAAAGCACTTGACAAAAATATAGCATCCATTCTTGATAAAATCCCTCAAGAAAGTAGGGATAGATGGAACATACCTAAACATCATAAAGGCCATACACGAAATACAGCTACTATCATCCTCAGTGGGGAAAAGCTAAGAGCCTTTCCTCTACAATCAGAAGACAAAGATGTCCACTCTCCCTACTACTATTTAACATAGTACTTGAAGTCTTAGCCTCAGCAATCAGAAAACAAAAAGAAATAAAAGGCATGCAAATCAGCAAGGAAGAAGTAAAACTTTCACTATTTGCAGATGACATGATAAAAAAAAAAACAAAACCAAAGAACTCCACCTAAAAATTGCTAGAACTAATACATGAATTCG
The DNA here is from genome assembly GCA_017311185.1 of Proteles cristata cristata. Taxonomy (NCBI): domain Eukaryota; kingdom Metazoa; phylum Chordata; class Mammalia; order Carnivora; family Hyaenidae; genus Proteles; species Proteles cristata. Next base: position 309,859 of record JAESUZ010004131.1, on the reverse strand, counting down.
GCTAAATTGCAAGATATAAAATCAATGTGCAGAAATTCTTTGCATTTCTACACCAATAATGAGGTAGCAGAAAAAGAAATCAAAGCATCAATCCCATTTGCAATTGCACCAAAACCCATAATATACCTAGGAATAAACCTAAGTAAAGAGGTAAAAGATCTTAACTCTAAAATTTGTAGAACACTTAATGAAAGAAATTGAAAAGGATACAAAGAAATAAAAAAGCATTACATGTTCATGGATTAGAAGAACAAACATTGTTAAAATGTCTATGTTAGCCAAAGCAATTTACACGTTTAATGCAGTCTCTTTCAAAATGCCACCAGCATTTTTCACAGGGCTAGAACAAAAATCCTAAAATTTGTACGGAACCACAAAAGACCTCAAATATTCAAGCAATTCTGAAAAAAGAAACACAAAACTGGAGGCATCAAAAGTCCAGTTTTCAAGCTATATTACAAACTGGTAGTCATTAAAAGAGTATAGTACTGGCACAAAAACAGATAACGATCAATGGAACAGAATAAAAAACCCAGAAATGGACCCACAATTATCAATTCATTTCTAACAAAGCAGGAAAGAATGTCCAACGGAAAAAAAATCTCTTTAAAAAATGGTGTTGAGAAAACTAGACAGCAACATGCAGAAAAATGAAACTGGATCACTTTTTAAAAATATTTTATTTATTTCTGAGAGAGAGAGACAGCCTGAGCAGGGGAGGGTCAGAGAGAGAGGGAGATGCAGAATCTGAAGACAGGCCCCAGGCTCTGAGCTGGGTGCCAGCTCCACTGGTTCCGCAATTAGTTTATCACTCACCTTTTATGGCCAGAAGCCAAGAGCAACATGGCTATGAGACTGCAAAAGATTCACTGTATTAAGTACTCAAGTGCCTGTAAATGAAGTAAAGGACACGCAAGCCATACTCTTCCCTTATCTCTACTAGTTTAATGTGTTCCTTTATAGAGAGTACATTTCATAGAGAATCACCTCTATTCTCTCTCCACAACGTCTTTGGAAATACCACGCTTTCTTCTTATAACAGCTGATAAGTTATATTTGTAAGTAATAAAGAATTCTGCCTTTTCATTCTTAACTCATTTGAAATGCAATATATTTGAATATTTATCATCCTCAAACTGATCTTCTTCAGTGGAAACATATCCCAAAAAGTCCGAAGTAAATGGAACTTTTTTGGTAAATCAGACTTTTTATTTAGGGCAGAACTTAGAGATATTTTAATCTCTGAGGGCATGAAAGAATTTATAAATTATTTTAAATCAGTGGAGAGTAGTAATTATGTATTTTGAGCGTTAGCAACATCACCTTTACTGGAATGGGGAAAAGAGACTACATTTTGAAAGAAATACAGAAAAAGTCATCCACAGTCCCACCAATTGGAGTTAACCATATATATTTTTTTAATATTTTTATTTATTTCTAGGAGAGAGAGAGAGAGAGAGCGAGAGCAGGGGAGGGTCAGAGAGAGAGGGAGATACAGACTCTGAAATTGGCTCCAGGCTCTGACTGGCAGTCAGCACAGAGCCCGACGCGGGGCTCGAACCCACGAACCGCGAGATCATGACCTAAGCGAAAGTCGGACACTTAACCGACTAAGCCACCCAGGCGCCCCTGGAGTTAACCATATTAACTTTTTGGCATATTTGGTTTTTTTTCCCCTCCTCGGGTTAAAAAAATGCACAAGTTATATATGAACATACAATAATTTCTTAAAAATTAGGATGTTACTCCCATTATAAGTAAACTTTCATCTTCACCTCTGTCATGATCCATATTGATTCAACTTCCAAGCACAGACAATTGCTTTATCAGAATGTCTCTACACACTTTTATACAGACACAAAGTGTCTATTTTTCCCGAGTTTTTTAAACATAAAAAAGTTGTACACATGGTTTAACAGCTTACTTGTGTATTCAACATTATTTTTGAAGACTCCCTATATTGGTGAATAGAGACAGAATTCACTTTTATAACAACTGAATAATAATCCATGGTATTTAATTTCATTATTTCTTTGTTGCATTGTGAGGTTACTTTATTTTCTTTTCAATTTTGTTGATCTTTTCAAGAACCAGGTCTTGGTTCCATTCATCTCTTCTATTTTTAAAATTTTAGTTTCTATTTTGTTTATTTCTGTTCTAATCTTTATTATTTCTTCCTGTCTGCTGTCCTTGCATTTGATCTTCTATTTTAGTTTTTTTTTTTCTTGTTTGTTTTTCTTGGTGTAAGGATAGGTTGTTTACTTGAGATTTTTCTTGCTATTTGAGGTATCCCTGTATTGCTATATACTTCCCTCTTAGACCAGCTTTTGTTGCATCCCAAAGTTTTGGACTGTTGTGTTTTCATTTTCATTTGTCTTCAAGTATTTTTTAATAATTTTCTCTGAATTTTTGGTTGACTCATTCATTGATTAGTAGCATGTTATTTAACCTCCATGTATTTTTGGTCTGTCTAAATATTTTCTCAGGGTTGATTTCTAGTTTCTTAGTGTTATGATTAGTAAAGATCCATGGTATGACTTCCATCTTCTGAAATTGTTGAGTCTTGTTTCATGGCCTAATATCTTATCTATCCTGGAGAAGGTTTTATGTGTACTCGAAAAGAATGTATATTCTGTTGTTTAGGATAGAATGTTCTGCATAGGATGAATAGGATGGACTGTTAGATCCATATGGTCCAATGTGTCATTCTAAGCCACTGTTACTTTGTTAATTTTCTGTTTATCTAAGATCTGTCCATTGATATAAGTGGGATGTTGAAGTTATTATTGTACTACTATCAATTATATTATTTATGTATGTTATTAACTGCTGTATCTTTTTTTTTTTTTTTTTTTTACAAATAGTTTATTGTCAAATTAGTTTCCACATAACACTCAGTGCTCATCCCCACAAGTGCCCTCCTCCATGCCCTGTATTTTTCCCTTTTTGATTATATATTGTCCTTTTTTGTCTCTTTTTACATTTTTGTTTTTAAAATCTAGTTTGTCTAATATAAGTATGAGTACTCTGGCTTTTGTATGACATCTATTTACACAATAAATGTTTCTCCATCCCCTCACTTTCAATCTGTAGGTGACTTTAGGCCTAAAATGTGTCTCTTTTTCTTTTTTCAAATTTAAATCCAAGTTAGTTAAATCCAAATTAGTGTAATAATGATGTCAGGAACAGAATTCAGTGATTCATCACTTACATATAACACCCAGGGCTCATCCTAACAACAGTCCTCCTTAGGACCCATCACTCATTTAGCTCCAACACCTCTCCAGCAACCCTCAGTTTGTTCTGTTTGTAAGAGTCTCTTATGGCTGGTCTCCCTCTCTGTTTTTGTCTTATTTTTGCTTCCCTTTCCCTATGTTATTGGTTTTGTTTCTTAAATTCCACATATACATACAAGTGAAATTGTGTATTTGTCTTTCTCTGACTGACTTATTTCACTTAGCTTCGTATACTTTAGTTCCATCTACGTTGTTGCAAATGGCAAGATTTCATTATTTTTCATTGCTGAGTAGTATACCATTGTGTATACTAGTATACAATTGTGTGTGTGTGTGTGTGTGTGTGTGTGTGTGTGTGTATATATGCATATAATGCACATATATGCATGTAATACATATATTATGGAAAGAGCCCGAATGTCTTCCTAACAAATCTTCCTTATACAAATGTATCTTCCTTATACATTTGCTAGTCAGTAGACATTTGGGCTCTTTCCATAATTTGGCTATTGAAGATAATGCTGCTATAAACATTGGGATCCATGTGCCTCTTCGAGTCACCATTTTGTATCCTTTGGGTAAATACTTAGTAGTGCAATTGCTGAGTCGTATAGTAGTTCTATTTTTAATTTTTTGAGGAATTCATGCTGTTTTCCAGAATGACTGCACAAGTTTGCATTCCCTCCAGCAGGGCAAAAGGGTTCCCTTTTCTCTGCATCCTCGCCAACATATGTTGTTTCCTGAGTGTTCATTTTAGCCATTCTGAGAGGTGTGAGGTAGTATTTCAATGTGGTTTTGATTTGTATTTCCCTGATGATGATTTTGAGCATTGTCTCATGTGTCTGTTAGCCATCTGTATATCTTCTTTGGAAAAAACGTCTATTCATTTCTTTTGCACGTTTCTTAACTGGGTTGTTCATTTTTTGCGTATTGAGTTTGATAAATTTTTTATAGATTTTGGATACTAACCTTTTATCTGATATACCATTTGGAAATATCTTCTCCCATCCCATCAGTTGCCTTTTAGTTTTGGTGATTGTTTCCTTTGCTGTGCAGGAGATTTTTATATTGATGAGGTCCGAATAGTTCATTTATTTCCCTTGAGGTCCCAAAGTTCATCTTATGCCCCTTGCCTCCGGAGACATGTCAAGTAAGAAGTTGTTACAGCCGAAGTCAAAGAGGTTGTTGCTTGTTTTGATGGCTTCCTGTCTTACATTTGGGTCTTTCATTTACTTTGAGGTTATTTTCTTATGGCATAAGAAAGTGGTCGAGGTTCATCTTCTGCATGTCACTACCCAGTTTTCTCAGGACCATTTGCTAAGAATGGTCTTTTTTTCCACTGAATGTTCTTTCTTGCTTTCTCAAAGATTAGTTAGCCGTATGTTTTTGGGTCCATTTCTGGGCTCTTTATTCTGTTCCAGTGATCTATGTGTCTGTTTTTGTGCACATGCTATACAGCCCTGTAATACAGCTTGAAGTCTGGAATTGTGATGCCTCCAACTTTAGTTTTCTTTTTCAACATTACTTTGTCTATTCAGGGTCTTTTCTGGTTCCATACAAATTTCAGAATTGTTTGTTTTAGCTCTGTGAGGAATGCTTGTGTTATTTTGACAGGGATTGCTTTGAATATGTGGATTGCTTTGGGTAGTATCAAAGTTTTAACAAAATTTGTTCTTCCAATTTAGGTGCATGGATGTTTTTCCATTTTTTTGTGTATATTCTTCAGTTTCTTTTATAAGCTTTTTATAGTTTTCAGTGCATAGATCTTTTACCTCTTTGGTTAGGTTTATTCCCAGGTATTTTATGGTATTTGATGCAATTGTAAATGGGATAGATTCCTTGATTTTTTTCTTCTACTGCTTCATTTTTGGTGTATAGAAATGCAACTGATTTCTATACATTGATTTTATAACTGTGACTTTGCTGAATTCAGGTATCAGTTCTAGCAGTTTTTGGGTGGAGTCTTTTGGTTTTCCATGTAGAGACTGATTGTTGTCTGATTGTTAAGCCTAGGACTTGCAACACTATGTTGAATAACAGTGTTGAGAGTGGACATACTTGCCATGCTCTTGACCTTAGGGGGAAAGTTCTCAGTTTTCCCCACTGAGGATGATATTAGCTGTGGGTCTTTTGTATATGGCCTTTATGATCTTGAGGTATGTTCCTTCTATCCCTACTTCATTGAGGATTTTTATTAAGAAAGATGCTGTAAATCGTCAAATACTTTTTCTGCATCAATTGATAGATAATGTGGTTCTTATCTTTTCTTTTATTGATGTGATGTATCACATTGATTGATTTGTGAATATTGAACCAGACTTGCATTCCAGGAATAAATCCCACTTGATTGTGGCAGATAATTCTTATAGTGTATTCTTGGATCTGGTTGGCTAGTATCTTGTTGAGAATTTTTGTATCCATGTTCATCAGGGAAATTGGTCTGTAGTTCTCCTTTTTAGTGGGGTTTTTGGTTTTAGAATCAAGGTAATGATGGCCTCGTAGAATAAGTTTGGAAGTTTTCTTTCCATTTCTATTTTTTGGAACAACTTCAAAAGAATAGGTGTTAACTCTTCTTCAAATATTTGGTAGAATTCCCGTAGAAAGCCATCGGGTCTTGGAATCTTGTTTGTTGGAAGATATTTCATTACTGATTCAATGTCTTTACTGCTTGTGGCTCTGTTCAAATTTTCTATTTCTTCCTGCTTCAGTTTTGGTTGTTTATACATTTCTAGGAGTTTGTCCATTTCTTCCAGATTGCCTAATTTCTTGGCATATAATTGTTCATAACATTCTCTTATTATTGTTTGTATTTCTGAGGTGTTGATTATGATCTCTCTTAATTCGTGATTTTGTTTATTTGGGTCTTTTCATTTTTCTCTTTGATCATTCTGAGTAGGGGGCTATCAATTTTGTTAATTATTTCAAAGAATCAGTTCTGGTTTCACTTATCTGTCCTGCTGTTTTGTTTTGTATTGTTTTTGATTTTGTTTATCATTATTTTCTCCTCTAATCTTTACTATTTCCCTTATCGTGTTGGTTTTGAGTTTTATTTGATGTTCTTTTTTCAACTCCTTTAGGTGTAAGATTAGGCTGTGTATTTGAGAACTTTTTTCCTTCTTTAGGAGGGCCTGGATTGCTATACACTTTCCTCTTATGACCACAGTCGCTGCATTCCAGAGATTTTGGGCTGTCATATTTTCATTTGCATTGGCTGCCATGTACTTTTAAGTTTCTTCTTAGTTTCTTGGTTAACCCATTCATTATTTAGTAAGATATTCCCTAATCTCCAAATATTTGTGGTCCTTCCAAGTTTTTTTGTGGTTGATTTCAAATTTCATAGCATTATGGTCTGAAAATATGAATGGTATGATCTCAATCTTTTTGTACTTTTTGAGGGCTGATTTGTGACGCAGTATGTCATATATTCTAGAGAATGTTCCATGTGCACTTGAGAATATTGTGTACTCTGCTTTAGGATGAAGTGTCCTACTTATATCCGTTAAGTTCATTTGGTCCAGTGTGTCATTTATAGCCGTTGTTTACTTGTTGATTTTCTGCTTACATGATCTGTTCACTGCTGTGAGTGGAGTGTTGAAGTCCCCTATCATTGTGGTATTATTATTGCTGAGTTTCTGTATGTTTGTGGTTGATTTATATATTTGGGTGCTATTAAGTTGGGGGCATAAATATTTACATTTATATCTTCTTGGTGGAAGATTATGATATAATGCCCTTCTTCATCTTTTGTTACAGTCTTTGTTTTAAAAGCTTTGTCTGATATATGTATCGCTACTCTGACTCTTTTTTGTTATCCATAAGCCTGAAAGATGGTTCTCCATCCTCTTTCAATCTTCAGATGTCTGTAGGTCTAAGATGTGTCTCTTGTAGGCAGCATATTGATGGGTCTTGTTTTCTTTTCCATCCTGATACCTTATGTCTTTTGATTGGAGTATTTATTTCATTTACATTCACTGTGATTATTGAAACATATGAACTTAATGCTACTTTATTACCTGTAAAGTTGGTGCTTCTGGTAATATTTTCTTGTCCTTTCTAGTCTTTGTTGCTTTTAGTCTCTTGTTTTGTTGTCTTTTCTCCTTTCAAATAGTCCCACTTAAAATTTCTTGCAGGGCTGGTTTAGCGGTCACAAACTCCTTTAGTTTTTATTTGTTTGGGAAACTCTTTATGTCTCTTTCTAATTTGAATGACAGCCTTTCAGAATAAAGAATTCTTAGCTACAAATATATATTTTTTAATTCAGCATGTTGGATATATCCTGCCAGTCTTTTCTGGCCTGGCAAGCTTTTGTGGACAGATTTGCTACGAACCTGATCTGTCTTACTTGTAAGTTAAGGACTTTTTTTCCCCTTGCTGCTTTTCATAATTCTTTCCTTGTGTGTTTATTTTGTGAATTTGACTATGATATGCCTTGTTGATGGTTGGGTTTTGTTGAATCTAATGGTAGTTTCCTGTGTTTCTTGGATTTTGATGTTTGTGTCTTTCCCCAGATTAGGAAAGTTTTCTGCGATAATCTGCTCACATAAACCTTCAGCCCCTTTTTCTCTCTCGTCATTTTCTGTGACTCCTATGATTCAGATAGTATTCCTTTTTAATTAATACGTCACTGAGTTCTCTAAGTCTTGTATCATGATTTTTTGTCTTTGTTTCCCTCTTTATTTATGCTTCATTATTCTCCATAACTTTATCTTCTATATTGCTGACCCTTTGCTCTGCTTTATTCATTCTTGTCATCACAGTATCAGTTTGAGACTGCATCTCGGCTATAGTATTTTTAACCTCAGCCTGACTAGATTTTATTTCTTTTCTCTGCAGAACAGAATTCTCTAGAGTCTTCTATGCTTTTCAGAAGCCCAGCTACTATTCTTATAGTTGTGGTTTTAATTATACTTCAGAGATCTTACTTACATTTTACTTTAAATCCCTGGCTATCATTTGTTCATGTTCTTTCTTTTGGAGAAAGAAAACAATTACTAAAATTAAAAAATAAAAAACAAAACAAAAAATCAAATAAAGGAAGGTATATCCTAGGTGTGTTTTGGTTTGCTTGTTGTATGAAGCTTGATAGACTAGAGAAAAAAGGGAAAGGGAAGAAAAAAATTAAGAAAAAAAATTTTTAATAAAAAATTAAATAAAATAGAACAAAATAAAGAAAATAAAATAGAACAAAAATTAAAAGAATAATAAAATAAAAAAGGATTTGTTCTTTCTGTATCCAAGAAAGATAAGAAAGAAAAAAGAAAACAGTTTAAGCAAAAACAGAAGCAAAGAAAACAAACAAATAAACAAACCAGCAAACAGAATAAAAGTGGAATGAAATTACATCCAGTTTACCCGAGAACTGAAACTTTGAAGCACACTGTAGTCCCTCACTAAGCAGGTGGAAGGGTTTATGCTGGTCTTCTGAGGACTGTGCTTGGAGGGCACAGTTGGGGGTGCTTGGTATAACGGCTCTGTTTGCCACTAGATGGTGCTGCTCAGTTTACTGAGGTGGGTCTGTTTGCACGTGACCTTCCACATGCCAGGGGGAGGTGAAAATGGCTTCACCCAGTTCCTTAGTCTCTGGTGCAGGAACTTTAGGTCTTCTCTGACCTCTGATCAAGCAACCCTTCTTTGTCTCAGGCCTCTATCCACCCAACCCGCCCATGTCCAAGCTGTCCCCCTGCCATGTGGCACTGCCCCCGAAGTTTTATCTCAGATGAAGTTGTGTTTCAAAACCCCACATTTCAGGGGCATCTGGGTGGCATTGTTGCTTAAGCATCCAACTTTGGCTCAGGTCATGATCTCATGGTTCGTGAGTTTGAGCCCCACATTGGGCTCTCTGTTGTTAGTTTAGAGCCCACTTTGGATCTTCTGTTCCTCTCTCTCTGCCCTTCCTCCGTTGTCACTTTCTCTCCAAAAAATAAATAAAACATCAAAACTCTACACTTCAGAGACACCCCCCCTCCTTTGCATGGACCCACACAGACTCTGCAGGAGCGTCTTTCTGAGCAATGGTCAGGTGCTAGCTTGTACCAAAAAATGTTTGTGAGATTGCCCAGTGTCAGAATTTCAGACATTATGGCAAATCACAACACATGCCAGTGCCAGGTTTCACTGCACTCTGAAGTCTTGGTCCCAATACCAGCAAATGTGGCTGCTCTCTGGGATCTGCTGGAACCCTTACCCTAGGAGAGACCATATGGCCTCTACCAAATGCACTCCAAGCAGGGGAACCACTCCTCCCAGTGTGGTACTTGGACCCCTCAGACCACCTGCTCCTGGGGATTCACTCTACTTCCTCATGAAGAGCACCACGAGGCTTGAGCTCTGAGGCTTCAGACTCTGTGCTCCAGTTTACAGAATCCTGGTGGTATTAAAACCCTCTCCTTTCTCCCCATTAATGGTTTTGGAGAACAAATTTCTCAGTCAGTACCCTGTGAATGATTTCACCCTCTCTACAGCTACTTTCAGGGAGAGTACGTGTGATATGGATGCAGCACACTCTCCCCTTTACTCTTTCTCTCTCTGTCCCCTCTCTCTGCTAAAACAACTCCCTGCCCTTCATGGTTTTTCTCTCTCCCAATTCACCACTCCACACCATGCACCTGCAAAGTTCTGTGGCTCCAGTTATGCAGATTGTTGTGTTAATCCTCAGATCAATTTCCTAAGTGTTCAAAATGGCTTGATGTAGCTGCATTTCAGGGGTGAGTCAACCTTAGAGTCTCCATATTGCTCCACCATCTTAACTCTAGAATGTTTCTCTTGTAAGCTTATAGATGGGTCTTACTTTTTTATTCATTCAGTAACCTTTTGTCTTTCGATTGGAGCGTTTAGCCTTTTACTCTTCTCCCTTACATGGTTTGGTATATTGTATCATACTTTACATCCTTTTATTTTGTGAATCCCTTGACTGATTTGTATAGATATACTTAATTTTACTATTTTTACTGCTTCTTTCTTATTCCTGCCTATGGTCTTTCCTTTCGACTCAAGAAGTCCCCTTAACATTTCTTTAAAAACATTTTTTTAAAATGTTTTATTTATTTCTGAGAGAAAGAGAGATACCGCGTGAGCAGGGGAGGTTAGAGAGAGAGGGAGATACTGAATCTGAGACAGGCTCCAGGCTCTGAGCTGTCTGTCAGCACAGAGCCCGATATGGGGCTCGAACCCACCAACTGTAAGATCATGTCCTGAGCCAGAGTCGGATGCTTAACCGACTGAGTCACTCAGGCGCCCCCTTTTAACATTTCTTATAGGGCTGGTTATTAATAATGCATTCCTTTAACTTTTGACTGGTGAATACTTTATCTCTCTATTCCAGCCTTGCTGGATAGAGTATTTTTGACTAATCGTTCTTTTTCCTGCCCCCAGCACTTTGAATACATCATGCCTGTCCCTCTGGCCTGAAAAATTTCTGCTGAAAAATCAGTTTTAGTCTTAGACGGTTTACCTTTTCTGTAATTGTTTTCTCTTGATGCTTTATAATTCTCTCTGTATCACTACCTTTTGCCATTGTAATTACCATGAGTCTTGGTGTGGACCCCCTTGGGCTGATTTTGTTGGGGCTCTCTTCGTCTCCTGGATATGTACTTCTGTTTTCTTTCCCATGTTTGGGAAATTTTTAACTATTATTTTTTCAAATAAATTTTCTGCTCCCCCTTCTCTCTCTTCTCCTTCTGAAATCTCTACAATGCAAATATTATCATGCTTCAAGGCCTTGTTGAGTTCCCTAAGTATGTTTTCATCTTTTCTTATTTTTTCTCTTTCTCTTCTTCAAACTTGATTTCTTACCATAACTCAGTTCTCTGGGTTTTTGCTCCAGTTTTTCTGCTTCCTCTAGTCTACTATTTATTTTCTGTAGTATATTTTCAGTTTTGCTTATTGAGTTCTTTGTCTCTGATTGGTTCTTTTTTATTTTCTTTCTCTTTGTTAGGGTCTTTCTGAGGTTCTCCACTCTTATCTCAAGTGCAGTGAGTATATTTATGATCATTACATTCTTTATCAAACATATTGCTTACCTTTGTTTTGTTTAATGTCTTGCTGTGATTTGTCCTTTTTTTTTTCATTTGTAGCATATCCCTTTGTCTCCTCATTTTGTCTAACTCTGAGTTTGTTTCTACGTATTAAGAAAGTCAGCTGTGTCTCCTGCTCTTGAAAGCAGTGGCCTTACACAGAAGAGGTCCTGTAGTGTCCTGCAGTGCAATGTCCCATGTTCAGTGGAGACTGGCGCTTCAGAGGTGTCTTCTATGTGTGTTATATGCACCTGCTTTTGTGGCTGAGCTGCTTTCCCCATAAGTCCAGTTGTTAGCAATGGCTCTCTTTGCCTGTTGTGAGCAGGGTTTTGTTCCTATGTTGTAATGGGCCAGTCGGGGGCCTCCTTGGGCTTGCGTTGAGTCAGATCAGCTGTTTGCCAGAGATGCGGTGCCACCGAGGTACAGGGCACTTACCTGTGTTGTCCCTGAGAAGCTTCCTTTGTTGGGTGGGGCTTGCGGTCAGATCCCCCGTCTTGCCGGCTTGCCCCATCCCACTGCTGCAGCCGCAGTTGGGCTACTTTACGTGGTTATCTTCTCCTCCCCCTGGGGCAGGAGTCCCTTTGGAGTGGTGTTAGGTCCTGTTGGGGCAGCTGGCACGCTGCCAGGCTTGTGGCACTGCTTTGTTTTTTTTTTTTTTTTTAAATTTTAATGTTTTTTATTTATTTCTAGGAGAGAGAGAGAGAGCGTGAGCAGGGGAGGGTCAGAGAGAGAGGGAGTCACAGACTGAAACAGGCTCCAGGCTCTGAGCTGGCAGTCAGCACAGAGCCCGACGCGGGGCTTGAACCCACGAACCGCGAGATCATGACCTGAGCGAAAGTCGTACGCTTAACCGACTAAGCCACCCAGGCGCCCCTGTGGCACTGCTTTGAATGGGCTCCAGCCAAGTGCATATTGGAGGAAGTAGGTCTAAAGGAGAATGTAGGGGTGGGGCACCTTGCGTTAGGGGGGTTTGTGCAGGTCTGCTGTGAGAGGGAACCTGAAGGTGAGGCCTGTCTGGAGGAGGAGTGTCCACAGGAGAATGCTAAGATGGGGCAGTCGTGTCAGCAAGTTAGGTAGTGAGTGTTGGCACTTCGTTCTCACAAGGGCTCCTGAGTTTAGGATACGACGCCAACCAGCTCTTTTGTTCCTGTAGGTCGAAATCTCCCAAACCTCCCAAAGATCCCTTAGAGCACAGGCTCTAAGACTGGTAAAGAAATCTCCCTCCCAGATGCCCCAGGCTTTTTTCAAGCTGCTAATTTTATGCTGTGTCTCCTTGGATGTCTGTTGTGCTGTCTCTTGGCCGGGACTCGGTTTCCTTTCACCCTTCTGGTTCTCCCATTCCTGAGCCTGCTATTTTTAAAGTTCAAGGTGTTAAAGCCTGGTGATGGTAAGAACTTGTCAGATTATGCCCCTCTGATTTTCAAAGCCAAATGTTGTAGGGATGCTCCATGCCTGGAGAGGGTGGTGTGAAGGTCTACTTCTTTACCTTCTCTGCTTCCACGGCATATCTCCCTCCCAGGGAATGTTCTATAGATTCATTTACCATCTTCAATGTGGCCTCTTCTCTGTATTTAGCTGCGGAGAGTCTGTTCTGCCAGTATTCTGGTCATTTTCTGAGTTGTTTACACTGATGTAAGTGTTACCTAGTCATGCCCATGGGATGAGTTGAGCTTAGGGTCCTTCTACCCACCATCTTCCCCAGAAGTCCCGTTGAATATAGAATTTTAAAGTGAGGGTTTCACTCTGCAGACTTCTGGTCTTTCGCGTTGCCAAAGATAAGATAAATCAGATTTCTGTTTCTTTTCCCCCTGGTAAAGAAATTTTGGGATATTTAAAAAATTTTTCTTTCATTAATATTCTAAAGTTTCACCATGAAATTCTTGGATGAATTTATATTATATATATTTATATTATAATTATGCCTCCTCTTCTCTTATGTTTACGTACTTTATTGGTTTAAAATCTTAAAAATACTTATTTTGAAGTACTTTTCAGATTGATCTTGTCTTTTTCCTTTGGTGTAAATTCTTCCATACTCTGTCACTGACAATGCTTATCCTTATAAGTATTTTTATGAACATAGTTTGTAAGCTCACATTTCACATTTCCCCCATATTTTCGCTCTTGGAAAACCAGTCTGTTTCATAGCTCCAGGTCAGGGTGCATTTTATGCTCAGGGAATATCCCTACGTATGCTATATTTCCTGCCCCGCACATGCTGCTGACATGACACCACGTACCCTTTAGGTATGCAGGATGGCACTGGACATTACGGTCACTGGAAATGGCTTAGTTCTCTAGTAACCTTGGGGGGCGTGCAACGCTATCCCAGTCTCTGCTCATGGTAGAGTGTTGCGTTCCACACTTGAAGCTCCCTGAAGGTAGTGTTAGCTGAATCTGTCGTCATGAATGTATGAGAGTTTCTGGCCTCTGCCCCTGTACTTTCTGCTTGGATCCATGCCTCGCTCTCCAGTGCCAAGTGATCTTAGTCTCTGACAACACCAAATATTCACTTTGGTTATTTTCTTGTTAGAAACCGTTCTCCTTTTCACTTTCACAAACTGCTATGTGTTTTTTAATCTTGAAAATTTAAAAATGATTTCCATTTGGAGTGGAGGTTTTAGAATGTATTCAATCTACCTTCGTAAATATTAGGTCTTAGTCTAAAGGAAGCTGAAAACCTTTCCAGTCAACCTTGTGCTAGGTCTATCAAGGCTTACTATGAAAAAGAAGTAGAAAAAGGGGCCTTTGTGTCTGAACACTCAAAGAAGTTTGGGAAGGCCAAAGGCAAGGATAACTCAGGGAAAGGGTAGGGAGAAGGAGCACTGCATATTGCAGCATGTACCATCGTAGAGTTGGTTCCGTTATATATCTGCAGCCCCCAAAGTGCCAGGGCAAACAACCAGAATAAGAACTGGTATGTGGAACTGACTCACCCCACTGAGTCAATTCAAATCCTGTGGCCTATGAGCAATTCTTCCAGATCCACATTCTGTCTCTTTCCACAGCCTGTGCATTTAGTCTCACCCACCAAGTGACCAGTTCTTACTTGACTGGGACTATCAGCCAGCCTGGCAAACACCACTGCCATGGAATCAAGAGATTTCAGGGTCTTTATTCATGACAAATCATTCAGCTCTGCCGATACTTAATATCCACCTCTCTGTTCGGTCCAGGAGACCTCTGGAAATCTAGAGTGTGGGGAAGGAGAAGTTCCTCTATTGTACTTTGGGGCCAAAAGTCATCCTTCACTCAGAAAGATGGATGGTTTTACCCCTGGTATCTGATTACTACCATCTGCTCTCCCCTGCACCTCCAGCTCACACTGGCTAGATTCCTAGAAGAGTTTTCCCACACACAGGTGAGGACACAACTGCTTTCTAACAAGCCCTGTTCCCATTTTCCAGAGATGCAGTTTCCAGTTTTATTTGTTCAGGATGCTGTCTCCTTGACTTAGCCAAGTTTCATTTTTTTGGGGTCACTCTTTTGGTCCTGATGCTTTACTGACTCCATATGGTTGGTAACCAAGACACCATCACACCTGACTATTCTCCATGTCTTTCCTCTGGTCTCTGGTATTCTGATTTACTGCTTGGCTTTGACCCTCTGCACTTCAACCCATGTGATTTTACTTGAGATAGGAGTGGTGTTTGAACACGTATTTTATCTTTTTAGAAAAATGACCTTCTGGAGGAAAAGAAAGGGAAGAGAGTAAAGTACATATTATTTTTGACTTCCAATTATGTACCTAATTCTGCACTTGATGATTAAGATATGTTGTCTTTATGTTTTCAACCAACACTGGAATTTGATGTTACTAACCTTTGAAAAGATAACAAGCACCAATTCATTTGATTTCCAATCAAGTTGAAATGACTAAGGTGTCAAAACTTAATAGAGACATCAAGATTTATTAATCAGTTTATTAATCAAGGGGTACTCATATCTTCCCAGTAACTAATGACCTTTGTAAAGCTGAAGTTGCAAATGCATTACATTTCAGCTCCAGGGAAACTTCCCTAGGCATTCAAGGGCATATGTAACAGTTTCTGTCTTAAACTGATTTTTGAATAATGATGTCTTATATTTGATACATCATTTAGTATCTTTTGAAGACTAATTTGGAGTATAGAATTCTGAATAAAAAGATACAAAAACATGGGTTTACACAACAAAATATAAGGGATATTTGCATGTGATATGCGACTTTAGTTCTCTCTCCATTTTTTATGTTTATCAAAATCTTCACTATCTCTATTTCCTTAAAATGGCCTACCTCCTGTTGATGTTTTAGAGAGGATTGGAATATGCAAAGGGATAGTCATGGACAACAGTAAAGTCATTGGCTAGTTCAACGCACTCTTTCAAGTGTATAATTAAGGACACTCAAATCCTATGTGTGGAGACAATCAGTGCATTTACCTGGACTAAATTTGTGTTAGTAGCCAAGACTTGGTTTCCTCATATACCAAAATTACTCATAAACCATCATACACCTATAAAGAGAAATGAGCACTCAAGAAGGAGAATGGCAGATACATGAAAGTCCTGAGTAGCAACATGCACTCACATACTTGTCATAATGAAGAGAGGGCGTTTTTGCCTCCATTCATTTTCCTAGTGCCTGATGGGGGTAGAGTTGTTGACCGTATTTCTCTTACTTTTACTAAAGCAGAAAACCTATGGAAGATCCACAGAAAACATTGCCGTAGACATTGCAAAGGGAAGAATCAGGTCAATGCAGTTTAGAGGATGAATTAAACAGATTTGCAATTGAGTGTGGAAACTCTGGGCCACTGCTTTGGTGAATAAGTCTTTAAATTGCTTTAAAGGAGGAAGAGACTTCCTAAAAACCACTGTATTTATTAGAAACTTAAGAGTTTTTCTTCCATGCCTGATAGATCAAATTGTCTCAGTCAGTGTGAGGCAGTTGCCATGTGCTTGAGTGAACTCCAAGAACTCTGACATTTTCCTACATGCTTCTCCTGAAATACACTGTTTTGTAGCCCAAGCCTTGTCTACACTATATTAAGTGGAGTCATTAGTCTATTTAAAGATTTTCTGTACTTAAACTCAGAAACTGACTCACAGGCATACTAGGAGCTCCTGACTTGAGGGTACCTGCCTGAATGTTTCTTTCATTCTTCTTCCATTTCTGTGTAAATTTGTGACTTAAAATTTTCAGAAAGGATGAGCATCCAAGGAATGACAATTTGTGAGATAGCCTCCAAAATAACCAATCCTATTTCTGCAAGGGTCATTGTTTATTCAACATATTCTTCTAACAGGTATTGCTTTCTTTCAAATAATGTTTCTATGACGTAGCATTTCAATGTAGCTTCCGTACCATGTGCCCAAAGCCATCCTGAATGAAACATTTCTAAGAGAGAACATCTATATATTTATATTTATATGCACTTTATGTATTTCTTTTAAAAAGTCATAGGGCATATAATTAAATCTTTTTAAAAAACCTTAAAGTAGTTAAAGTGTTCTGATCATTGTTCATATGTAAATTTCTCCTATCAAGTGGCTTCCATTTTGTTACCGTTCTATACAATAGCTCACAGACTTACTACAGATTTCTCACCGATGTTGGTCATTTTTTCAGAATTTAAATTTACCTATGGTAATTAATTACATTACTTACCACACTATGTTTCTCTTTTTTAAATATCCAGAGTCTGCAATGCTTACAAGGATGCAAAGGTAAACAAGTTAGGGCTATTTTCCCACTGTGTGACCTTTTGTGTCTCTGACCCAATTCTTTTTCAAAAAATTTTTAATGTTTATTATTTATTTATTTATTAAAATATTTAAAAATGTTTTATTTATTTCTGAGAGAGAGGGAGAGAGAGGCAGCGTTGAGCAGGGGAGGGTCAGCGAGCAGGAGAGAGAGAGACACAGAATCCGAAGCAGGCTCCAGGCTCTGAGCTAGCCGTCAGCACAGAGTCCGATGCTGGGCTTGAAACCACGAACCGTGAGGTCATGAAGTCAGATACTTAACTGTCTGAGCCACCAGGGCACCCTTATTTATTTTTGAGATATATATAGAGAGAGACAGAGCGTGAGCAAGGGAGGATTAGAGAGAGAGAGAGAAAGACACAGAATCCAAAGCAGCCTCCAAGCTCCGAGCTGTCAGCAGAGTCTGACGAGGGGCTCAAACTCATGAACTGTGAGTTCATGACCTGAGCTAAAGTCAGATGCTCAAGCAACTGAGCCACCCAGGTGCCCCAATCCCTGACCCAATTCTTAAAGGGAATCAGGTTTCTTATTTGGGGTCCTTGGATGAATTTCAGAAGGTACTGTGAATGCTCTAAAATTCAGTGCAAATGTTTCCTATGTGAGAGTATATGTGGGTTTTCATAAATTTTACCAAAAGAAGTTGTGTGGTATGGTGGATCCGTGTAGTATAGTGGGTTCTGGAGTTGAACTGCCTGAATTTATATAGCAACTCACTGCATAGCTGTGTGACTTGGAACAGGTTACTTAACCTTTCTCTGCTTTAAATTCTCAAAATTGCAGAAATAGGTTGCTGTGAGTATTAAATGTGATAATTTTATGGGTATGTAAAGCCCTTAATACCATGGCCAGTACTTACTAAACACACACTAAAGATCAGTAATTATTGTGTTCTCAGAAGAATTTGTAACCACCAAAGAGTTAAAAGCCACTGATTTAAGGCATTTTTAGAATTATACCTTAAGAAAAATACCAGTTTCCGGGTTGGGAGGTCACACTCAAACCTAATTCCCATAGCACTATCCATTAGCAAAACACAGAGATGAATATTCATAGGGAGGCAGAAAGGCCTGGAAATGGGAAATGTGGAAAGCAGGTTTGTGTGCTCCTGCCTAAGAGAAAAAGCATCTACCTAGTCCTGGCTTAGCCCCCAGGAGAAGCACTTTCAGCCAGCTCCTGACTCCTGTACCATCCAAGCTTGCCTAAAAGCCCTAAAAAACGTTTGCAGGATGATAGCTTAAACTGCAAGTCTGCATTTGTGGACGTTTCTCAGCATTTTATTTATCAGTGTGTGGAAGACAAAATTACAAAACAATGAGATTCTGCATCTTTTAATGAAAGATAAAACAACAATATAAACATACACAAATTTACAGAGAAGGGATCAACTTTAATACATTTGGAGTAAAAGGTGTTTCTTATTTAAATATGGTATAAAAATAAATGCAAGAAACATTAACCGAGAAAGTATAGAGAACAAAGACAGAGCTTGTTTCTGACTGTGAACACACTGGTGAAATGAAACTTTCTGTGCTAATTTATTGTTTAATAAATGTGAAGCCATATGTATACTTATTGATATATGTTTTTTTCTTTTACAATTCTTCCAGTTTTTGAGTGAGTGAATTTTCAGTGAACTGTGTGTCTAGCAGAAGCTTTAAGAGAGAGAGAGAGAAAAAAAAGGTTTACTCCACTTGAACTTGTTAAAAAGGAAAAGACACAGATCCAGCTTAGTACGAGGAGAAAGTAAGCAGACAACATTTTGAAATGGAGGCATTGTGATGGTAGAGTCCCTTGGAATAGCAATGCCTTAATGTACACAAAGAGAGAACAATTAGGGTCCTTTGCTCATGCAACATCTTGGTCTAATGTCCTCTGCTCCAGGTAACAACAAAGAGCTACAAAGTATATGCAATGACTTCAGTCTGCTTCCATGTTACAGATGATCCTTTTAGTAAGACTGGACAAGGCTTGTTAACCTCTTTGATGTGAGAGATTTCCCCTGAGAAAAAAATATAAGACAAGGGGGAAAAAAGAGTATGATCACGGAAAACCGGATTACGAGTAGCATTTATTTACTGCGGTTGATTTTTGTGCAAGGGTCAAAATGGAACCCTTTAGATGCATCTTAGTTCAAACTTCCTTCCTCCCTCCACCAGCACACCAAACAAAATGACCCGCCCCTCTTCTCCCCTCCACCCCTTTACCCACTTCCTCCCCACTGCAAACAGACTGATGGTTCACAGCACAGATTAGCAAATAATAAAACATGTCCATAAACATTTCACCAAGCCTTAGCAATGATGCAACACCTAGATTTTCAACTGGTTCTAAACATGTCACAACAAATGTTAGTAAACTGCCCTGAAAGATAGCAATGTGAATGCATTCTTGTTGGATTGCTGGAGTTAGTGTCATGTTTATAAATATCTAGATATGCAGAGTGTATGATTTACTTAGATGAAATTTTTTTTCAAGGTGTGATTGGTAGAAACTCAAGTTGAGTCTGTCTTTTGTCCTATGTGATAGTGGAGAAAAAATGCCAATTGTACCTCTACAGATAAAAGTCTGTTTGCTCCTTACTTCAAACCATCGACATCGTCCTCTCCTTCTTCACCTGATTTCCTCCAACCCCAACCTCAGAAAAATCCCATATATTCTGATTCCACATATTGTGTTAATACCTAGAGTACATACTCATTTTTTTTTTTGAAATCTTGAAAGCCAACACTGTCCTGTTAATACTAGTACTCTAGGAAGATTAAATTTAAATTTTTGATCAAAGTAACAGATTGTCAATTGATGATTTCTGCCTTATGTTTCATTTTATATGTTCCAGTAATGAAAATAAGATGGTCCACTTATTGAATGGAATTTATATTTCTCAGAGGATAAAATAATAATGGAAAGACAAAATATTTTTTTGAGAAATATAATATTTTAGTAATAAATTAGTCAAAACAATAGTCTTGATTTACTACTATTATGGATCAAGTTTTGATAAAACGGTCATGTGCTGTTGAGAGACAAATCATCGCTCATGGCCACATTTTGGGAAAAAAGCAATATGTTTAAGAAATGATCAATAATTTCAAAATCAAGCTTTCTGTACACACTTCACAGTAACTGACAAGGGCCCTGTGGATGACATGAACAGCAGCAATGAAAACCAAGCACCGTTTCCTTTTAATTGGGGAAAAAGGTTCAAAACTTAGCTTTTAGCAACTAGTAGTAGAAGATAATGTCCCACTGGCTATGCTTTAGTCACTTTTTTGGAGGAAAAAAATAAAAGAAAAAGCAGTTTGTTAACAAGACATCCTACTTTACGTTATCTATTGGCCTTATATACAAAACGTTTGTTCCTTTGGTCACCACTTCTGTGCTTGTTTTCTTGTCCATAAAATGGGGATAATTACAGCTCCTACTTAAAAGATTTTTTTTTTTTGAAGAATATGAGACTAAATTGCCTAAAAGTATTATTGGAACATTCTATGTACTAAGTTCATGTTGGCTATTATCTCACTATACTATTGTTATCATTGTTTTTATTGTTATATGCTTTCTAATTAGGACACTGAGACCAAAGTCACTATTCTGACTCTAAGAAGGGCGCAGAGTTGCTAATGAATTGGAATCTAAAGTTTTACTGTTCTTCCAAACCTGGGCAACAGACTGATTAAATAATTTTGAAATCTAAAAGCTACCCTCCTATACTTGAAGGCCACACTTTCCTACATTTACTACTATATTCAATTTTTGTGCTATTATTGTAACTGTGTACATGAGTTTATATATATTTATTCTGAGACAGAATAATATATTTTTAAAAAGTGCTTCCTATTTCTAATGTCATTTGTGGGATGAAGAAAATGTTATCTTGGTTGAGGCATAAGACTGAATGCTTACACAGCAGTAGAGGAGGGGAAAGATGCTAATGTAAAATTGTTACTTTTGAATCTACTGATTAGTACGATTTGTTAAAAACTACTGGGAAGAAGAATGAAATAGTAACACTGAAAGAATTCATTTGAAACTCCTATAATCATTTTGTATTTGGACTATGAAAACGACAGTTATCTTTGAAAAATCTAATAAATATTAACATGGCTCTCTTTCTCCAGATTTTTGAAACATCCTTGAAGCTATTAGTACTTGGGATGGTATGGGCTTCACTAAAAATTTAGGGGGGGAGGTACCACATTAGCTTGAAAGGCTATTATCCTAGGAGATAATGAAAAAACATCCATGGAATCCCATAGAAAAGTACAGGTCTATAGTCAACCTGGGAGTTTGTGATAATAGGAAAACAGATGAACAGAAATGGGAAACAATCACAAGATGAAACACTTAGTGTGATACGGACTTACCACATATGTAATAAAGGTATTCATTTTGTGCACTGAGACAACTAAAACACAAGTGTGGGTACAACATTAGAAAGACTTAAGTCCCCCAGTCCAGGGTCAAAGTAAACAACATGGGTGCCCAATGAGTCATATGGATTTGAAAATCTGATTTGAATCTGTCTGTAAACCCTTTTCAAATCCCACCTTGTTTACACACTGGGGGGAAAATAGATAAGTACTTTTCTAGTGCAGAAGGAAATACAGTTACTCATTCTATTGGAAAATCTTAAAGTAAAAAGAACACTGATCCTTTCTTGTAGGGAAGAAAGGATCTGCTGTTTTGTAAAAATCTTTTTCAGTGCAGTTGCTTGGAGGCTGTATGGAATCAGTCCCTGCCAATTATCTTTTCATAATTTTTCCAAATTGAAGAACCTGGGAAATTTTACAGCTAGGTTCTAAAATTTTAATTCTGGAAACTGAGGGCTGAAAATCCCTCACAAATTGCAATTTTTACCAAATTGCTCACAATTGAATTCTGTATGAATAACATTTATTTTTAACCAAATGACTACATATGTGTCATGTCACTTATACCCTTTCTGATAAGATTCTAAAGAATAAGGATCACATTGGAAACAGCAATTGATAGGAAAGACAACGACAGAAACTTAGAACAAAACAAAACAAAAATTCAAAATCCTATGATATTTTGTAATAGTTAGTTAATGGGCAAAAAAAGAAAGCAGCACATAATCAGTTTCAGCACAAAATACACCTCAGATTTTGCTGGCATCTAGCTGAATACAGTATCTACTCAATCTACAAACAGTAGAGTTGCCACATAAATTCATATAAACAAGGAGAGTTTTCTGGCATCTCACAGTAAAACCTCACCTCTACCAAATCGAGTCTTCCTTATCTTAAAAGAGGTGTCGAGATTTTGTTATAGTTAGGAAAATATGCCCCATGCCCCAAAAACAAAACAAGCAACCTATGTGTTTGTTCTTAGCTCTTCCAAGGTAACTATCAATAGTTAAGAATTTTACATGATTTAAAAAATCTTTCTTGGTTTCAAAGTAGTAACAGAAAGTTGACAATAAGGAACTGTGAGTCAGTAGAAATGAACATGAAAGCCAGGCTCTTAGTTCTAGTCTGAGAGCCTGAACACTAGGGAATGGAGGTAACTCTCCATACTCCTTCCCTGCAGACACTAATCCACAAAGGGAGTGCAGAGAAGCTACATTTGCTTGGGTGACTAAGCTGCTTGTTTCATTACTGCTGTAAAACACACAGCAGTCTTTCTCAGTCTATAGAACACTAAAAAGACCAAAGAGAAATGAAGGGATAGATGTTGAGAAACATAGACAGCCAGGAAAGAGCTTAACGAGAAAAGTAGGGGATTATCAGCATCTTTTGGATTAAAAAAAAATAGGTAACCTCTTAACTCTTGCATTCCCTTACCACTCCAACTTGTATACTTCCTGTCAGTGCATCCTACTCTCTCCTAAGTGTTGCTGTAGACTCCAAAGTACATTCTAGTTTGCCTCGTAGGCTCCAGAGGTCACAGTGAGGGACCGAGAACAAGAAAATGCAAGTCTTGCCATTGAGTGTCTGTTGATGTTCATGGCCCAGCTGTCTCCCCAGAGGCCAGCCCCACCCCTATGTGATAAGGAGCTGACTGCTCGGTGATGATGCGATACTGCTGGACTGGAGACAGGGTGTGCAATTAGAGACATGAAACTCAAGGATGCTGGCTGGTTTTTTACTCTCATGTTGAAAAATGCCCTTGTTTCACTTAACAAATAAAAATGTCTTTGCCTGAATTCCTAAATCCTTCATAACCTGGTTTCCCTGGCCCTTCAAACTGCCTCTCATTACTCCACAATATGGTTCTTTGGCTGGCCTTTGCACCTCTGCCAGCATGGGCCCCCTATCCATGTATCTACCTGTTCATATCCTATCTACTCTTCAAAGACAACCTTCTTATCAATGTCCTTGCTAGAGCCTTCTACCTGGTCCCCAGAACTCCACTGCTGATTTCCTCTCTGGGGTTTCTTGCCCACAGAATCAGAGCTAGTGTATTTAGAAGCCATTTTGGATAATTCATTAAGTCAATTGGTTTGGTGAAACAATCAACAGCTGTTAAACAGCATTAACATTATAGAAGTCCCCAAATTTGTACTTGATTCTTTCCTAGAGCTGAGTTCCTTGACTGAAGTCATATTTTAAAACTAAACTTCCTGAAACCGGGGTAATGAGATTCAAATTCTTGGGCTAAGTAAATTTTGACTTGGGGGAAGAGAGGCACAGTAGAGTGAGAAATGGGAAATACTCTAGTCACACCCTAAATATTGACTAATTAACTGACAGAATCTGGGTCTTTTTAACTCTTAGTTTGCCCTGGGTGTTCCTATCAGGAAAATGAACTGAGAAGGTGTTTAGAAGGAATTGAAGCTAGAGCACGTGTTTGGAAAGCTCTTCCATGCTTAAAATGAAACCAATTCTCCTGGGTAAACTTGCAGGTGAGTTTACTGAATGTGTAACTAATTTTATCAAAACTGTGGGGAGGGTCAGTTCCTAGAAAGTTAAAAATAAGTTCAAATTGTTGAGAGGAAGGCAGGAAAGGAAAGGAAAGGAAAGGAAAGGAAAGGAAAGGAAAGGAAAGGAAAGGAAAGGAAAAAGATTTTGATAGTTTGGGGGTTGGTATATGTGATGTTGAGCACTGGGAAAAATTCTATTATTATACTAAAAAGAGAGGGTTTGTGAACACATTTACATTTAAGTATCGATTACTAGCTTCCTGTGCATATTGAGAAAGAACAAGTAAGGCCAAATACTTTCATTTCCTTACTTTAAAATATTTTCCTAAAATAAAAGTAGTATATGTCCATTAGAAAAAAATAAGGGAAGCATAGAAAAATATAAGGGAGAAATAAATATTACTTAAATACAGTTATTTACATACTAATATATACTTCTATGTTTTACAAATTTAAATTTTTTTTTACAAAACTGAAATTATACTGTGCATAGGATTCCCTTGTTATGAGTAACATACATATGATTCATGTTACATGTTTTTTGTAAAATAATTTTCAAATTGATTGCATTAGTGTGTACGGAAATAAATTTAAATAGATGCTACCAACATTAAGAAAAAAATTGAGTGTTATAGATCAGAATACATCAAAGTGTATCACCTATCATAAGGGAATGTACTGGTTTTGAAATATTATTTTAGTTCTACAAACATATAAACACACAGCAATTTATACAGTAATATGATATATACACACACACAAACACATATGCATTATGTCAAATGTGGGTGACAATACAAAAAATGATGAAAGCCACTACTCTAAAATCTAATTTTCAGTAGGTGCATAATATTCCATCAGGTAGATATACCTTAATGTATGTAAGAAATTCACAATTGCTGTACATTAAGGTTGTATTTTAGATTTGGCAGTTATATGGTGCAATGAATATTCTTGTATGTGTGTGAACATCTCAGGATATTTTCTCAGGCTTAAGTTATCAGAAGTTGACTTAACTGATGGAGAGTGAAAGAATTTTGAAATTTTTGATATATTCTGTAAAGTTCTATTCAAAAAAAGTGTTTAGAAATTTGTATTCCTATTAACTGTGTATTAAATCACGGATTTGCTTGCCCCCTTTGTAACACTAGATAGTATCATTTTAGAATAAAAAAAACATTTTGTAATGTTTACTTATTTTTGAGAGAGAGAGATACAGAGTGTGATCAGGAGAGGGGTAAAGAGAGGGGCACAGAATCCAAAGCAGGGTCCCAGCTCTGAGCTGTCAGCACAGAGCCTGACGCAGGGCTCGAACTCACCGACTCTGAGATCACGACCTGAGCAGGGAAGGTGGTCCCTTAACTGACTGAGCCACCCAGGTGCCCCACTAGATATTATCATTTTAAAAAATAACCTTTTTGGAGGAAAAGCTTATTTTGTTGCTTTTAAAATTATACTTGACTCTTAATGAAGATAGGTTTTCTTCCTGTTTTGTCATTATTTATTGACTATTTGTATTTTTTTAAAAACTGTTCAAGTCCTTTGCTCCTTTTTTTGAATGGTATATTGCTCTTATTATTTGTTTGCAAAGAACTCCCGTGTAAACGCTGCTAGGTCTTTGTCCTACATGCTCACTTACTCATTTTTAAAAAGGGTTTACAGACTTGAGGACAGAAGGTTGGTTTCTTTCACAAAGGTTTGTGGAGAAAGGCATGTCGTAGTCTATCATGATATATCTTTGGCCAAGATACAAGATACAATGAAGCTTGTAGTTAAACAAAATGCTATCTTCAAGGAGTGCTAAGTATTGGAGTGGTGGGAATCTGTCTTCCCCTCTGTTCTCTAGGTATTAAAATCAGTTATTTTGACCACTAAACTCATGTAGTTCTGATAAAATATATGCATCTGCAAATGTGGCAATCTTGGTTAAGAGGGTAACTAAGAGATACTTTAAAAACTTAGGTAAAGCTATAACTCACATGACAAAATTTAATGAAAAGAAGGATGCAAAACCAACTTAGATTAAAATAAACAACTCACCAAAAACCTAGAAAGATTGAAGAGGTGGAGTCTGAACCGATGAAAAAAAAATTTTGGACGTCTAAGCCCCAAATGCCTCTACACTTTGACATGGCTGCAGTGATTGGGAGCCCGGGGTCGGGGAGGGAAGCTGGGGCAGTTTTCAGGATGGTTTGTAAAAGTTATAGGACACGTCTTCCTTCTCTTTTTCCCTTTTCTTTTTTTTTAAATTTTAAAGTTTATTTATTTATTTTGAGAGTGAGAGAGCACGCAGGCCCATGTGCACACAGGGGAGAGACAGAGGGAGAGAGGCTGGGGTGGGGAGTGGGGGAGAGAATCCCAAGCAGGCTCTGTGCTGTCAGCACGGAGCCCAATGTGGGGCTTGATCTCAGCAAACATGAGACCATGACCTGAGCTGAAATCACAAGTCAGATGTTTTACTGGCCAAGCAAGCCACTCAGGTGCCCTTCTATTTTTTCTTCCTATTGGGAAGACAATATTCCCAATATGTGCTGCTTGGGTTACGTCTCTAATAATGTATTCAGTTACTATTTTGGAGGACTCCTGAGCGGAGCAAATGTTTGAGGTAAGCAAACAAGATGATGAAAGAACATGAGACTACTACATGAGAAAACATTAGAACTACATGTTTCTTTTTTCTTAAAAAAATTTTTTTTAATGTTTTATTTATTTCTAGGAGAGAGATAGAGACAGCGTGAGCAGGGGAGGGTCAGAGAGAGTGGGAGCCACAGACTCTGAAACAGGCTCCAGGCTCCGAGCTGGCAGTCAGCACAGAGCCCGACGCGGGGCTCGAACCCATGAACTGTGAGATCATGACCTAAGCGAAAGTCTGAAGCTTAATCAACTAAGCCACCCAGGCGCCCCTAGAAATACATTTTTCTGATGCAAGTCTTACTCAGATTTAATTTGATGGCAATTTAAGGCATCTTTATTGAGTCCCATTACGTGCTCAGCTTCGTTTTCATAGAATCATCTTTCCTTTTCATACTCACATTTCAGGAGCTAATATATTTAATTATGTAATTGCTATCAATTCAGTCATGATAAACTGCACATGGGAACAGACGTAACTGAGTCTTAACCAAGTAATGCAACTGGTGGTGGCAGAGCTGTATGGGCACAATTGGAGGGTAGCCTCTCAGCGGTGACATTTGCTGTGCCCTTGGGATCTATCAGTGGAGAGAGAGAATCACCGGCTACTCCAGGGCAGTGGTGTTCAGAGCGTGGCCCCAAAGCCAGTAGGAGCAGTATTACTTAAGACTTAGTTAAGACTGAAAATTCTTGGATCAGACGTTATGAGAGGTGAGATCTAGCAATCTGTCTCATCAGCTGTTTCTGCTGCCGCCAAATGTGAGAACCGTGGATCTCTGGTAAGGAGGGGTCAGGAAGGCATGCTTCTACCTAGATCACAGTTCTTAAATGTTATTGTTCCGTCATGTTTATAGCAAATAAAAGGAGAGAGAGAGTGAGCTAGAACACCTCTACTCAGTTTATCTTGGGTGAGGTCATGGAATCTGCATTTTCCAAGGCTCTGGTGGTTTTGAGACATGGGATATGGGTAGCTGAACTGCACAGAAAAACAGTGAATTTTGCTAAAGCAAAAGGAAATAAAAAGAACATGTGAGAGGAGTTGATGCAATCACACCTTCAAGCAATTTGACAGCTGTCTAGATCTAGATGTTTATTTTATTCTATCCAGTTCCAGAGACAGAAGTAGGGAGAATACATGGACGCTACAGAAAAGTAGATTATGTTGCAAACAATAAATGAATTTCTAAAATGTGGCATGGACTTCTTGTGCCATCTGAGAGTACCACATCTCTGGAACTTATGGGCCAGAAAATGCTAGATGCCTACTTGCGACTGAGTCCACAGAAGGGATTCATGCAATGGGCTGGAGACTGGACCACAGGAAATTGAAGCCTCTAAATTCCTTTTCAGCTCAGAGGCTTAAAAAATTTATCTTTCTCAATATCTCCCCACAGTACTTTGAAGACTTAACTTTTATAATTAGAAAGGATAAAGACTTCCCAATAGCTCTTACTAGTTTTATCAGAAATATGTTCTTCTTGGATATAATAAGTATGTCTCAAGTGAATAGCCTTGATAATGGTGCTTATTATCCACCTTTGTAACTCAGCCATGTCTACTGGGTAGTTTTTCTTTTTTAAAAATTTTTAATGTTTTATTTATTTCTGAGAGAAAGAGAGAGAAAGAGAGGGCAGGGGAGGTCAGAGAGAGGGAAACACAAAATCTGAAGCAGGCCTCAGGCTCTGAGCTAGCTGTCAGCACAGAGTCCGACGTGGGGCTTGAACCCATGAACTGTGAGATCATGACCTGAGCTGAAGTCAGACGCTTAACCAACTGAGCCACACAGGTGCCCCACACAGGGTAATTCTTCTGTTTTTGGTGAAAAAGATGAGGAAAAAAATCTTTAATATCAAAGCAAGTAAATCAAAATGACTTCATAACCCCCCCCAAAAAAATAGCAGAAACTTTCTTCTCCAGAAACAACAGTCAGCAGAGTTTAGAAATGGTGTTTTAAATTTTCAAATAACTACCACAAGCTTATTTTAATAATGGTCTTTTCTGGTTGAAATTACAGGTGTAAGTATTGCATTTAGAGTTGTCTGATATTTGCTGTTACTACTCTTAGATCCTAGCCACTGAAAAACAACAATAAAAAAAACCCAGCCATCAAAATGTTATGCATAATGCAGAATATATGGGACTTTGCCCAGTCTGGGCTTGCCCTAAGGTACCTGGAGATGCCTAAGAAAATATAACAGGGTGTCTATAGTATTAAACATTATATATCTAGGGCAATAAACATGTATACAATTTATATAAAGATGTCTATTTTTTTATTTTAAATTGCCTATTTTAGTTGCATTGCCTTTAAGTATTAGCAAAAATTAGGGAGAAGTGAAAATCATACCCATGGCTGGTCATCAGTATAAAAATGGTGTGATGAACACATAACATTGGTACATGTGGCTTTAGCGTGGGTAAGAGAAAATGAGAAATAGATGGCTTGGGAATGATATAGGGCTGCCTAGTAAGTGACCTCATATCTAGAAATAATTAACATATGAATCTACTTTTAGTGGAAATTAAATTTAGGCATCATAATGAAGCCAATCTTTATCAAGTTAAGCCCAATTTGTATTTTCCTAGCTACATAAAATAAATTTCTGAAAAGAATATGTGAACACACCGCCTTTAGACCATTGATGAAATTGTATTTAACTCCATGTAATTCTATTAAATTCTATTTAACTCAGTGAGGTAATTGAGACTGATACAGAGACTCAGTTGATAATCTGCAAGTACTTTGCCAAACATTGTAAGGCTGAGTAGATAAGCACACTGGAACATTCCATATTCTCTTGCTTTACTCAGCTACAATTCTGTGACTTGACATAAGAGTCAGATATAGTTGAGTAATATTTCAAGTTTACCTATCTTCAAATAAAATCAAAGTGATGATATAAAATTATTTATTGTATAACTCTTTTTTTTTAAATATTTTTTTTAAATTTATTTCTAGGAGAGAGAGAGAGACAGCGTGAGCAGGGGAGGGTCAGAGAGAGAGGGAGTCACAGACTGAAACAGGCTCCAGGCTCTGAGCTGGCAGTCAGCACAGAGCCCGACATGGGGCTCGAACCCACGAACCGTGAGATCACGACCTAAGCGAAAGTCGGACGCTTAACCAACTAAGCCACCCAGGCACCCCTATTTATTGTATAACTCTTACAATTCCCAGTTGAGATGGTCTGAACTTTATTATTCTACTATCAACTCTTCCTGCAAACTTGGCTCAAAATGTTTTAGCATATATGTAAATTTACTGGTGCCTACAGTTCTACACTCCCACCTGTACTTCTTCTATTTTACTGGCCAAGTTCCTGGTGTCTTCAGATGTGGATTAATTCAGTAGCTGCTAATCTTTCAGACATGTCCTTCTTTCTTTAGGTTCTTCTAACTTGCCCTCCAAGTTAGAGGAGGAGTTCTAACTTCCTCCCTCTGCCCTCAGCAGAGATGAAGATGGCCTCATGTGTGGATCCAGGATACAAGGTGTCTCCTGGACCTTCTCTTGAACTATGCTCCCCAAGCTGGAGACCTCACGGCAGTCCTTGCCAGCCACACAGCTGCGTTTGTCAAGTCCTCAGACGCTTTTTTCTGGTTCTACCTTTGCTCTCTCTCCTTCAGGGCCAGCTGCCCAACTCTCCAGTAGGCAGGTCTCTTGCTTAGGCTTTAACTCTTCTCCCTGCCTACTCTGTGCTGCTTTAAGCATGATTTACATGAAGGAAGCTAGTGGGAAGCTAGTAGGAAATTAGTTCTGTCCACTGAACAGTTCACTTTCCTGAGAAGAATGAACCAACTTAGGTGTACGTTAGTGGCATCCCCAAAGCAGTTACTTCTGTTAATATCTGTTCTGTTAATATCTGTAAGCTTCCTAACATTAGTGGCTCTTTCTTATTATCTATGTACTCTAAGATAGGGAGCAAAGTGACCCGCAGTAGGTGGTCAATAACTGCTTTGTTGCCGTCGCTGTTGGATAAAAGAATCCAATAGTGCTTGGACACATGGCTGCTATTGGGTTATAAACTTGTCATGCAGAGCCCCTAGGGTGGTTTCCATTGAAACAGGAAACTGGGACCTTGTAACCACTGGTGTTAATCTAAGGCCTCTAGTATATTAGAGCAGTACTTTGGGAAATGGTATTAAACTTCTGCCTCTGGCATATGTACTAGCAATGGGGAAGTTTCCCACTGGGGACTGTCTACTCCGCAGCCTCAAAACATTCCTTAGGGGAGGGCGTCTGGGTAGCTCAGGCTGCTAAGCATCTAACTTCGGCTCAGATCATGATCTCACGGTTTGTGTCTTGGAGCTCCACATTGGGCTCTGTGCTGACAGCTCAGAGCCTGGAGCCTGCTTTGGGTTCTGTGTCCCCCTCTCTCTCTGCCCCTCCCCAACTCATGCTCTGTCTCTCTCCCTCTCAAAG
Source organism: Proteles cristata cristata (assembly GCA_017311185.1). Classification (NCBI taxonomy): domain Eukaryota; kingdom Metazoa; phylum Chordata; class Mammalia; order Carnivora; family Hyaenidae; genus Proteles; species Proteles cristata. The sequence goes on along the minus strand of JAESUZ010004131.1, from coordinate 278,935 downwards.
ATAAACATTGAAAAAATACATATTTAAAAAAACATTCCCTAGGAACCCCCAGGGTTGCATTGGATGCTTCCTGACCCCAAACCACCATACAATCCACAGCTTATAAGCCTCGAGTGGCAATTTCAGAACTAGTAATGTTACTAGGGGAACATAAAGATATGTTGTCCAAACGAAATAGGCTACATTTCACACCAGTCAAGTTACATCATGCTGCAGGGAACCTGAAATTGCTTTCTTAGGCAAGTTACCACCACAAACAGTTTCAGTAAAACAAGATGGATAGCCATATATACCAACAACAAAATGATAAATGAGATAATTTCAGGTTCACGAGAGAAGAAAGAGGAGAAAATGGTTTATCCTTCAGCAGATTGATTTTAGGTGTTTACTGGTAATATTTATGGTGAGGAGACCCAAAGACCAGTTTATAAATTATATTTACCTAAGATGTTCTAAGAATTTTCTAACATAGCGATCTCTATGAAAATACCTGTAATCTCAAGCTATGAATCTTGACCAGAAATGAATATGCACAAAGCTCTCCTTCAGATAAATTCACAGGTGTATAGATATAAAATAAAAACCTTCCCTCACCTGCTTGTATACCATGATGGATGTCTATCTGAAGCAAAATCCGCTTCATTATGAGGGATGTTTATGTAAATCAAGGATCTCACTAATTCCTTGGAGATCTTTACTGTAATGCAACTCTATTGATAAAAAAAAAAAAAACAATCTAGAAAATGACCATTCTGAATACTCTAAGGTTTGTCTTTACTACATTGTGGTAGAAATTGGTATCAATGGAAATAAAAGTAAAGATAGGTTGTAGGATAGTCAAAACTTAATGAATGAATAATCTAGAGCTAGTAAAGCAGGATATAAGAACAATGATAAAAATGTAGCATACGAGTAGATCTTAGATTACCAGGTCAATTTTCTCCATTGGTATTACTCGTGGTGAACAAATTTGAACATGTGACACATTTCTACATTTTCTTTTTAGGTCTTTCAGGATCCTTTCTAACAAACTTTATCCACATTTAAGGTTCCTGTAAGCCCAAATAGCAAAATCTAGAGCACTCAACTGGAAGTGCCAGGGCTCAATCCTAGGTGGAAACCATGTCTAGTCCAAGGAGCAGCTGGGAAGGCCACATGGATGGGTTTGACACTGCACTGCCTACTCCCGGCATTGCTGCACAGCCGGTCTGGGGCTGTATTTCCCAAACCCGGAACCTGTATTACTCACAGGATTACACTGAATTGACAGGGGGCGTCTCAATGTGTAATCTTGGTGGTTGTTAGGGTATGTGGAGAAAATTTTATGCTAGACTTCACATTTGATGGAAACCAAGTTAAAAATGATTTAACCAGGACTAAAAACAATCCATAGAGTCTTTGACAGTATCTTAAAACAACAAAACAAAACAGTGAAAGAGTCCCAGAATGTGACTACAGTTCTTCATAGACTGAGGACCAATTGATCATTAATGTGTAACACAGCGGTTTTGGAATTAAGAATACAAAGTCTGATTCATGCCTTCTTCAACCAGTTATTTTTTTCTTCTAGTATGTGCTCGTGTTAGGGAAAATATAAAATAAGAGAGGAGGGAAAATAGAGAAGTAAACTTCCTTTAAAACTTTGCATTCCATTTAACCAAGCAATTAAAATTTTATGACTATGTTATGAGAAAAAAAATCAATATTTCACTTGACAGATATTTATCATACCTTGATGTATAATATAAAGAAAAAGAAAGAAAGCAAGCAAGAAAGCAGGCAAGCAAGAACAAGGTAAATTTCCATCAATAGAGGGTTGGAAAATAAATTTCAAGTATATCCATTCAGAGGAATTGTATGTAGTCAATAAGTAAAATTATGTAGAAGAATATGAAATGACCTGGAAGACATTTGTGATGCAATCTAAGCAAATAAAGCATGTTTCAAAAGCATACTTAACGTATAACCCCGTTTCTTTATGTATTTATATAAAGAATACTTATATTTATTTGTATATAATATTTACATATGTTTGTGCAAAGTGCTAATTAAAACTACTGGCGAGAGAGATTATAGATGAAGAAGCTGGTGGTCAGCTGTTTCTAAATATTCATATGGCACGAAAGCATAGACTAGGTTTCAAATGTAAATATTAACATATCAAGCTTTCAGGTCTGGGCTCTTTATGTCATTTTGTTGCTTATATTAAATTTACATGAGGTGTATTAACCAGCACTCCATAATGGGCTCAGGTAAAGAATTTAATTGGATGTAACCAAAAAGAACATTCTAAAAGAACTAAGTATTCTATCGTTCTCACTTTTTAACAGTCCAAGCAAGTTATAGGAGTTTATTTACATTTGTTCTTATCAATATGCATACCAATCCATTATAGAGTTAAATAAAGATTTGATCCCAGAAGATCAACTGATTTCAGAGTCAGTTCAGTGCTTTTGCTAAAATTCTCTCATACGGTTTCCACAGCTTCTGGTAATTTGTGACCGTCTATCTAGAGTATGCCTTCCAAGCCCAATGCACTAGCATAAATACCAGGGCCACAGGGCTGAGACAGCCATGATGGTCATGATACCTTTTCTGTCAATTCTTGTTCTTTCTTTCCTGTTTTAAATGTTTATTTATTTTTGAGAGACACAGACAGAGTGGGGCGGGGGGTGGGGTAGAGACGGAGACACAGAGTCCAAAGCAGGCTCCAGGCTCTGAGCTGTCAGCACAGAGCATGACGCGGGGCTCGAACCCATGAACCGTGAGATCATGACCTGGGCTGAAGTCAGACGCTCAACTGACTAAGCCACCCAGGCGCCCCTGTCAATTCTTTTCAAGGCTCTGCAGATACCAGGCTTCACTGAAATAGGGAAAACTTTCTCCCCAAAGAGGTTAGATTAGGCAAGTTCTTGAGAGTTCAACGTGAACATTCTCTATTTCTCATTTCTCCTTTTCTAGCCCAGAGCCAGGCTGACTTAATTTCCCCTCACACAAACTAAGGAGAGGACGTAAGTAGTACAGCCAGTACTTGATACATGAATTTTGGTTGAAGGTGTGGACGATCAATCCTCTTACCCTCTTTTTCCCCCTTATTACCTATCCATTCTCCTTGTGGTTTGTGTGGCAGACAGATGGCATGAGACTTCAGTGGTTGGAGAAATGGTGTCAGATTTGGTGATGGTGATGGAGGAAGAAAACAGCTGTTAGGATTAGCACAGCTCATGAGCTTTGTCAAAGGGAGTGACGTCTACGAAGTAAGAATAACATTTAGAGGCATGAAAGAACATAGCAAACCTTGAAGGACCTTACCCTTAAGATCTTATCTGATGGCAATGTAATAAAAAAGTAATCACAGGAAATGAGATGCCTTGAGTCAACAAGGGCACGGTGAAGATATTACACAAATGTGAGTTATTCTTATCCCTCCCGCGTTGGACAAAATGAAAGACAATGAGTAATCTGTGGAGGAGTGAATTTAAAGTCCGAAAACTTTGCTTTCAGTCTTGGCTTTAATTTCTCACCAACTGAGTGATACCGGCATGCTGAAGTGATCTCACCTCCCTATTCCTTACTTGGCCATCTGGGAAAGGGCGGGGACTCCTGCCTGACCACCTCTTAAGGTTGTCATGTATGTAAACAACAGTGACAACAAAACCAGCAGAAAATAATGCGTGTCTTTGGAACATTGCAAAATGCTGCGCAACTGGTACCTGTTTATTAGAATTATTCTCTAAGGTGCTGGCAAGAGTTTATTGAACGGTATTGGGAAGAATTGCCGAGCATAACATTTTTGATTCTTGTGTGAAACAAAACAACGATGCCATTTGTATAAGCCAGATTATGGGTAACTGTCCTAGAATACGTAAATAAACTTCTACAAACAGATACTAATTGGAAATGGACTCAGACTCCAGACGAGTGGCAGGTGGCAGGATTTATTTATCTCCTATCAGTTGGAAGAATATGAAGGAGCAAGGTGTTCAATGGAGGAAGAAAGCATTTGGGAACAAAATAAATTTGGGGTCACTGCTAGCTCCTAATAACTGGGTGATTCTGGGAAAATTTTGTACCTCCTCTGACCCTTCAGTTTTCTCCTTATTAAATGGGTAAAATAATGAGTATAATAATACCTAACCTGCAGGGTCAGATTATGTTAAGTTAGGTAATATAAAGTGCCTAGTGCAGAGCCTGGTATGTGGCAGGCACTCAATGATTAGGGGTCATTACTATCTTACTTCACATACTTGTTTACCTGTATTTTCCCTCTTCTGTTTTTTTCTTGAATATTATCTATGTTGTAGCCTCCCTGTATTTGCCAGACTAATCTGCACATAGGACTCCTTTAAAATGTTTCTTTAAACTCCCTATTTCCATATTTCATTATGTTTACCTGATCATAGTAAAATCACTTTCATCCTGTGTTAGAATTATTTTATTGATCCTGTAAAGATATCCTATTAAATTTATTATGTAGGTACTTCGGATTCCTAACACACCTGCTGACCCTCAAAGGAAACACAAACACGGAGCAACACAGAACCAAGGGAAAATAAAAAAGAAATGAGGATAGAAAGAGTTAAAGGGACTTTAAATAAAAACTAACGATCCTAGGATTTAATGTTGTATAGTATATTAGTTTTCATTTTTGTATATCAATAATTGTCAGGATAGAAACCCACTTCTCCTGGGTAATAAAATAAAAACAATTGTTTGTAATCTATTGAGGAAATCAGAGAGCCTTTTTAATTTCCTTCTTCCATTTCTTTAGAGTACTACTAAAACAAAACATCCAGTGAAAAATATTACTTTTTCTGTTCCTGGATGGAAAAAATAACCCCAGACAATTGCGCCTGAAGATCGTCTGTAACTTACAAGTGTGTTGTGTGAATATATACATGTGTGAGTGTTACTCCACCTCTTTCGCTTCAGCAAGTCCAGCCTTTTCTCCCTTTCTCCTTAAGAGTATGGATGCCCTTCTTGTCCTAGTGAAATCCAATTAAATGTAACTTGCACTGGGAATTTTCATGTTATCAGTGGATGCTCCCTCCCTACCCCAACACCAAGCAGAAAAAGTTCATCTCTCTCCTGTGCACCACACATCTTGTTTATAGCATGAGATTCCTTAGCAATTAAGGTCTCTACCTTATACGTGCTCCTGAGACATAGCACAATGTCTGGAATATAACTGTCATTTTACGTAGGAATTTTGATTGGAGGCGTAGAATATTAAGCCTGCCTTCCCCTTACTTCCTATCGATCTTTTCTTAAGTTCGCAGCGTGTGGCAATGTGCTCCTATTTTTAAAAGTTGGAGAAGTAGGTCAGAATTGGGGATGGTGTTGGAGGAAAGGCAACCATTTTGCTTCCCTTTTCCATCTTCCTTATGTTGTGTTATTATGTTTAGTCATATCAAACAAATTTCCATTCCAATCTTTAGAACAATAATCTGTCAGCATGATGTTAGGAAAGGATGAATTTGGAAGAATTCTTAAATATTGCACAGGGCACTGTGCAACAGCCTATGGCTACATCCTCCAGCAAAATCTTGAGGCTTTTTTTCTTTGTAAATATTGTCTTTATCTTCCCATGGTGACTTATGAGGCATGTTTAGGAAAATTTTATTTTAAAGGTCAGAGATTCCAACAGAATCAGCCAAAAATTTTTGAAGTTTATAGAGTGATTAATTCCTAGAGTCCTTCATTTTCCAGCCCTTTAATTTGTGCAATCACATTGAATGTTCAAAGTCTATACTGCTTTTCAAAGTCTTTCAAATACTCTGTGCCGAGTCACAACCGGCAATTCATAAATAGAACTGATTAACATTCCCCACCACAAAGATCTTTGAAGGAAACTAAAAACAAAAACAGCATATTTGTTGAATCCAATTTGCTTACATTTCAACACACATAACTCCACTTAACTGGCCATCACAGCAAAAGCCACAACATACACACACACACGGCAGCATGGAGCTAACCACACAACTTCAACAGACAATGCAGACAAACTTGAGTATAAACCAAGATTTTTCTACCTCTTTTCATAACAGGTTAGTGCTGGCCCTCAGTGTTGGTGTACAGTTTTTATGGCATGGGAAAATAGGGATGTTTCTGCCCTATAAAAATAAATGTGTTGAAGGCTTTAGTTTGAGCTTACACAACGTCAGAAAGTTCCAAAGGCACTGGCACAATACAAAAAAAAAAAAAAAGAATCCCACATACAAATATATCACCAAAATATCACCAAAACACATGGCAGGATACTAAGAAAACAATGGTAGGAAAACTACTGGTTTCTTGGATGATTTATGCAATAGTTTTCAAAACCTTTCTCAAAAATAAAGCATAAGAGAGACATGCTGGTGGGTCTTTGGTGGGTATATTTTGTCACCAACCACCATTCATACCAAGTCTTTGGCTTTAAACTGCTCCTTAGGTCATTTTCTCTCCATCAAGTAGAAAGCATGGAACCTTCGTTGTTCTTTAACTTTACAAAAAGCCCTACGAAGGGCTAAGAGAAAGAGCATGTAGAAATGCATGCACTATCTTTAAGAAAGAAAGGGATCCAACAAGGAAGAAAGTAAAGGAAAAATACGTCAGAAATCTTCATTTTATATGTCATCATATATACTTCTTTCCAAACCTTAGTTTGATACGAATGGATTTTCATGGATGACATCTTTACTCTAGAAAGAGCTGGGGCAGAAAGATAAGCAAGAAGCAGAAGTTCTGAGTCCGGATAAAGACAATACTTTTGTTACATCAACGGACGCAGGGTGAGCGATGGGGCTAAAAATTGGGACAATTTCCCAATTAGACTTAATGATTTGCAATTCCTCAAAAGAAGAAAACTTACCACATTCTGTGCAAATTTCTCAAAAGATGTTCTGCGATCCATTGAGTGTTCCGACTTACATGAGTGGGGTGGGTGTAGCAAAGGGAAATAGGGAACATAAAGAAAAAGGAAGCAAGGAAAAGAGAGCATAAAGAGACAGGATGATGAAATGAGGCAACACCAAATCCATGTTCTAAGTCACAGGGACCAGGAACGTAGGAGGGCTGCCAAGGAAGGATGCTACACACAGGACATAGGCTCTGTTTTTATTAGGACTTTTATTTTTAACACCAAAACTCTTCCTGTGCAAACAAAGTGGTATGATTTCAAGCAAAATCAAAAGACACTAAAATGAAGTAGCTACACGAAGGTTTTAAGCTGACATCTGCAAAGCCTATATATGAATATCTAGTGGACTATCTTAAGAACTTCTTCATACTTTTCTTTTAGGACTAGATTTCTGTTTATTACATCAATACTGTAGAGCATTGCTGTCCAATAGAATTTGGATGCAAATCTCATTCTATGGTGTCCAATATTTCGGAAGCTTTTAGCTGAGGCCACTGAGTATGTGACATCTGGCTAGAATTTTATGTACTCTTAATTAATTTAAATTTAAATTTAAACAACCCCATGTGGCTAGTGGCTTCTGTACTGAACAAAGCAAGTGCAGAGTATCTACGGCCAGTGGCAAAGGCCAGTGGACTTCTCTAAAAATCCTATTAGCCTAAATTACAGTCATGAATTACACAAAATTAGAATTTCATCTCAAAAATTTCAGGACGCTATGGATTATTTTGACATTGAAAAATAATGAATGATGTTGAATTTTTATATTCAGATTTTCCATACCCTGCCTTACTGATTATATTGATTCTAAACATTAATTGAATAATGAGGTCTATTGCAGCTCTTCCAAAATGTGTTTGGCTAACTTGTTAGGTGTGTAAAATTCATCATCAAGATACTAAGTAGTCCAGGATGAATGCCAAATTAAAATATTCTGAAGCAAACATAACTACATTTTGGCAAGTATCATTGAAAAAAATATGTCTATATTTAGCTATGGGGTATGTGGCCAAAAACATACACCCAAGCTTCCTGGACAAGGAAAATCCTCTTCAAGTTTTTGACCTAATGATGTTATTCCTTCATATTCATCCATTTTAATTTGTTATATTTTATTATTTATATTTTATATAAACTAGACATACAAAAGACTAACATGAAACATGAAAACAGCTTCTAAAAAGCGTTGTAAAGCATGAACATCTGCAGAAATAAACAAAACAAAAAAGAAAATAAGCAATCAACAAACAAAAACTAAAACATCTTCAATGGCCCTTATAAAATGCAAAGGTTAGGGGAAGGTGTTCACTTACCATTTGTCCAACACCCTGGCCTCAGCAGAGGGAACTACTCCATATAATTATAACTGAGAACCAGATTGAAAAAGGTCACAAAGAACCAGTACCTTTTTCTTTGCCTGTAGAAGCTCTTGATAGGCACTGGATCTTATAAAACGTGGGTATGAATCACTTTTCATCAGTTTGTAAATGTGCTCCTAAAAAGAAATAATGGTTGAAGTGCTTCTTTATCACTTCTCAGGGAAAACCAAATACTGTGTTAAGAATACAGGGGATGGTTGAAAACAAATCGGGAAGCGGCTAAAGTTAATAATGATCATGTTGATGAGAATGCTTTGTGTTTACAGAACATGTGAATCTTCAAACTTACCATTTTATTCATGGGTCCATATCTAAAAGTTACAGAGAGTGAGGGGGGGAAAACCATAAGAGACTCTAAGATACTGAGAACAAACTGAGGGTTCATGGGGGGTGGTTGGAAGGGGAAAGTGGGTGATGGGTGTTGCCCTGAGCAGGGCACTTGCTGGGATGAGCCCTGGGTGTTGCATGGAAACCAATTTGACAATAAATTATTTTAAAAAACAAATAAACAAACTGGACTGACAGCTACAGAGGAGGCAAATCACAACCAGTGCTTGAAAAATATGGAATTCAGTTAATGGAATGTCATGAAATTATTTCAGATCAAGCTGTTGATTTATATAGGTTATTTGAAAATATAACTCAATCTACTATCTCTTAAAATTACTCCAGGCCAAAAGCAAATGATGTGAAGTCAAGTCTGAGTAATCATCCTAGATACCTTGGCATCTACAATATACTTGGAAGATGCAGACTGGCCAGATGAGTCATCTCTTTGGTGCAAATTATATTTAAAAATGTCACCTACATCTACTTTGAGCCAGAGCGCAAATCCAAAAAACATTGTGTGATATTTAATTGCTAAATCTCCCAATTTGTATGCTTAAAAAAAAACAACAACAACAACTCCTGCAGTGGCAGATTAGGTAAATATTTAAGAAGTGAATCCTATAATTAGTCTGCACAAAATGTTCTATTGTGATCATGAATATTGATAGACAAAGAAGTCAAGGTCAAAAATGTATTGATCCGATTCAGTAGTTGGCCTTCTCTAGGGAGAGTCTGCTCTGACGAATTGCAGCACAAATGCTCCTGCCTCCTTCTAGTCTAGTGAAAAATCATATGTTAGGTGAAAAAAGAGTGTATGCTGGATGTCCTGATCTTTCTTTTTTTGCAGAAAAAACATAAGTCAGGAAAGGACTCCACTTCTCTGGTCTCAAACACACCAGAAAGAATTTGGAGTGATTTTTCACTCAATTTCTAGCCCAAAGTTCACCTCCAAGAGTATGGTACATTCGAGGCCCTATCAGAATTTGTCATTGGAAAACTGGAGAGCTGTCTTGTTTTGGAGGCAAACATCGAAGGTTTCAGATCTTATCTTGCTCAAGACCTGCCACTTACAAACATGTAAATATGGGTCAACTTATCTCTGAGTCTTAGTTTCTACTCTGTACAATAGGGTGGTTGTGAGGTTTAAAGGAATGATATATATTTAGCAAACCAGGGGTATATGTATAGTAAGTGCTCAGATAAACTTGCATATTTGCAGGCACACTTCCAGTGACTGCCTATAGTAGTTAATTTAATCCTCACAAAACCTCAGTAAGGATGGGAACCATTATACACCCATTTTAGATATGAAGGTCACAGAGCTCTGACTAGAACCCAGGCAATTTGGCTCCAGAACCTGCTTTCTTAACCATTACACTGTGTCCTTTCTCAATAATGGCAGGTATTTCTATTACTGTATTTTTGAAGATGGGATTTAAAAAAAAACCATCAACATTTGGAGTTAAATATCTGAGCTTAACTGAAAAAGATGCCAAGGGTCAGGTGGTATTGTTTTCTATAGAAAATTATGCCTTTTCATTTTATTGAAGACCTATTAAGCAAAAATATTTTTAATGCCACATAACAAAGAAATATTCTTTTTACGACTTTGGGGAGATCATTTCAAATGTTTTACACATCGTTGGCTCTAGAAAAATACTTGAAATTTTATCTTCAACTGAAAGAAAGATAAATTCACAGAGAAGTAAGCAAGAGGACTATAATTTTCATTGTGCTCTCTTGCATGTGTCTATAATTATCTCTGCATAGAAGCCCATGGCAAAGAATGGGCGTCTGGTTAGCTATCTCAACCGGTGTTAGTTTTCTATACAATGGCTTGTTTCTTTAGACCAAAGAGAAATATACTTTCCACTGACAGTGAAAATAAGGAAGGGCGTGTATGTATCTTACTCTCCATCTTTTAGATTTTATTTTAGCAATATCGTTATTTGAAGAACAAGATACTTTCTAGAACTAATATTCTTCTCTAGAAGAGGTTTAAGAAATTAAGAAGTATGCATGTTCCAATTTAAAAGCCAATTACAGCACATCTTATTAAGAAAGGAATACCCAAAGGCTTATTTTTCTTCTTGAGTACAATTTTTTTTATGAAAGGAGAAATTCAGACTGTGTCTAAGGAGGCAATTATGTCCAGTTTGAGGGAAAAAAATCTAAATATTTGTCTTAGGAAATTAATATCTTAATATAAATTTCCTTTATTTTTCCTTTCCACAGATTAAAAAGTTAACTTGGAAAATTCACATATGCCTAATTCTATTATTTTACTGTATCATCAGAGACAAAATTGGCTTGAGTGTGACATAGTTTTAAATTACTTTAGCTTACTTATGAGTATTCACAATGTTGAATAATTTAGGAATGTCAGCATCTTAGAATCTCCACCTTGGAAGATACCTCAGAGATTTCAACTATGTGTTACTGAGCTGGGGCCATCATTCGGTGTTTTCTCACATATTGGGTGACAGGGTAGAAAATGAAGTAAGAGTGTTCAAATATTTCAAATATTCCCCTTTAAGAAATTTTCACAGAAAAGCATTCAAATATACAAACCATTCCCAGGCTTTAAAGACTGTCCATTTTAATGTGTCCCTCTTTTTTTCTAAATCAATTGGAATTGTTTTACATATAGTTACCTACATTGAAAATATTAAGTCTAGCTGCCAATTACAGTGAAAATAAAGCAGAAATATCTCAAGCGTCAATTTCCCAGACGCACATTTGTGACATACTGTCAGGCCCACCCGTACACCAACCTGAGCATCTTCAAAGGTGTATCGTCCAGGCTCCTTCACATTCTGTGTGGTTTTATCATAGCTCTTAGAATCCAAGTTAATGGCGCTCGGGGCTCCAGGAGCCAGAAATTCTTGCCATATTTCTTGAACTCGAGAAGGGACTTCTCTAATAGGCCTTTTCTTCAGGTCTTCCACTGCTAGCCAGAATCTATGGAAAATGTGACACCAAGCATTTACTGTGATGCCTCATAATCTGCAAATTCTTGTAATATTGACTGATCATACAATTCACATTAATGCATAGCAATGAGCTCCTTTTTTCTGAGGGCTTCCAATATATGGCCTTTACTGATTTTTTTCCCATTAGTTGTATTCAAAGGTATAAATGTTTTCAAAGAGAAATATTGAAAACAATCCCTTTTAAGTGTTTGCTGTTGAAAGGAGATCTCCCAGAGCCCCGATTCTTTACAACTTTTTTACTAAAGCAAAATAGTACCACTAAAGAATCATTTGTTACAAAGGAAGACAAGATTGAAGAGAATTGGGGTGAGTAACATAGTGCATCTGCTTGAGGGAGGAAGCAGTGCACTGTACTGTATTATTTGGATCTGTTGTCCATGTGGACAATGAGAGTAGTATTGGAGAAGATTTTCTGCTCTACCTGGCAGGGGAATCACAGCGAAGCTTTACTAGAATTCAAAGAGGCCTAGACACAAGATCAGAAAAGGCCCTCGCTGGAGAAATCAGGGCAAGTAACTAATTTGAAGCTGTTTAATTCACAGAATTATGGAATAACAAAAACAACAAGCTTTCACGTGCCCTTGTTTGAAAGGTTTAAATTTGCAGAGGCATCATAGCAATTCAGAAGCTCTGAAAAGCAAAACAAAACAAATACTGACTTTCTTCTAAGTATATAAATATATTTTATATGCTTCTATATAGAATATATATGCTGTAAGGAAAAAACATCAGAATGCATTTTGGCTGTAAGAACAAATAACAAAGTCTAATAATAAAGGACCACATTGTATTAATGGGTTTCATTTCTTTAAATTTTGCTCTATGTTATATCATTTTGGTGAGAACTAGAAATAATGTTGAAAAGATGAATATGGGGCACCTGGGTGACTCAGTCGGTTAAGCATCTGACTCTTGGCTTCTGCTCAGGTCATGATCTCATGGTTTCATGAGTTCAAGCCCCATGTTGAGCTCTGTGCTGACAGTGTGGAGCCTGCTTGGGATTCTCTCTTTCCCTCTCTCTACTCCTCCCATGCCTGTCTCTGCCTCTTTCAAAATAAGTCAATAAACTTTAAAAAATGGATATATATATATATATCAATCAGTGTAAGTTTTTAAAATGAAAAAAAAAAAACTTGAAAAAGGAACATACTAGGTCCTTTATCCTCAATATGGACCATTATCACCCTAATGGCAGATGTAGTCATGAAGTGGGCAAATGACACAAAGGCAAAGGTCATTACAGGTACAGAGTCTTAAGAGAGGTACAATTTGACAGACAGAACCTTCATAATTATCAAATTTTAACTTGGGCTCTAATGAAAGGTCAGAAATAAGCAGTTGAGCTAGAGTTAGAAAATCAAATACGACTCCATCTAGGGAGTTTCCAGCTTCTAGAGATCCTTTTCCTTTAGATATAAATAACGGTAGATAGTCCAATTTGGACAATCCTTACACATGAAACTACTGTTACTGTCTTCAGAAGGGAAGGCTCAAGACCATTTCCTCCAAAAATAAGAGATTTGGACACTGTGCAAATCTAATAGGAATGCCAAGGGCCGTCTGAGGGGGCATACATGTTGTAATGAGCACTCATTCAAGTGCATTCCAGCGTGCTTTCGACACCTTAATCAAAAGAATTTTTCTGTCCTCAAAGAAGCACTAGAGAAAATGGCTGCCTAATGTTGGGGCCCTGGGAGTGGCTCTCAGGGGACAGAGCAAACTGCATAGTGTGGGAGTGCAGAGCAGGAAAAAGCCTGCTGGGCAAGCACTGGGCTGGTAAAGGGAAAGCTGATACAGATGCAGTGACATCTTAATAAGTTTGAAAGCACAGAAAGATTAATGAGAATATCTACAGTAATATGTAAGTGCAGGCACTATTCTAAGTGTTTTAGCCATATTAACTAATGCAATCTATACAACTCTAGAGTACATGCTACTATATCGCCCATTTTTGAGAAAAAGGAAACTGAGGATACGAAGATTAAGTCACTTATTTAAGATTGCCCACTATGAGTGTTTGTCCCTGGATAATTTGCAGCAGTTGATGTGTCCATAAATGTTTCTAAGAGCATCATTGCCTTTCTTTATTTTTTTGTTTATTTATTTTTGTTTTGTTTTTTTTAAAATAGTTTATTGTCAAGTTGGTTTCCATATAACACCCAGTGCTCATCCCCACAAATGCCCTCCTCCATGCCCATCACCCCCTTCCCCTCCCCCCCCACCCCCATCAGTCCTCAGTTTGTTCTCAGCATTCAAGAGTCTCTCGTGGTTTGCCTCCGAGTGTGAGCAGGAAAGGGGAAGAGAGAGAGAGGGAGACAGAATCTGAAGGAGGCTCCAGGCTCCAAGCTGTCAGCACAGAGCATGATGCGGGGCTCGAACTCATGAACTGTGAAATCATGACCTGAGCCGAAGTCGGACGCTTAACCGAATGAGCCACCCAGACGCCCCACATCATTGTCTTTCTTATTCTCAGCCTTACTGCAGATGCTGTAATAACCTAGTAGAGTGAAAAGGGCACTGGTAAAATCCCACTCCCCTTAATATATGATAGCTGGAATATGAGGAAGTAAGTGTATCAATATCTTTGAGCCTTGAGTTCAGTAAAATGGGATGATAGTATCTATCTCACTAGGTTTCCGTTAGATAAGATAAATTATGTAAAAGGCACTTTTGAGTGCCTGACATATTTTTAGACACTCAACAACAAAACTCATATTACTACATTTCCTTAGTACTTCCCCTGTGCCGCGTGCTTTACCTGAAAAGGGAATGAGCAAAACACACTAATGGACAGTAGAGGTTATATCTGAGGAATAAGTAGTCATCACTACAGAGCATTCCTTGACTTTTCTTTCCCCATCAATACCTGAAGAACATAGGATTGTCACGCTTCTGTAAAGAGCAGGTGCTTACAGGCAGCGGCTTGATAAGATGAACTGAAAATTTTTTAAGCTCAATTAGCCCTCCTGGCCAACTGGACTGTTCTTCCTCCTTCAGTGTGTGACACTGGGTAGCTAAGCAGAAGCAGTGGGGCTCAGATTTGGGGAGCAGTGGAGTGTAGCCTCTATTGGTTTTTTAGAAAGCCTAGAACGCCAATTACCAGCCCATCTGACTTGGACAAGATGCTTCGCCTCCCTCAGACACATTTTGCTTATCCAAAAATGGTACACGAATGTTTACATTTCATTTTTGTTGTGATGATTAGATGTGTGATAATCAGAAAGAGTGAACACAGAATATAGCATGGCATACTCATAACAGTATGGATATAATTATAATATATACGAACGATGTCATATTTCTTAAGTGAAATGACTGAGTTGGGAGACTTGCATGGCAGGGCGCCTGGGTGGCTCAGTTGGTTGAGCGTCAAACTTCGGCTAAGGTCATGATCTCACAGTTGGTGAGCTGGAGTCCCTCACCGGGCTCTGTGCTGACAGCCTAGAGCCTCGGATCCTGCTTCAGATTCTGTGTCTCCCCATCTCTCTGCTCCTCCCGCACTCACACTCTGCTTCTCTCTCTCTCAAAAATAATTAACATTAAAAAAATGAAAGAAAACTAGCATAGCATTGAATTATTGAGATAAGAAACGGTTAAGGCTTGAACTGAGGAATCAGCAGTGATTCAATTCATTCATGAAACAAACATACTTGGCACTATTTCCTTTGCCCAGAGCTTCCTTTCTCTTACATTTTGGCTGGTTATTTCCTGACATCCAAGTCACAGCCTAAAGCCATTTCCCCTGGGTGCCTTTGCTGACCTCCAACTCTAGGTTAGTTATCCCTCTGCACTTCTCAGAGCCAAATAACCATGATTTTGTGTTCTGATCTGCATTTTTCTCTGTATCCACTACGGCTGTAGTTTTAATGAGATCAGGAACCATTTTTATTTGGTTAGTGATACTGGTGAGGCTCATTACTTGTTTATTTCTTAAGTTTATTTTTATTTATTTTGATAGAGGGAAGAGGGGCATGAGTGGGGAGGAGAGCAGAGAGAGAGGGAGAGAGAATCCCAAGCAGGCTCTGCACCATGAGCACGAAGCCCAATGCAGGGCTTGATCTCACAAACCGTAGATCATGACCTGAGCTGAAACCAAGAGTTGGACACTTAACCTGCTAAGCCACCCAGGTGCCCCATTTCTTGCTTATTTTTTCATCGTGATACCTATGATGTCGGCATTTATTTAAAAACTTAGAGAATTAGAGGAAATTCCATCTTCCCATCTGCTAAGAGGCTAAATATATCCTTTATCTCTGCTATATGCTTTATGCATTCTTATACTCAATCATTGATGAGATGACCTTGATACAAAAATATATTTAGCAATGTAGATCTTCTAAAGCCTTGTCAAGATGGGTTCCCACACACTTGAAGGAATAGGAGGCTGCATCCCAATGGTTCATGACAGGCACGCATATATAATAAAATTATTCCAGGTTCCATCTGTGGTCATCTTGCTTAAACCACAGGACATCTGTCAGAGTTCTACACGCTTCTGAATGGTTTGGTATTGGTATCTGTTAAATAATCTGTAAAGAATGTGACAATGCCTGGGGCTGCAGTGTTCCAATGAAAATAAATGAATGCTGAGACTTTTCCATAAATGGATTCCACAGGACTGCATTAAGTCATGGGAAAGTAAATTAGGGTATCATGTTTCCAAAGAATAATGAATGAAAGAGCTCATGGAAAAAGATTTTTCTGTAGTGGAAAGTTATCACTCACTTCGGCGGTCTTAAACAGAGCCATTAAAATCTATTGCAGTGTCTCACATTTAAAACTTTAATTTCCAGGTGCCTCTTAAGTTAGGAAAATTTCAAAAATATGTA
>JAESUZ010004131.1:0-257500 GCA_017311185.1 Proteles cristata cristata | reverse complement strand
TAATTTTGTGTTATATATTCAGTAAAGTAACTCCAAGCTTTGTTACATATTTGATTAAGCTTCTCATTAAAATTCAAAGACACTGCTATCATAAATATCTTATGAATATAAAATAGAAGCACAGCGCTTTGAAAAAATATGTGGTTAGATTATTAACTGTGACAGAATAATTGATTATATAGAGAGAATATGGTAAGTCTGATAATTAAATGTGGCAGTGGACTGAGAGCACTAAGTTGGGGAATAACATTATACAGCATTTAACAAATATTCATTTCAAAACAAAATAAGGGTGGATATAGAATAGAATAAACAGTTTATAAACCAAAAGAAAATGAAAAGAATCTGAGTTTTACCCAATGGAATATTGAGGAGAGAGACCATGTTAACAATTCCATTGTCGATTTGGTCTCTGTTAGTGTGATCAAAGACACCCCAGAGTGCTCCAAGTTTCCTCTCTCAGCACTGGGTTATTTATCTCACCACACTGGCCTTGCCATTCGGTGTCGTTGGTGCCTTTTGCAATCATCAGAGACTGCAAAGTTTTCACCTCTCTTTGGAATCCTTGATGCCCCGGTGCTTCTTTAGTATTTTGTCAAAAGGTCAAACCTACTGCTTAGGAATACTCTTTTTTGAGAAAGACTCACTGCTTAGTACATACAAATAAATGCCTGGAGTCGTACAGACATACAAAAATTCTTCAACTGAGGATAAAGCATTTCACATATCAACTCAAGAGAGAAGCCAAATAACTTTTTCTTTCATATCAAAGAATTATGTTTTTATTTTATTTTAATGTTAGTGTTTATTTATTTTTGAAAGAGAGAGATACAGAATGTGAGTGGGAGAGGGGCAGAGAGAGAGAGGGAGACACAGAATTGGGAGCAGGCTCCAGGCTCTGAGCTGTGAGCATAGAGCCCGACGCGGGGCTCGAACCCACAAACCATGAGATAATGACCTAAGCCGAAGTTGGACGCATAACCAACTGAGCCACCCACGCACCCCAAACAATTATGATTTTAAAATAAAGGATTTATTAGAAGATACTGAGCCCTTTTTCTTTGGACAAGAGTATGAAAGATAAGGACAAAATAAAAATGTGCAAACCCCACAAAATTGAGTTACCAGATAGGTTTGGAAGAAACTCTTGAAATCAGAAGAGGGTAGATCCAGATGTTTAACAGAGCCAATTTTCAGGCCCATCACCAACCATACTAGTATCTCTAAATTCTATTGTGTTTTGTTCCTGTTTTCACTCAGACTCTATCTGTTCTTAATGTTAACCCGTTGGCTCTATACATGGACCTTTGGACTTGGTTTTTCCCTTCTAACTCCTCCTTATTTTGCTCTTAGCCTTTCTTCAATAGATATTCACTTGGATTTAACCTACCTGAATGATCCAGTTTGGACTGCCTTTGGTAAATCTTTCAATCAGCCCTCTCTTGACTTAGCCTCACCACTTGGAACTTAATTTCTATCACTGGGCATCCGTTTCAACCCAAAATGAGTATGGGTTGTCTTCACATAGGTTGTGAATTAAATATTAACAGGAATGAACTGGCTGGCTTAATTTTTCTCTGTTCTTCCATTCATTCAGTCAACATTTATCAAACACCTAATGTATGCTGGAGGTAATCTTGAGCTGGAGGGATGTAGAAATAAACAAAGATAGATATGCTTCCTCTTCCATTGGAACTTACAACCTAGTGGAGGGGAAACATGTTACACAAATAATCACACAAATAAACATAGGATTAAAACTGTGGTAAGTACTGTGAAGGAAAACAATAAGAAGAGCATAGGGCCTGAGTACAAGGAGACTTAATTTTCACCGAAGAAACAGAAAAGGCCTATGTGAACTACTAATACTCATATTTGAGCTTTGAACTCTGAAGTGACAGTTGAGGTTGATTTTTTAAAATTGGGTAAGTAAAACACCAGCAATTATTCAATAATTGTAGAAAATAAATGGAAACATTGTCCAAAATGTCTATTATTTTTCAGGTGTGTTACATTAATTTTTATAAAGAAAATAAAAAGACCCTAAGGTTTAAACATTTCATTCTTGTTTACCTTACTTTAATTAAAGTACTTAATAAGAATCTATAGTGCGTGTAAAAATGCTTATGAGAAGATAGTTGACTGTTTTAACAGCAAGTTTTTGGGTTAAGATTAAACATAATTTAACACACTGCTGGAAAAAATACTACAGTTTATAGTGTCATGGAAGTAAAAGGATGTATATATTATCTTCTATCTCTGTATTTGTATGATTACTTTAGTATGTCTGCACAATACATAGGTTCATGAAGGTCCGTGTAAGAACGACATCACTGGAAGGTGAAGTTTAAAGCTGTCTTCTAGCAGCCTCGCCAGCAGCTCTGAGCTTACTGTGGACTTTATATTCTTTGTCTTTCATGCAAGTAAACATCAGGAGTCCTGTCTTTCATCCGTCAGAGTGCCTTTCGTTTCCTGGGGACCAGTGATAGCTATTAACTTTGATTCTTGGCTACAGCGAAAATGGCCATGAATAATGAAGTTTTATGTAGAAGGCTTATTTTATGAACAGAGGAGGTAAGGAAATTGATCTGAATTGGGCAGACACGTTATGGGGATCCTCTGAAATGTAAAAGGCTTTGAATATGTTTTCGAAAAAGTTAATACATTAAAATATTGGCCTAGGGTGGGTGAAGTAGAGGTATCACAAGTAGTAATGGGGAGAAAGGGACATGAAGCTGTCTGAATGTCTTAATATCTGCAGCTGGGGGAAACGAAAATTAACTAACTGGGCTCCATTCTGAGTTGTTAGCAAAGCTAGTTACCAATCAAGATGCTTTGGCTTGATGAACACGTCCATTTATTCAAACACAGGTTCCTGGACTAGCTTTCTTTTCATGTAGGGTACCATCCAAATGAACACTGGGTAGGTTATTCATAAAATGAAACAGATCTGACTTTCTATATAAATCTGTTCATATGTGATTTCCCTTCGTGTCTTAGAAGAAAGAGGTCTAAGAAAATTCTCTATGTTTAAAACAGAAACTTTTATTTATTTATTTATTTATTTATTATTTTTTTTTTTTAAATATTTTATTTATTTCTAGCAGAGAGAGAGAGACAGCGTGAGCAGGGGAGGGTCAGAGAGAGAGGGAGTCACAGACCGAAACAGGCTCCAGGCTCTGAGCTGGCAGTCAGCACAGAGCCCGACGCGGGGCTCGAACCCACGAACCGCGAGATCATGACCCAAGCGAAAGTCGGACGCTTAACCGACTAAGCCACCCAGGCGCCCCTTATTTATTTTTATTTATTTCTGAGACAGAGAGAGAGAGTGTGAGCAGGGGAGGGTCAGAGAGAGAGGGAGACACAGGTTCTGAAGCAGGCTCCAGGCTCTGAGCCGTTAGACAGAGCCTGATGCGGGGCTCGAACCCACAAACCATGAGATCATGACATGAGCTGAAGTCGGAGGCTTAACCGACTGAGCCACCCAGGAGCCCCAGGAACTTTCTTTTACAACAGTAACTTTAAGAGTACAGGAAGCTTCTATGCTTGTCTCTGCTGAGTGAAATCTCTGGGATTTTTCTAACTGGTTAGAAAGAGGGGATATTTCTCTTTCTTCTGGATTTCTCAGGCCAACTAGAGAATGGATTGTGACCACATCTGCTGTCATGTGGAGGAAGCCCTGGCAGAGAGAGGGCAGAGAAAGGAGGGCAGGGTTAGAGAGAAACTTGATGAGTCCCTGGGTCCATCACCCCCAGGGCTAAATCTGCCCCTGCCGATTCCCTAGGCTTTAGAATATTCCCTGCTTTTAGCCATTTTGAGCAGAGTATCTATTGCCTGCAAGTTTATTGTATTTCTTACTTAAAACCCTTTTGTGTCACTCTAAGGCATGAGTAGTTTTTTCTATTAAGATTAAAATGCCACATTGTGCACACAGACATAAGGAAGTGTCGGGCTTTTTATGCATAAACAGCTATAGCCACTGCATTAAAAGCAGGAAAGCTAGACATTCAATTGTGAATTTGCTAACCGTTCTTCCGGAATGTGCACATTAGCTATTAACTAAAATATGAAGTGCCTCAATGCTTAAAGGAAGGTGATAGAAAAAAGAAAAGCGATGAGACAAGAAACAGCTTACTGTTGTTTTGAAATATGGGTTCTGGAGTTATAGGAAGCGATCCAAAGTGCGGCTTCAGTCACGTACGCACAAGTGTTGTTTTGAGTTCCCTCAGATTTTGTGTTATTCTAGGCCCCCACTTGCTATTGTCATAGAAATAATCCACCCTGTGATGGTTAATTTTTGTGTCAAGTTGGCTGGGATATTTATTCAAACATTATTCTAGTTGCTTCTTTGAAGATATATTTTGAGTGAGATTAAAATTTAAATCAACAGACTTTGAATAAAGCCTATTGCTGTCCATAATGTGGGCGGGCCTCATCCAATCAGCTGAAGGCCTGAAAAGAAAAAAAGAGAGACCTCCTCCAAACAAGAGGGAATTCTGCCAGCAGACGGCAATTCTTCCCCGGGACGCTAGCCACTGGCCTACCTCATCCGATTTGGGGCTTGCCAAGCCTCTACGACTAGGTGCGTCAATTTCTTAAAATAAATCTGTCTCTGTCTCTCTCTCCTGCCCCCTTTGGGGGAACCCTGATTAATTCACAGTCTGACCTATTATAATTAAAATTTTAGAAGCAGGTTGAAGAAAGCCAGGCACACAGTGCCCCTTAAAACTTGCCTAGATTAGGCTGATTTCTTCCTGCTGATGCGATCTTATCATTCATAGAGACTTACAGAAACACAGTTCCTCCCGCTTCTTTGTGTTTTAGTAAAGACAGATTTAAAACCTGCCTAAATACTTACACATATCTCAAATCAGATATACATCGAAGCCTTCTCTTCACATATTTGATATACATATTCGAAATCCAACAATTAAATATAACATTCCAAACTCCATGTTGTTTTAGGTACATATGATGGATTACTGCTTTTGGGATTTACTGGGTCCCTTATTCTTCTTATATAATCATGAGACTTATATCATTGCCGCTGAATGCCAAAGAAATGAACAGCGGCTCTCTCTGCTTGCAAAGATGACATACAGTTCAGGGCTTCCACTTTCTTACCGGCAGAGGTTTAAGACAGAGGGTGGCCACACAGCTCAGAGAATGAGCAAAGGACACAGCCCGATTAGCTGAGGGGGGCAAAGGCAGTTTCCAGAAGCGGTAGGCGGCCTCTGCCATTTATGTGTAGGGCTAGCAATCCCACAGACTTGTCTGCTCCCCGAGGATATAACTGTGAACACTTCAGAGAGCGGTGGGCCGTTTGCTGCTTGCCGTGTGTTTTCCTGTTTGTTTTTGTTTTTAAATACAATGGTGTGGCAACTGAGAATCCCAAATCATTTCAATTCTGTTGATACTATGTTATGGACTGGCCTGTGTCCCTTTGAAATTCATGTTGGTGCCCTAACCTCCAATGTCACTCTGTGTGGAGATGGAGTCTATAAGGAGGTAATCAAACTTAAGGGAGGTCACAGGGTAGGACCCTAAGCCCATGGAGCTGGTGCCCTTATAAGATGGACAGACACCATCGCTCTCTCTGCCATGTGAGGACAGAGTAAGAAGGCAGCTCTCTAGAAGCCAGGAAGAGAGCTCTCACCAAAATCCAATTTGATCCGGGACTTTTAGTCTCCAGAACTTTGAGTAAATAATTCCCATTACGTAAGCCACCCAGTTTGCAGCATTTCGTTATGGTAGCTCAAGCAGACTAACACGATTACATGGTTATATATGTATAGACATTTGTCTGCCTGCTCCATTGGATAACGAGCCATGGGAGCAAGGTCAGGTGTGTCCCATTTACGATCCGATGTCTAAAAACCAGTGCATGCCCACCATAAAGTAGAGACCTGTTAAATCTACTGATTGAATGGGTCATGCCAGTTACTAACTAAATACGAGCTAAAGCAGCAGTGATCATAATTCTACAAAAACAAACCAGTATGTGGCTTAGAGTCCTGTAACCTTCTGTGTAAAATTATACATGTGAAGATTCTAGCAAATTCTGCATGTCTGGATATGAGAATCTACACATATGAAGAGGTGACCAAAAAATCAGTATTCTCCAATTGTTGAAAACAAGGGTGAAAACTTTCTTTTTTCTCTGGCAATTTCAGAGTTAGGGAGCTCTGCATGGGGCCCTATGGTTCTACCATTATTGATACACAGGAAACTAGACCACAGCCAAGACAGACAGGGCTCAGTAATTCCATCTCTTACAGCGTTTCACCTTGCCAGGCCTGGCGTTTCCCACTGTTAAGTGAAGCACAGCGTTGCCAGTTCATGCTTTTCAAGCATTCCAAGCACGACGCCATGTGAGACACAGCTAAGACGGCAACCCCGGGCAGTGCTAAGATGGCTGCCTTACCTTTAAGCCCTATCTGCCCGTCCCTATGCCTTCTCTTCTGAGTCACCACATATCTCAATCGGTGTCTTTTGGGAAAACTTGACACAAAGTAAGGTATTCTGAAAAGTAATTCTTCCAGATTCAGAAGCAGTGATAGGGGGCTAAATGTGCTTTTCGAGAGCTGATCGCAGCTCTGAATGCTATTCTGCAGCACAAAGCCGGTCTCCATGCACCCAGGTTGCGCCATGCGCACAGGGCGGGAGGACCTGCATGAGACCAGTCCCAGGAGAGCAGGGCCAGCGAGCCCGCTTTGGTCTGGCTTTGCCTCTTTCTCTCGGAGGGCTCCTGGGCCAACAGCTTTGGAGCTCTGCCTCTGAGCGGGTTTTGTGGCACTTTCTCTTGGCTTCTTTATCCTGACATCAAGGTAAACTGCCTTAAAAGAAAAAAAGTACTGGGATCCTAGTGGGGCCTCTGAACGCATTTCTAAGAGACGACAAGAAATAAGACTACAAAGAAAAACTGCTTCATGCCTACTGCAGGGACAGCCTGGAAAACCCTAATGCTACATAAGGAAACAGCCATAAAAGGGAAGGTCTGGAACTTTAATTCAGTGGTGCCCATCGTGGGCTGTGTCCTCAGGCCAGAAATTCTGATATGCATCAAGTGTTCTTCATGGAATGAATAAAAACGCCTTCAATGTGTATGTACTACTTTAAAAAAAATATGTAGCTACGATTGTTATGTTATATTATGCATTTTCAAGAAATTATTTACAACGTCACTGAATTCCAGATAGGTTTTTTGAATAGTTTGTTATGTATTCTCTCATGTAACAGATACCCAACGAATGAACATACAACCACTATCTTATGGTTGTGTCACAAACTTCTGGTGTTAAAAGGGGGCCCTCACGCCAACTCTGTGGTCCTACATCTTTATCATGTCCCATTTCCCTCAGAATTTTCTCTAAAAATGCCCGTCTTTCATCGATATCACCTTTTCAAACATAATCTGCGTCTGTGTTTCTCATCCCCCGGGTTCTGAAAGAGAAGACTCTCTCTTTGATGACCTTTGCTTCCAATGGAGAAATAAAGTGTCCTCAGCATCTCTGTCCCCCATCACAGCCACTTGCAAGCCCTGCCTGGGCCCTGCATACGCTGGAGAACCGCGATGTTCAGGGGAGATGGGCTGACAGAAGACCAGGGCCTGAGCTCCCAGACTGTCTTCTAGCCAAGGAAGAAGGAAGAGCAGGGAAGATGCTAGAAGATATTCCAGGAAGTGGGAGAAAGTTGTTTTGTTTTGTTTTGTTTTGTTTTGTTTTGTTTTGTAATGACTGGCACGCTCCAAACAGTGCAACCTATTACCGAGATCAACACAGCAAAGGTGGATTTTTACCTTCCGTGTTTTATGTGGGTTTCTCATTCTGGATGACTTCTTTATGTCCACTTCAGTGGTATTTACACATCCAGGCTAGAAATAGAAAAAACAGAGAGACAAAGAAATCTTTGGGGGTGAGGTTTTTGATCCATGCATTTTGACAACCTGAACAAAAGCTGTGATGACCCAGGTCCCTGGACGCTCCTTCTCAATGGCCACAGCCACTCTTCAGCACAGCCAGTAAAAAGTACATGACACTCTCGCTCCTTGCACACAGAGGACTTCAGATATCATTCTTGACTCAATTCCAGAGAAACAGGGACAAGAAAGGCATGGGTTCTGCCTTTGAAAGTGGGTGTTGACATTAATAGTGGCGAATCCAGCGACTCAGAGCGAGGCTGTCCAGAGACCAAGCCGCTGGCAGCCCGGCTCCGAGTCCTCTTCTGTGTGAGGGGACACTGTTAGCAAATGACTGCTTGCTTCCCAAGTCGGAAAACTACAATAAGTTGACCCAGCTCAAATCCCACGTGATATTTTTTTTACACTGCTTCATGAAATCAGGGTACTAGGAATATTTGTTTTCCATGCACAGAATGGCAGTGTGGGCAGCTGGTACCGGCTCTCCGACGATCTCAGCAGCATTGTTTTGCTGGACTAATCGTTCTGTTGCACAGAAACAGAGAACTGGAAACCCTTTTGCGTACTTGGAGGAGAAGAGGGGTTGAGGGAGAGAGTAAGGAAAGAGAAAGAGAATGGGGCTGAGGAGAAAGGAGGGGGAGAAAAGCAAGGGGAGGAGGGAGAGGGAAGGCAGAGGTGGTGGGAGGAAGATGATGAATCAGGACAAAGAGGAGAAAGGAGATTCAAGAACACAGGGGACCTTATATCTGGACAGGTCCTTTGATACCACTTAGTATTTAGAAGTGATTGGAAGGAAGCATTTTTGTGGATTGTGTTTCCCTAGCTTTCAAGGTTTGGTACCAGATATAGGGATCTCTGGTACTAGAATGCAAGATCATTAAAACATGAGATGTACTTGAAAGTGATTCTAGAGAAACTATGAATGTGGAAAAAGACTTTTGCGCAGCTGGGATGTTACAGGAGAGGGGGTGGAGAAAAAAGGCAGCACTGGTGTAATTCCAGAAATCAGCTGTTCTGCAGGCTCACTGGCATGCAAGGGGGTTCACTTTCCGTTTAATGGGGACATGTACGCAGCATTTTCCTTAAAGACCCCTCTCCTGATAGCACAGCCATTGGGATACAACTCCACCATAATAGTGTAAGGCATAAAAAAAGTAAGGAAGGAAAGCCTTTTCTTGATTTGTTTTCTACCTAGGTTGCATGTGAAATAAACATACCACAGACACACAAATATGCACATGCACGTGCATACACACACACTGCACTAAAAATGAATAGGTCACAAATTTGGTTTGCGTACACATATAGAACGAGATGGCTTAGCGCCACAGTCTGCTTGAGGGAAAGGAGAAAAAACCACCCCTGGGTGGATGTAGTTACTAACTGACACAGAGTAACTCACCTTAGCTACCTCAGCATACGGATCAATATCTGATATTCTGATTTAATTTTTCTGTGGCTAGCAGTGGCAGGAATATTTTTCAAGAGGCCTCAGTGAATCTGACATGCAGCCAGAATTCACAACCACTGATCTAGATATAACAAAGATAATGTTTTGAAAATATTAAAGTGTTTTTTATTTCCTATTTGATTTCCATTTCCTTGCAGCCTTCCACCCACGAGGCTCAGTCCATTAGGAAGGCAAGGCATTGAATGCTTTATGCTCTAACTGATTCATCAAGAGCCAAGCATGGCTAGACAGATCATAGAGATCTTCTTCTGTATGTGAAGGGTGGGAATAGTAAGAATATGATATAGAGGAAAGGGAAGGCAAGCCCTTCCATGACCCGGAGAAAGAGATAATTGATTATGTATATAAGAAATATTTATTTCTACATCGAATTGCCAGATCCTGTGATAAATGGTGGCATATAAGGACAAGGAATGATTTTCTAATATAGTAAGCACAACAAATATGTGAATCATCACAATGTGCGAGTGCAGGACTGGAGAGAAGTTTGCCCAAGGCATTATGCAACAGAACATTTCATATGTCTATTGTTACATACATCCTCTTGTCTCTCACCAATGGGTGATATATCTATATATCGATATCTATATAGATATCTATAGATATCTATATGACGTAGATATCTCTATATATAGATATATCTATACTATATCTATATCTCTATATAGATATCTATTTGATATCTATATTATATGTGTGTGTATATATATGTATATGTATGTATATATATGTGTATATACATACATATATATATATATGTATATGCACACACACACAGAGTGTTTGAGCAAATTTGATCCCAATAAGATCATATTGTCTTTGGTTATTTTAACTTTTTTTTCAATTTTAGAGAGAGACAGAGAGTGCGAGTGGGGCAGAGGGCCAGAGGGAGGGACAGAGAGAATCCCAAAATGGCGCCCGATGTGGGGCTCAATCCCATGACTTTGGAATCATGACCTGAGCCAAAATCAGGTATCAGATGCTCAAATGACAGAGCCGCCCAGGTGCTCGTGTTTGGTTCCTTTAAAAAGGCAGTCATTTTTTAAGGCATATATAACCTGTACCACTAGCCGGCACCACATCCACATGAAATGTTATGCCTAACTTGGTTCTCTGCACTACTAAACATAGCTTCTCAATAAGATACAAATAACGTTACCGTTACCAAGTAAGCACTCAATAAAAATGTTCAGATATGCACCACTGGCCATATATAATATTAAGTTCATAGTATTGTTCAATATAAGGAATAGTGACACAATATTTACACTGACCTAGAAAAGAATCATAAATTATTTCTAGTGACTCAAAGGTGAATTTATTTGCAAAAGAATCAAGCCCTGTTGTGACATTACTGTAGCATTTTTTATTACAAAGTACAATTGAATTCCTTGGAACCCGTTCCTCAAGGAGCAAACGATCATATTATTGAGAAATATTACTGCCATCGTGTTCATGCAAGTGTCATAATGAATTGCAAAACAGATGAAATTTTGGCTTCTTTATTGATAAAATTTTAATACCATTCAGTTCCTGTCATGGCAAAATGCCATGATTGTAGCGGTAGGCACACTGTGCGCAGGATGACTTGGGAAACTGAAGGACTCTTCAGTGAAGAGCAGCACAAAAAGACAGTAATGGAGAACCACTCTCTTTAATTCAGTCTCAGCAGCTGAAGTGAAATCGATGAAAATAATGTCCTAAATGACAAATGAGTGGAGATTTAAGGATGAGGTGGCAAACAGAACTGATAATATCCATATTCCTGGAAACTAAAAAACAAAACAAAATGAAAAAAAGCCATGATTCTGGGAAAACCAAGGTTTTGAATGCTGAAATATTTTAAATAATTATTGGTTCAACTGCAGTTAGTGAAAAATATTTGCCTTTTTATAACACAAGTTTCCAAAGTTCAATTTGCAATGTATTGTACCTCAATGAAAGTGATTCCCTCATTATCCTCATACAAAGTGATTACAGATTTTAGGGAGATCAATCTTAGGATATTTTTTTAAGCATTCAGTTGAAGCTTTTATTTCTTTTCTTGAGTCAACAGGGCTTCCTAAATGCTACACACAAAGGAAGTTGTTTAAGGTAACTAACTACTCTGGAATTCCTTTCATTCACCCTCCTTTATAATATTTACTCATCTGATCACTACTCAGTCTTATTTGCTGGACACAGATTTTGGAAGATGTAATCCTGATTCAGTGTAGCCTGTGAACAAATTCTGAGAGTCAACAGACAGAAGGAAGTCTCCTGCAGCAGAGGGGAGGGAAATGTGCCATGATGGCTTGGAGCTCTGGAAAGTGGTCAGGTCAGGTAGAAATTGTAGCCCATGGTAAGGACTTTGACTTAAGTCTAAACATAAGGGGCAGTCATAAGGGAAGTGACTTGATAAGTTTATATTTTTATTTTTTATTTTTTTTTAAATATTTTTATTTATTTCTAGGAGAGAGAGAGAGAAAGACAGCGTGAGCAGGGGAGGGTCAGAGAGAGAGGGAGTCACAGACTGAAACAGGCTCCAGGCTCTGAGCTGGCAGTCAGCACAGAGCCCGACGTGGGGCTCGAACCCACGAACCGCAAGATCATGACCTAAGCGAAAGTCGGACGCTCAACCGACTAAGCCACCCAGGCGCCCCGGTAAGTTTATATTTTTAAAAACTCAGTCTTGTGGGACATCTGGGTGGTTCAGTCAGCTGGGTGTCCGACTTCAGCTCAGGTCATGATCTCAGGGTTTGTGAGTTCAAGCCTTGCATTGGGCTCTGTGCTGACAGCTCAGAGCCTGGAACCTGCTTCAGATTCTGTGTCTCCCTCTCTCGCTCTCTGTCCCTCCCTCCCCTGCTTATGCTGTCTCTCTCTCTCAAAAATTAAAGAACATTAAAAACCTTAAAACAATCACCTCAATCTCTGAGCTTGGAGCCTGCTTCAGATTCTGTCTCCCTGTCTCTCTGTCCCTCCCCTGCTTGCACTCTGTCTCTCTCTGCCTCTCAAGTATAAATAAACATAAATAAAAAATACATTAAAAAACTCACTGTGCCATTCACAAAAAATTAACTCAAGATGGATCATAAACCTTAACGTGAAATGCTAAACTATTAACCTTCCCAGAAGACAGCATAGGAGAAAATCTAGGTGACCCTGAGTTTCATGATGACTTTTTAGATACGATACTAAAAGCGCAATACATTAGACAAATCAATGATACACTAGGCTTCACTAAAATTAAAAACTTATGCTCTGTGAAAGACAAGCCAGACTTGGGGGGAGGGGGTACATCTGATGAAGAACTGTTATCCCAAATATACAAAGAACTCTTAAAACTCAACAATAAGAAAATGAGCAACCCAATTTAAAAATGGGTAAAAGGACTGAACAGGTACTTCACCAAAGAAGATATACGGGTGACAAATGAGTGTAAGAAAAGATGTTGCACATCATGTCATCAGAGAACTGCAAATTAAAACAACAATGAAATATCACTACACACTTAGAATAGCCAGGGTCCAGAGCCCCGACAGTATCAAATATTACAGGGCATGTGAAGCATCAGGAACTCTCATTCCTTGCTGATGGGAATGCAAAATGGTACAGCCCAGTAGTGAAAACGTTAACAGGTTTTTGTTTTTTATCTTTTTGTAATCCAAGTGCCTGATGTAGGCTTTGATGATTGAGCATCCATTTCAAAGAGGAACCCACTTCAAAGAGAAAGACGAAGTTTGCTTCCAACACTGGGCCTCCGTGCTTTTAGAGATCTTGGTTGGTTTCAATAACTGATCATTGTAACCACTTGTTTTTATTTTATTTTTGTTTTTTCTCTTCCAGTGCTTTATTTTTTAAATAATTTTTTATGTCTTTATTTTATTTTGAGAGACAGAGACAGAGAGTGAGCAGGGGAGGGGCAGAGAGAGAGGGAGACAGAGGATCTGAAGCAGGCTTCAGGCTCTGAGCTGTCAGCATAGAGCCTGATGCGGGGCTTTAACCCCCAGCCCATGAGATCATGACCTGAGTCGAAGTTGGACGCTTAACCGACTGAGCCACACAGGCGCCCCGTCTCTTCCAACGCTTTAAATTTCCACTCTACATTTTAAATTCACCAGTAAAGAGTGAGCCCATGACACCCTAGGCCCCCAACCTCAAACCCAATAAAGGCAGTACTCTAAGGTCCATGTGCTCTCCCCTCCCCTCAACCTTATTGTGTGGCCCCAGATGGACTACACACAGTCCATTATTTGGTTCTGTAAGTTGTAAAGCATTATTTTTTCAAAGTTTCCTGATAGTTTTTGTGGAAGGGCAACATGCAGACGTTATAAGAACTATAGCATTGATCCAACCACAACACTGGTTATTGATATTATTATTGTGTTGGCTGAGACCAACACAAAACAAGCCACCCTGGAAGACAGTTTGGCAGTTTCTTACAAAACTAAACATACTTTCACCATCCGATCCAGCAACTGTATTCCTTAGCGTTTATCCAAAAGAGTTGAAAAGTTACGTCCCCACAAAAACCTGCACATGGATGTTTATTGCAAGTTTAGTCATAACTGCCAAAACATGATGTCCTTCAGTAGGTGAATGGATAAATAAACTATGGTATGGAACACAATCGAATATTGTTTAGGGCTAAAAAGAAATAAACAATTAAGCCATGAAGAGACATTAGGGGCCTTAAATGCATATTATGAAGTAAAAGAAGTCAGTCAGAAAAGGCTACACTGTATGATTCCAGCTATATGACATTCTGGAACAGGCAAAAATATGGAAAAAATAAAAAGATCAATGTTTTTCAGGGGTTAGGGAGAGGGATGGATGACTTAGGCAGAGCACAGACAATTTTTAGAGTGGTGAAGCTATTCAGTATGATACTATAATGGTGGATACATGTCATTATACATTGTTGGCCATAGAATGGACAACACAAAGAGTGAACCCCAATGTAATTTATGGACTCTGGGTGACAATGATGTGTCTGTGCAGGCTCTCTGATGACAACAAAGGTACCACTCTGGTGAGGGATGCATTTTGAAGTTAGAATCAACACAACTTGATGATGGATTGGATTAAGGAGCACGGTGAGGAAAAAAGAGTGAACAATGACTCCTAGTTATTGGCAACTAGGTGAGGTAGTGCCATTTATTGAGATGAGGAAGGCTGGAAAAGAAACAAATGTAAACAAAGGGAGAAATCAGGGATGGCTCCTGGATTTCTTTTTTTTTTTTTTAATTTTTTATAGTTTATTTATTTTTGAGACAGAGAGAGACAGAGCATGAGTGGGGAAGGGGCAGAGAGAGAGGGAGACACAGAATCTGAAACAGACTCCAGGCTCTGAGCTGTCAGCACAGAGCCCGACGTGGGGCTCGAACCCACAAACCGTGAGATCTGACCTGAGCCGAAATCGGAAGCTTAACCGACTGAGCCACCCAGGCGCCGCCTGGATTTCATTTACACACAATTTTAGCATTTTTACTGAATTGTCCAACTAGAATAGTGGTCATTGTCAAGATTCATGACTCAGAACATTTCAGCATTAATGCTTATACAGTAATCTGTCCCTGGCCAGCCACATCCTTTTGTGTCTTTGACCTTTTGCATCACCACTGGCAATAGGAGCGTATCACTGAATGTTCAAACCCAATATCTGATTGCCAGTTATGGAGAACCCATTACTCAGAGCCTCTAGTGCATTTCTCTAAATTCTTCTCCAGTGCATCCTACCACACTCTCCTAATCTGCTCCGGTTGAAATCAGACCATTTCTACTTTATATCTAGTAACTGTCTGTTCATTCTTCCATGATAGTACCTTTTATGGGAGTAGCAGCTGCCATGCAGGCAAGTACAGCCAGACTGTCACAGTTTTCAACAAGCTACCGAGAGGATCCTGATGAGTAACTTTGCTATGGCTCCTTTGTGATCACCGGCATTGCTCATGTTTCATGCCCAGGTTTTAGATATTTAAAATATTTCTAGCTAGAATTTCTTTGGCATAAAAAAAAAATTACTGGGTAGAGGCTGAGTTGTCATAATTACCTTGAATAAAATACGAGCTCCTCCAGGAAATGACAAAAGCCTGAGGCAGGTATGCATGAACCTTTTTCTGTTATACTTGAGCCTGCCATTCATACAAGTGATTGTTCTCCCTCCCTTTCTGTGATTTTTTCCTTTACAAAGTTCTGGCTGCAATTTGAGGACATGGAAAGATTTTCATTTGGGGAGTAAAGAAGACCACCCTTAGATTGAACACACACACTCCAATTTACTATGCACTGGGAAATCTTGGGCTGGCATCAAGGGCATTTTCATAACCTTCAGTGAACTCTCATTTGGGTTGGCATTATGTTGCTGTCTTTCTGGAATCTCATTCATGGGAGGGTGAGTAGCAACATGATTTGGGTTTCCTTGTGTCTAAGCTTAATATCATCAAATGCCTTAAGGTTTTTTTTTTTTTTTTTTACTTTGACTCTTAGGGTGTTTATTGAATGTAGGCACAAAGGAAAGAAACCTAAACTACTAAAGTAGCTCTGTGATTGCAATGGAAATTTCCCCAGCATAAAAGTTAAGAGCCAAAAAGTAGGAAAATGGATTACTTAACTCAATTGGTGAAAACAATTTTGTAGATGATGGTATTATTGGTACGGATGATTTAATGGTGTGCTGTAAGCAGTGAAGAGAACCAAATAAAATTCCTAATAGTACAAATAACTCACGAAAAAATAACTAAAATCCCTAAAGAGTATAAATAAGTAACTTCAAAAGGCTTACAATAACTGTTATAACAAATAACAATGGGACAACTAGAAAATAACAACTTCATGAAAATCAGTGGATATTGGAATTGGCCTTGAATTCAATAGCCTTGAATTACAAAGGATATGAGAGGTTCTTAAAACATATGTTCCCAAATGGAAAAGCAGCATACTTCCCTCTTCAGAGCAGACACACAGAGAAAGGCTGTCTTTAACACACAACTCAGCTCAGTAAGACCTCTATAAAGAAGATGAACTTCAAAGACACAGTCTGTTGCATTAAACTCCATTTCCAAAAGTGGGAAAAGATAAGTATTTTATTTATCTAGTGGTGTCGGAAAAGAGAGGCTCACATGAAGTTATTTTCCAGATTAAATATTTATCACTGAGGGCCCAAACTCAATTTTATTTTCACCACTAGAGAAAAAGATCTTTGAAAATAATTCCCACACATCCCTACATTCTTACACAATTCTGTCTAAGGCAATGCAATCTTTTCTTGTTGATTCAAGGTCATTATTGAGAACTACACTTATTGTGCCGCCCTTAAGGCAGCAATACCTGTGAGGCTGGATGGCCCTAACTCTTAATGTTTTTCGAGTTTTTATGACATTTTGTGTCATTTTTTGAATGCCTCTGCCTTCTGTCAGTTGCCAATTTTGCTGCTCCTGGCATCCTTCCTCCCGGCACCAACCCATCATCGTCTAATCTGTTACTTGGGTTCTGACAGGGGTCAACAAAGCAGACAAATGCTTCTTGAACACAGTGTCTCATATTTTAGCAAATGAGCCAACCAAAGCACCCAAGTTAGAGTGTGGGTGTTTTCACAATTTCTTTGGCTAAAATTTGTGGAGTTTATTCTTGGCTAAGTTTTGGGTAGAATTAGGCTTTTGGATATGTGAGAAAGGAAGTGTAAGAGTTGTGACAAAGGGAATGTAGACAAGTTCTCATGATATCTTTCAGAAAACATATCAGGACATAAATATTATACAAGCTAATTAAGTGAGTCAGAGTAGACGGCATGAAAACTTTTTCTGGAGTTCTGAGATAAGGAGACAGCACACAGAAGGGGAGCTGGCAATTCATTCTGTGCTCAGGGTTGGGAGGAGAAGTTAAGTGCAGTGAGACACTGGGCAGTGCCCTACAGGAATGTCGGCCTCAAATCCTGTAAGTGAACAATCATGCCTTCTGCTCTACCAGGCACTTGTGGAAGAAGCCCTCCAGACGCAGTACTGTTTTAGGTCAGTTGCTCAGAAAGGGCACTGACCTGCCCAGAGCTCCTCTTCGTCTCCCCCAATCCATTACTCACCGCCTTTGCAGCAAAGGCCATCACCCTCTACCATGGTGTTCATGCCATGGCCTGGGAGTCGTCAGCCACAGCTTGCTTTGCCTTCATTTCTATGTTTCGTTCAACAGCAAGTCTTGTGCACTTTGCCCCCAAACACACCCTGAATTTATCTGCTCCCCTCATGCCACCATCCTGGCCCCAGCTGCCATTATCTCACACTTAGACTATCTCAGCAGACTTCTGATTTGTCTTCATCAATCCTTTCTTGCATTTTCCACTCTACACCCAAGTTGTTCTCTGCCCTGCTGCCAGACTGGCCTTTCAATACTGTAGCCATGTCACCACTCTCCTCTTCAAGCATCTTCTTATCACATTTGGGACAGAAGGCAAACCCTTTGCCATGTTCTTTTTTTTTTTTTTTTAATGTTTTATTTATTT
The DNA here is from genome assembly GCA_017311185.1 of Proteles cristata cristata. Taxonomy (NCBI): domain Eukaryota; kingdom Metazoa; phylum Chordata; class Mammalia; order Carnivora; family Hyaenidae; genus Proteles; species Proteles cristata. The sequence goes on along the minus strand of JAESUZ010004131.1, from coordinate 239,638 downwards.
CTAGGAGAGAGAGAGAGACAGCGTGAGCAGGAGGGTCAGAGAGAGAGGGAGTCACAGACTGAAACAGGCTTCCAGGCTCTGAGCTGGCAGTCAGCACAGAGCCCGACGCGGGGCCCGAACCCACGAACCGCGAGATCATGACCTGAGCGAAAGTCGGACGCCCAACCGACTGAGCCACCCAGGCGCCCCAACCCTTTGCCATGTTCTACAAGGTGCTACAGAAATAGCCTCTGTTTACCTTTCCAACCCTGCTTGGTACTTCTTTGCCTCTGCTCACTTCAGCCCAACCTCATTCGTTTTCCTCCTACTCCTTACATGTGTAAGTCCAAAGGGACCCTTAGGACTGGCTGCTACTTCTTCCCACAAGCACTATGTAGCGGCCTCTTGTCATCCTGGGTCCGACAGAGGCCTTCCAAGCATATCACCTTGTTATTATTTATAGCACTCGCCTCTACCCTTAATGTATATGTTATACAAAATGTACATATTATCCTTGTTTGTTTCTTCTTTCTCTACCAAAAGGTAAGCTCCTCAAAAATAGGGGCTTTTTCTGTCATGTTTAATTTCACCACCAGAGACTGAAACTTTCTGTTACCTAGTAGGTGCTTAATGAATATTTACTGAATAAATCAATGAATGAATTAGAGGGAGCATTGATTTTACATAATAGTTATTTCTGAACGCTACTCATGTTACAAAGATGAAATGAGTTTTACTGTGTTTTGATATATGTGTGTGTATGCTCCAGAATATTGGTACCTATAAACTTAAACCCCAGAGCAATTGGTCATCAACTATCATTATTATCTTACAGTATAAGCAGGAAACACATTGTCTAATTCTTCAGTTAAGCTTCAAGGAAACATTTTTGGTTCAGGAAAATTTAGCTCAAATATTTCTGTCTCTTGAAATGTAAGCAGCTCACTGGTTGATAAGTATATATGGCTAATAGTATATTGCTTCCAGGTTTTATGGAGATTGAGTACTTAAAAAGCAGGAAGATGCTGGGACCTGGCAAAGGTTCAATTTTAAAGAAGGCAATATGAGCAAACTCCTCTGCCCCTGCATTTATAATTTTGATTCATACTGTCTCCACTTTGACCTGCAGCCTTCAAGGACAAATAAAACCTGTGCCTGTGTGCATTTTCCCTACCTGGATGTTTAAGGATCTATGGGACATAATAGCACATCACATGAATCAGTTTTTCGTTTTCAAAAGCATGTGGGTTTTTAACAATATATGTCATCCAATCCATGAATATGGGATGTCTTTCCATTTGTTTGTGTCCTGTTTAATTTTTGTAGTTTTCAATATACAAGTCTTTCACTTCATTATTTAAGTTTATCCCTAAGTTTTTTGTTCTTTGTATGTGTCCTGTTGTAAATGAGATTATTCTCCCAATGTTCTTTATAGCTAGTTTGTTGTTAAATATTGGAACCCTTGCACACTATTGTTGGGAATGCAAAATGGTGCTGCCATTATGGAAAATGGTATGGATATTTCTCTAAAAATTAAAAATATAATTATCAAAAGACCCAGCAGTCTCACTTCTGAGTATTTGTTTAAAATAACTGAAATCAGAATCCTGAAGAGATAATAGCACTCTCATGTTAACTGCAGTACTACTCAGGATGGTCAAGATGTGGAAAACAACCTAAATGTCCCTTGACAAAGGTAGGAAAAATAAACTGTGGTGAATACATACCATAGAATACTATTCAGCCTGAAGAGAAAGCAAGCAAGCAAGCAAATCCCACAATATGTAAGAACATGGATGAACCTCGAGGTCATTGTGCTAAGTCAAGTAAGCTTACAATCTAGAAGAAATGGATAAATTCCTAGAAACACACAATCTTCCAAAACTGAACCAGGAAGAAATAGGAAATGTGAACAGACTGAGTACAAGTAATAAAACCGGATTAGTAACCAAAAAAAAAAAAAAATGAGAAAGTAATAATCCAGGACCAGATGGATCCACAAATAGATTCTACCACACATTTAAATGTGGAATAGTACCTATTTTCCTCAAACTATTCCAAAAAATAGAAAAGAAAAGAAAACTTCCAAATATAGTCTATGAGGCCAGCATTTTTCGATACCAAAACCACACAAAGACATCACACACAAAAGAATCTATAGGCCAATAACCCTGATGAACATAGATGCAAAAATTCTCAACAAAATATTAGCAACTACATACAACAGGTCATTAAAAAATCATTTATCGCAAAAATGCAGGATTTATTCCTCAGATACTAGGATGCTTCAATATTCACAAAAACCAATCAAAATCACATACCATGTCAAGAAAACAAAGGAAAAAATCATGATATTTTTAATAGTTGCAGAACAAAGTATTCAACAAGATTCAACATCCATTCATGATAAAAACTTTCAAGCAAATGAGGTTAGAGGGAGCACACCTCAACATATAATAAAGACCGTATATGATAAACTCACAGCTAACATCATCCTCAACGGGCAAAAACGGACAGTCTTTCCCTCTAAGGACAGAAACAAGACAAGGTGGCCCATCCTTGCCACTTTTATTCAACATAGTCCTGGAAGTACTTGCCCCAGCAAACAGACAAAAGAAATAAGAGGCAGCCATATTGGTAAAAAGGAAGCTAAACTGTCACTATTTGCAAATGACATAATGCTATACATAGAAAATACTGAAGATTCCACCATAAACTACTAGCAATAAACAAATCTAGCAAAGTGGCAGGATACAAAATTAGAAATTGGTAGCATTTCTAAACACTAACAATGAAGTCAAAAAAGAAATCTAAAAAACAATACCATTGAGGCACCTGGGTGGTTCAGTCCGCTAAGCAGCAGACTTCGGTTCAGGTCATGATCTCACGGTTCGTGGATTCGAGCCCCACTTCGGGCTCTGTGCTGACAGTTCAGAGCCTGCAGCCTGTTTCAGATTCTGTGTCTCCCTCTTTCTAACATCTAACATCTGTTAGAACTGCCAGAATCAGAAAGACGAGCAACAAGTGTTGGTGAGGATGTGGAGAAAAGGAACCCCCTTGCACTATTGGTGGGAATGCAAACTGATGCAGCCACTGTGGAAAACAGTGTAGAGGTTCCTCAAAACGTTAAAAATAGAACTAACCTATGATCCAGCAATCACTATTGGATATTTATGCAAAGAATACAAAAACATTATTCAAAGGAATATATGTGCCATGTTTATCGCAGCGTTATTACAATACATAAGACGTGGAAACAACATAAGTGTCCATCAATATACAAACGATAAGAAAGATATGGTAATAAATGCAATGGAATATTATACAGCCATAAAAATGATGAGATCTTGCCATCCGTGACAACATGCATGGACCTAGAGGATGTGAGGCTACGTGAAATAGGTCAGATTGATTAAGAGAAACACCATATGATTCCATTTGTGGAAAAATGAAATGAATAAGCAAAAAGCAGAATCAGAACTATAAATGCAGAGAACAAACTGATGGTTGCCAGAGGGAAGGAGAGTGGGTTGGGAAGAATGGGTGAAGGGGAAAGGAAGATACAGCCCTCCAGGTATGGAATGATCAAGTCATGGGAATAAAAGACACAGCATAAGGAATATAGTGGATGATGTTGTAACAGCCACGGAATGGGCAGATGGTGGCTACATTGTGGTGAACACAGCCTCGTGTATAAACTGCCCAATTACTAAGCTGTACACCTGACACTAATGTCAACTATATTTAAAAATTAAATACATAAGTAGATAAATAGATAAATAAGGCAGTTACTGAAAGACAAATCCTACATGATTGCACTTTGATGTAAAATAGTAAAATTCACAGAATCAAAAAGTGGGCTGATAGTCCAGGGGCTGGGGTGAAGGGGAAGTGGGGATTTGCTATCTAACAGGCATGCCACTTGAGTTCAGGAAAATGAATAAGCTGTAGAGATCTTATCTCATGTTAAGTATTCTTACCACAATAAAACATTACAACAAAATGTGGGTTTTAGACATAGAATAAAAGAGCTTAATTTCTAAAGGACTCATTCGGTAATCACTGTCCTGCCTCGCTCTGTATTACGGAATTAAAGATTAAAACCCCCTATGAAAAAAATCTGGAATCAAGATGTAAGGCAATACAAATAAAACAGATTATAAGAACAGCTCTTACATCGTGGAGTACTTGGTCATTTTCTAGCCATTGTCATTTGAGTTTTGTAAAACATTTTATAAACTACACAGGTTCAGTCATTCTGAGCCTAAGTTTTACTGAAACATAACATCAAAGACTTGCACATTAGAAGCAGGCATCAATTTTATCTGATCAAGCCTAGCACCCAATTCAAGATTTCTTCTGACAACTTCTGTGACAGAAGTCATTCAACCTTAGCTGTTACAACGAGCGCCACACTTTCCCCTAAAATAACCCCATCTGTGTACGTTCTTTAGAATGTAGAAAATGTTTTAATATTCACTTATTTAAAGGGTTAAGCTATCTTTTAAAACGTTACTACTACACACACGCAAAAAGCGAAACAACATGACTACAAAATAGTTAAGATCATGGGCTGTATTAACTCCTGGAAGAGTGAAGTAGCCCCTGGAAGCCTGAGGGCCTCTAACAGAGCAGAGATGAGAGTGATGGGAGCAAACCCCTTGTTGCACAAAATAATATATGTGAGGGGTTAGCGTATTCCTGACACGCAAAGTACACGGAGCACATGTTAGCTGCTATTATTATTGGAAGTAAGGTCTGACAAGCAGGTAATAATCACATAGCAGGAAACTGGGTCTTTCAGACTGTTAGGATTTGAGGAAGTTAAAAACAGAAGCGGAAAATCAAACAGACGAACTTTAGCAATTTAAGACCAGGTATCATATTTAATAAATAAATGAGTAAGTACCTTTTGGGTACTAATTATAAGGTATTGTGGGGGCAAGAGTTCAGACAGCTGTGTTCAGTTCAAAATCCTTCCGTTTCATCAAGTCAGGCACCAGGTTAACACATTAGAGTTTCATTTCCTCAACGGCTGCTTTAACCTTTCGCTTCTCAAAGGGGTATCTTCTAACTTTTGAAAATATGTAATGATGAATGTCTTTATGTTGGAGTTTATTATACGGAATTTAATTTGTTTTGAAACATCCAGTTGTTACTTGTGAGAAGACACATGAAATTGTTGAGAGGGAAATAGCAGAGCTGAGGAGACATTTTCTAGAGATTTCTGGGTTTGAAAGAGAATCTATTTTGTTCTCATTAATTTAGATTGTTTTTAATTTTAATTTAATTGTGTTTCTCAGAAAAGGAAAGTTCATTCGAAGCTGACACCTGACACTGGATTAAGAGAACACAACTTGCCTTCCTCTCTCCCTCCCTCTCTTCTTTTTCTTCCTTCCTTCCTTTCTTTCTCTTCCCTTCCTTCCTTCCTTCCTTCCTTCCTTCCTTCCTTCCTTCCTTCCTTCCTCCCTCCCTCCCTCCCTTCCTCCTTCCCTTCCTTCTCACTTTCTTCCTCCTTCTTCTTCCTTCCTTAATACGATTTGGGGAAATTGTATCTGAGGAAAATCAAATGAACAGAAAAAACAGTGCCCAAATAATCACTGCTCCCTATGGAATCAGTATTCATACTGGCCTTGTCAGCATTGACAGATTGAGCCCAAATTTGCTTGCTCGACTATCCCCTTATAGACCATGTGCACTTGTGTGTGTGTGTGCGTGTGCGTGCGTGCGCGCACGCACACGCAGACATGCACACGTTTTTAACTTTTAAATTCCATTTGATTTCAAACCAATGGGAAAAATTGCAAGGAAGTTCAGAGGACTCCACAGACTCCCAGATTCTCCAAATATTTTTATTCTCCTTCTCTGCCTATGGTAAAAGATTAGCTATTGTCCCTTTCTGGTGGCAAATAGGATTTTACCTCAGCTATCGTAGGAATGGTTTTCTTTTCTTCCCAGCACTTGCTCAGACCCCAGCAGGAGCAAGATCAATACTGTCCTCTCCTCGCTTCCCTGAGACGCTGGCTGTCCGGCCCGAGGGCCTCGCTCCCAGGACCTCCCCAACCACATCCACACACAAACACACACACACCCCATTACAGAAGGAACAGGACAGAAATCTGAGCACATTTTGAAAAGCTGCCAACCCCCAGGCTATAGAAACACAAAGTTAATAAGGGGGAAACAGTTTTTATTCTCACTCTATCCGTGGCTCACATAAATAGCATCAGATATTACATAATAATAGGACACTGCATCTCCAAATCTATTCCAGGATAGAAGGAGCAGAGAAAGGATAAAAGATGTAACCAGGGAGCAAAAAAAGAACAGTTTCACTCACAGAGGCTCATGATAGTTACATTGTCAAAATATTTTTTAATCCAAAGGAACAGATCAGAATAATAGAAACGTTGCTCTTTTTTCCTAATACAAAAGATTTAAATTTGGGTTAACGCATTTTGGATTTTCTAAAACAGTTAAAGGAATAAGAAGCTGGATCGTGGAGCACTGGTAGGCTTACTTGAGCACTGAAGACAGAAAATTGCAGCATTTCTGTTGACTTCGGCATAGTTTGTTTCTCACGGACACCCCAAAACTGAAAATGTCAAACATGACAACAGGAATATGACTGAGACTCTTCAATGTATTAGGGAATATATTAAAATTCTGCTACTAAGCTCCAAACGAACACACGGAGTTATGTACATAAATTATACGTACAGTGCAGAAGTAAAAACTACTCTCTGACACATACACAGTCTATAGACTACAATACCTGCTGATTCAAGCCCAGAATTGGCGCTGGGCATTCCACTTACACAGCACATTCCACGCTGTGGCTCTTTCCAGCAGCCCAACGTGGCTTATAATATTTAGCTCCTTCTCAGAGATGTTGTGATAACAGACATACGCTGCCATTTGCCTGCCTCAGAGATCAAACAAATATGCAAGGTACAATAAAGAAGCATGAAATCTTGCCATTTGCAACAGCATGGATGGAGCAAGAGAGTATTACACTAAGTGAAATAAGTCAGAAAAAGAGAAATGCCGTATGATCTCACTCGTATGTGGAATTTAAGAAACAAAACAAGTGAGCAAAGGGAAAAAAGGGAAAGAAGGGAGGCAAACCAAGAAACAGACTCTTAACTACAGGGAACAAACTGCTGGGTGCCGGAGACGGAGGATGGGGATGGGTTAAGCAGGAGGGCACCTGCGAGGCACAGTAGACCACGTAACGCGTGACAAGTTCAATTAATAATTTCACTTGATTTTGCTACTATACGATAAAAAAAAAAAAACAACAGTAGTTGATGTGCACAAAGCTGGCCCTGGTGCAGTAGAATAGCCTGATGTGTATTATGCATTTACAAAGAATGATTGAATACTATTTAAATAGAGATCGCATAGGGTTTCGGAGCAAATGCCAGGCTTTTAGTCCAAGTTAGGACTTGAGTCTAAGCCCTATGATGGTTCAACTCAATTCCTCAGAGCCTTGCTTGTAAAGGACAAAAATTACTCACCCTACAAAATCTCTGTAAGGAATGAGTGACATAATGAATGTAAAGAGCTTTTGTATAAACGTACTAATCAATGTTCTTACTGTTATTGACATACATCGACAAGTATTACTGCTCCCTTACATTTTGTAGAGAGGAATCCATGTGGCAGGTATTTGACATGTGTTTCAGCTGAAGAATATAGAGCTGAACAGAGGCACAGCTTGAACGGCTAAGTATCCGGAGCTCACAGATGATACCGGAAACTGATGAGCTTTGTGATAGATGATAAAGTGCTGTTGACTCAGACCTGGTCACTGACCCATTGGTTGATTCAAATATCAGAGCCCTGTGACAGAAAACCTCGTGTACTTTTTATTTTTTTTATTAAAATAATTTTTTTTAACACTGATTTATTTTTGAGACAGAGAGAGACAGAGCAAGAGCTGCAGAGGAGCAGAGAGAGAGGGAAACACAGAATCTGAAGCAGGCTCCAGGCTCTGAGCTGTCAGCACAGAGCCCAACACGGGGCTCGAACCCATGAACCGTGAGACCATGCCCTGAGCCGAAGTCGGTGGCTTAACTGACTGAGCCACCCAGGCACAACCCCTGACCCCCGCGCCGTGTACTTTTTAAGCCTGTGTCCTGCATCAGTGTGTTGAGTGTATGCAGGTAAGAAGGAGAGCCGGTAATATTAATTCTCTCATAAATTCAAACTATATCCACTGAACGTCCACCACGTGGCTGGCGCTGGGCTGGATATAGGCAGGAGCCGGCGAACTCTGCCTTTTTATAAGAGATGGGTGCTCTTGTGTACCTGCCATCTCATTTCCAGTAATAAAAATCATTTGTATAAGGTGCTGTCATATTCCTCATTATAATTTAGTTTTGGTCAGTATTATGAGAGAGATTATTAGCTCTATTTTAAAACTATGAAAATTGGGGGGCCTGGGAGACTCAGTCAGTTAAGCGTCTGACTCTGGGTTTTGGCTCAGCTCACGGTGTGTGAGATACAGCCTCGTGTCGGGCTCTGTGCTGACAGTGCGGGGCCTGCTTGGGATTCCCTCTCCCTCTCTCTCTGGTCCCCTGTTCGTCTTCTCTCTCAAAATAAATGAATTTTTTTAAATGTGAAAATTAAAGTTGAGAAAATGTAAATAACTTGCCTAAAGATGAACACAGGTTGCAAGAAGCGTTCTTTAATTTAGGAATTCCACCTTCATGTTCCTTCTCTGGGGATCTGGCAAGGAAATCACCTGACACGGCTGTGAAACATGTATGCCGTCGCTCTTTCCCCCTGACCTAGAGGCCTGCGTCTCCACTTCCGGCTTAGAGGTTCCTGGAGGCAGTTCCCTCAGCACTCGCATGGATCACCCATGGCAATGACAGGAGTTTCACTTATGGTAGGGTCTGACCTCGTTTCCTCTTTTCTACCCAGTTTTGTTTTCAAATTCTTTCCACTGACCAAATCCCACTGTGGCAGTCACCCTCCAACATGGTAGGTGACATTCCCTAGAAATCTCCTCCTGGTATTCACACCCCTGCACAGTCCTCACACTGTACCACCATTGATTGGTCTGTGTGACTGATAGACTATGGCAAAGGTCATGGTGTAATACTTCCCAAATCTGGCTCTAAAGGAGTACTTGGGGCCCTCTTTCTATCTTGGGGTATCACGGGGAAGCTGTGTCTTGAGTACCTTTATGTAGAGGTCTTTGTGGTCAGGAACTGGAGCCTCCTCCCAGCCACAGTATGAATGAAGTGGATTCTCGGGCTCCTTCAGATGACTGCAGTCCTTGTCAACAGCCTGCCTACAGCCTCATGGGAGACCTTGAGTCAGAACCACCCAGGGAAGCAACTCCCAGATTCCCGACCCTCAGAAGCAGTGTACGATAACAAACATGTGTTTTTTATGCTGCTAAATTTGGGGGTAATTTGTTACGCAGCAGTAGATACTGCTACATTTATTAAAGCTTTAAGCCTCAAATCCAGCTCTTTTAGTTTCCAAAAGACTTCAGGGATTCCACGAGGTCTCACTTATCTGCCAACTTCTATTCACAGTCTTACCCCTTGAGTTCTTGTCTCCCTTCAAAAGCACGGTGGCTAAAAGAACTTTAACTACCAATTACTGAATGACTATGTTCTACGTACATGTAAGCAACTTGATACTTTATCTCAGTGCATTCTCAATTGTCTACAAGGCAGCTATTATTACCCACCTTTAACAAGTGAGGAGCCTGACACTTGAAGGTATTTAGTAAGATCACATACCTAGGCAGTAAGCCGGTTTGTAAGCCAAGTGTTTTTAGCTGTAATTGTTCTCCTGATGTACTGCACAGAACTGAGGGGCTGTGCTGGCTCCCCACAGGCCCTCAGCATCAGAGACAGGGAGACTATAAATGGAGAGAATCCGAGGTTTGTAGAGCTTTGCATTGTAGGAGGAGTGGGGACAGAAGTGAGAAGCACGATGTTTCTCTCTGTCAAGCTTTATGTAATCTATCATTTGGATTTAGCTCACAATCAAATGTTGGTCTACCTTATGTCTCCTCACATGAAGGAGAAATAATATAATCCCTTATCAGGCTTTTCTGAATCATGGAAAAGCATGCCAAAATTAATACCATTGCCCTTCTTTACATTAAAGATTTTGTTACGGAAATCAAAAAGAAACCTAATATGGGCCAATCTCACTTTTGAATGTCCATATCAAAATCCTACATAAAAAAGAACAAAGAAAATCCAGTAGTTCATTAAGAAAACAATGCATCATAGCAAAGTGGGGGTTATTCCGGGATTTCAGGGATCAATCAACATAAGTAACTCTGATAACAGAATTCATATATCATTAATCCATGTGAGGAGAAAACACGAAAGAAGCCTGAGAAAAAAATTCATCAAACATTCCTACTTGAAACGGAAGAACACTCTATGCCAGTGGTTCTTTTATGAGTTGTGCAAGATCAAAAATATTTTCATAAACTACTCTGACGTTGTTTGTCTTTTTCACTGTCATCCTCTCATGAGCGTACAGTAGTTTCCCGGAGGTTACATGGCATGTGACGCAACAACAGATTGACTGGAAAGCAGACGTGAGGACGCAGCTGTGTTCTACTGATTAAAGTGATTTGCAAAAGTGTAAAAGAGTGCCATTCTTCTCGCTAATATTCTTTTAGTCTATAAAAGATGCCATTTTCCATTAAAATTGGACTAATTAATTTATTATGTAATTGACTTCTTATTGTCATTTTAAATAAATCAACAAGAAATATTTTTTAAATATATCAGTTTTTTTTTTTAAGAGAGAGAGAGTACACATGCATGCAAGTAGGAGAGGAGGCAGAGAGAGAAAGAGAGAAAGAATCTTAAGCAGGCTCCACTCTCAGCATGGAGCCCGACTAAGGCTGGATTCCACGACCCTGGGATCATGACCTGAGCCAAAATCAAGAGTCATACGCTCAACCGACTGAGCCACCCAGGCGCCCCACCTTTAATTTTTAATATAGTAACTACCGGGGCGCCCGGGTGGCTTAGTCGGTTAAGCGTCCGACTTTCGCTCAGGTCATGATCTCGCAGTTCGTGGGTTCGAGCCCCACGTCGGGCTCTGTGCTGACTGCCAGCTCAGAGCCTGGAGCCTGTTTCAGTCTGTGACTCCCTCTCTCTCTGACCCTCCCCTGCTCACGCTGTCTCTCTATCTCTCTCCTAGAAATAAAATAAAAAACATTTAAAAAAAATATATAGTAACTACCAACAGAGAAAACTCATATAAACAAAAATTCTTTAGCGCACACAATAATTTTTAGGAATGAAAAGTAATAATAAGACCTAAATATTTGAAAAATCACACCAAGATGATACCAGTTAATGTCTCCTTTCTTAATTTTCTACAGAATTGTTTTTTTAAGATACAAAAGTAAATAAAACCCATTTTTATGACAACAATTGAGAAAGAAAGAAAGGAAGAAAGTAAGGAAGAAAGAAAAGTTCACAAGAAATGTGAAAACTACATGAGGTAAATTTAAGATGCTTGTGAAAGAAACAAAAGTAGACATGAACAAATGGATAGGGTGACTCAACACCCATAAAGAAGTCAATTCTCCCAAGTTTTGTATAAATTTAACAAATCCAATTAAAATGCCAAAAAAATCTTTGTTTCTTCTGATACTAGACAAATGGTTCCAAAGTTCTATGGAAAAATCGGAAAACCGAAAATGAAGAACAATGAGTGAAGAATAAGGAGGGAAGCAGCCTTACCAGACATTAAAACAGACTGGGATCAAAACATCGTGGTGCCGACGGGAGATCCCCAACCTGGGCCCCACTCCTCCTTCATAATTAAAGGGGAAACGAAAGGACCAACCGAAACAAAGAAATCATTAATATAAATGCCACCTTTCCCTGTTTCTAAAGCACAAAAGCAATCGTTCAGCCTCCGGAATTGCTGGGGGGTTTGTTGCTTTGAATGTTACTTTTCAGGAACTTGAAATCTGATGGGAGAGGAGAACAATGCAATTACCCTTGTGAGTGTGGTGGAATATCAGGCATTCATGAAGACTGATGAGGGTAACTACATAATCATGGAAGTCTTTTCTGGCCCGGTTTAATTTTTATTTATTATTTAAATGTTTATGTATTTTTGAGAGAGGAAGAGACAGAGAATAAGCAGGAGAGAGGCAGAGAGAGAGAGAGGGAGGGAGACACAGAGTCCCAAGCAGGCTCCAGGCTCTGAACCGTCAGCACAGAGTAAGCCTGAGGCGGGGCTCAAACTCATGAACCACAAGATCATGACCTGAGCTAAAATCTGTCACTTAACCAACTGAGTCACCCAGGTGCCCCTTTTCTGCTCACTTTTAAGTATTTTAAAATTAGGAGGTAAACGTAGGATGTCAGATGAAGAAATATATAACTACTTGCATATTTTAAGAGGTTTCTAGGATTGATTTCCTCAGAAAGAAAAAATGCTAACTGTATTTTCTCCGGAAGAAAATATTGTTTGCTGTGGAGAGTGTATCCAAGTTGCAACGACTTCTTTAAAGTAGTAAATAAAGAATAGTCTTATCAGAACCTTCTATGGTGGAATGAAGACATTTTCCTCAGGACAACCAAACATGGTATGAACATGGAATGATTATGAAATTTATGTTATTTTTATGATGACAATATTCTCTCAAACATAAAATAAGATGTAGCTACTTGGCCCAGATTCACACAAAAACTATCAACATTCTCCATATCTGAGTCAAAGAAGCCAATGGAAGAAATTATTTGAAAATGTAACACAAATCCTCACAATAACAACAGCCAGAAAACAGCAGCATTGCTTGCAAAAATTGACTCTGTTTTTGATCCAATAAGAAAAAGAAGCAGTCACTTCATGTACAGAAAATTTTGAAAGCGCGTTATCTATTTTAGACATGGAAAATATATGAAAAGCTATGCTGATCATAAAATATACTAAAAAATTCAGGCAAGTTCTCTGGAAATGCACCCATTCTGCTTTCTGGAGTTACTCCAGACAGCCGTCACTTCTCTGTTTCTGAGGCTGAGTAGAATTGAGACGATTTAGATGATTACTCTCACACGTGTGAGAATCATGCTCTGGACACCACATGATTGGCTAAAAGGGAATCAGATATTAATTCCACATGCAGAGTAATAGACTTCGGGCACGAAAAAAAGTGTGCCATCAAGGAGCCACCTTCACTGCTGATGAATTTAACCTCCAAACCTTCTTCCTCCCTCTTCCTTCTGTGTTCCCAGTGAAGTTACTACACATAGAATCCATAATGTACTGAATTTAAGATCTGAACAGATAAAAACGCACCATGTATCGCCTCTTTTCATTATGTTGACTGAAGTATGATGTTCTTGATTTTCCATCTGAAGTCCTTTAGCCAATAACTTTCTAACTGTATCTTCTCCTGGGGGAAGTTCTGAATCATGGTAGGCAGGGGGTGAGGTCCAAGCGCTGACCCAAGGGACCTCATACAGCAGCCCTGGACTATTCAGAACATGAGATCTCTGATCTCTGATGCTATCTGCTGAACAATTAAAAGGATAAAAACATTCTTCATTTAAGCAAAATCTGCCTCCTTTTTATCCAAACTGAAGTAGAATAATTCTACTCCTTCTTCCAGTGACAGCTGCTCAGATACTTGAAAACAGATGATTAACAGCATCCAGCTTTTCTGCCTTAAGCTTCATTTCTCAGATCTTCTCACTCTTGTACACGTTATCACACTTTCCTGCCCATCATTCCACACACACTGCTCAAAAGATGGCCAGCATTTCTAGTGTTAGCCCTGAGAATGCAGTGCCTGGGGTGAGGCACCAATCTCCAAGTGTGCTCTGACCATTTCAGATCATGGCAGGAATGTGCTTTCCCTCATCCGGGATGTTGTGGGTCGATTAAGAGGTTCTACGACTATTTGATCAAGTGTAATTTTTCAGAGTATAAATGTGTGGTATACTTCTTGTAGAAAAGTTTAATTACCTATGATATCAAATACCCAAGAATTATAACAAGTCAACATTTGGCATATTCTCTCCTAATTGTTTCTCTAAGTAGCTGTTTGGTTTTATACAAACTTGAGATCATATTACATATAATTATATATGCAGATAATTTCATTTCAAATTTCAGCATAGGTATTCTCTACATTTATTTTTGTAATTTTATTTATTTATTCTGAGAAAGAGTGAAAGTGAGAGAGAGAGAGAGAGAGACTTCTTCACTGTCAGCACAGAGCCCAATGTGAGGCTCCATCTCACCAACTGTGAGATCATGACCCGAGCCTAAATCAAGAGTCGGACACTCAGCTGACTGAGCCACCCAGGTGCCCCAAGTTTTCTCCATGTTAAAAAAATTCTGAAATTCTCACCTTGAATGGTTCTATAATGAAGCTTATATTATGAATATACCTTATTTAACCACCCCTTATTTTTGAATATTTATGCTAGTTCAGATTTTTAGCTACCTTTATATATTTAACCACCCTATTTTTGCATAGTTTTGGATAAATTAACTTAGTATTTCAAAAGATTTTTACTTTTTATTCATATTGCTTAACTACTTATCAGGAATGCAATGTCAAGTCACACATCTACCATAACACTTGAGAGTGATTCTCTCCCTACTGATCTTGGCAGAATTAATATAAACTTTTGAAAATAAAATGGACTGAAGAAAATCGGCATATCTTTCTTTTAATTTGCTCTTTTTATGACTAGAAAAGCCAAACATGTTTCGTATTTTTAATAGCCATTTATATTTCTGTGTGTGAATTGTCAGTTTAACCCTTTTATCTACTTTTTTATGTGAAATCACAATATTTTTTCCTTCTGAATTATATAGCTATTTTATACATTACAGGACACTAAAACTTGCCATGCTTGTTCCAATTAATTTTCAAAGATTATCTATTCTCCTTTTAATTATGTTTTAAACACAAAAACTAATTTTAAGTTAAGTTTGTTTGTCACTTATCTTTGTGATTTATTTTGCTGTCTTTAGGCACAAAAGTTTCCCCTATCCTAACATTAGCTAAATGTAATGTATTTTTTGAATTAGATTTTTGCACCTTTTTTCTACTTCTTTCTTCCTTCCTTTGTTTCTTTTCCATTCCTTTCTAAGAAATATATGACTTTTAAATGAATCTTAAGTGTTTTCATGTTAATAATAAGGTGAAAAGTTATTTTTTCCAACTAACATCTTTTAAGAGCATTTGTAGAATAGTCTACCTTATCCTCATTACTATGTGATGTTTATTGTATACCAAGACCTTAAATACACTCATGTTCATTTCAGAGCCATCTATTCTATCATTATCATAAGGTTTTCGTTATTGCATATTGAAATAATATGTGAATGATTTCCACATTTACCACCAGTCTTTTAGATCATGGCTTTCACATGGTAATTTTCAAATGGTAATTCCATTTACCTTTGGTCAGTTGGAGTAGTCCTCAAGTAAGATTTTTTTCCCCAAAATCAGTTATGTGGGTGATACAGTAACATAGTTTCACTTATACCTGAGAATTTCTGTATTTTCATTGTACATGAAAGACAAGTTACATATAATCTTTACTCCTTTAAATTACGTACATGTTGCTTCACTGTCTGGAGGCAGAAACTAAATTTTGATTGTATGTAGCTAACTACATTTTGTCCCTACCTGGATAGTACACATAATAGAAAGTACTTTTTTTGTATTTATAGAATACAGTTATAGTTCATTTTTCTTAATTTATAGAGCTAATGTAAATAAAATTTTAACTTGAAAAAACAGATATCTATATGTTCCCAGTAACTTCCAAATGTAGCAATATTTTGAGAATGGAAATTCCAACTAAGGTTCATTTTAGGTAGAGTGGTATAAAAGTTCATATAGAAGGCCAAGAACCAGATAATCCTTAACCTCCCACTCATTTGTGAACACCCTTTAGCCAATCTCATAGTTCATGGTATAAAAACAGAAAAACAAAACAAAACAAAATGAAAAAAAAACACATGAAGCCCCTTTCCCCGAAGAATGAGAATAGAAACGAGTGTCTGCTCTCACTGGGTCTATCAACACTGGACAAGGGGTACTAACTAGTACAATGGAGAAGTCTCAAATCCCTTGCCAGCTCTGGGGATGGGTGGACAGAATGGATACATTAGGAGTCAGAGAACAGGTGGGTGGGGACCGTAGAAAAGAGCGCTTCAGTTAAGTCCAGCTTCATCTCTGTCCAAGCCAGGAGAGAAGGGCTTTAAGGAGACTTTTGTGAGATTTAGCATATGTCTCCTACAGTGTCAGGGACACGATCGATTGGTGATGGGACAATATTGAGAAAACTAGCACAAGAGGCTGCTGAATCAGCTTGTGGCAACAAAAGAGAGAGTTGGAGTTTAGTGAGTGAGTGAGCTCCTATGGTTCAATGGGACAGAGAACATGGGCTTTCAGAGTCCAGCTGTGGTCCAGTGAGAGAAAGCTGGATGGGTCTTCTGAGGTGCCTATTCAAGAGGTCCTCCCGGAGGGATGAAGAGACAGCAAAGAAAAGCAATACAATAGTTCCCCCTTATTCAGGGCTTATATTCCAAGACCCCAGTGGATACCGGAAACTGCAGATAGTAATGAACACTATATGTACTATGTTTTTTTCCTATACACGTACACCTATGATAATGTTTAATTTATAAATTGGGCACCCTTATAGATTAACGACAATAACTGCTAGTAAAATAGAACAATTATAACAATATATGTAATAAAAGTTTTGTGAATGTGGTTGCTCCCTGCCTTAAACTATCTTACTGTAGTGTACTTATCCTTTCTGTGATGACGTGAGATGATAAAATGCCTACGTGGTGAAGTGAAGTGAGGTGACTGATATAGTAATTGTGATGGAGCATTAGGCTACTACTGACCTTCTGACCTTCCATCGGAAGGAGGATCATCTGTTTTTGGCCCCGTGCCTGACCTTTGGGTAACTGAAACTGCAGAGGGTGAAACCGCACGTAAGGAGGGGGTCCTGCAGATATTGCTGGAACCCTAAGGGCTGAGGAAGAAATATGCAGCTAACCAGATCAGGGATTTGTTGTCCCTAATCAAAGACGGCTGCCAGCAATAAATCCCCAGAGACGGATGTGTGGTCAGCCAGTGGCCTCCACAAGCCCCCACAAGAGAAAGGTGGTTTTGCACATCTCTAAGCCCAGGGGCTGTGAAAGCTAAGTCAACCTAGCAGTCAAGTCAGTTAAACAAAGGCATGTGCTCCTAGCATCTCCAGCTCCCTCCCCTCTCTCCCTGGATGTGTCAGAAATCATGGCTAGTGAGATGGGGATAGGGAAGGAGAAGCTGGATCAGACAAGGCAGAAGAAGCCAACACCTGCCTCCCTCCCCACCCCTAGGACCCTGGGAAAAAGAAGCTGCGATTTCAGATGAGATGCGTAGTTTAAGTGTTGCAACTGCATATTTGATCAAAATTATGTTTAGGATTTACTGGAGTCCATAGGATGTGTCACCTAGGACTGAACAAAGAAGTCACGTGGCCCATACACGTTTTTGATTGGGCGCAGGAGAACTAGCATGGCAGGGTGTATTTAAAGGGGAAAATGGGAACCTAAAATAGTTACTTTACAATCACTGGCATGTGCCATACTATTTTCACTCACCGTGTTTAAGTCAAATCCATATTTGGTAGAGGCTCTCATATGTAAGAAAAAGATCTCTCTTCATGTAAGAAAAAGATCTCTCTTCCCTTAAGTCTCTCTCCCTTGGGATAATCTTAACTAACCAATTACCCCAGTCACCCAGTATTTCCCAGAGCACTCTATTAAAACTCCAATATAGATCTCATCTTTTTCATGGTAATTATCCTTGTAAGTCTCCATCCCAAGATAAGAATTTCTCCATCACAGGGACAGACTATTATTCATCTTTGTGTCTGTAGCCTTCAGTAGAGCAAGCTTCCATAAATGAGTGGGTCATTCAAGAAACAATGTTTTTCAATGAAAATACAAGGTTTTCACTTTATTCCATCTTTTAGTCCTGGCCAACACTTCTCCTATTAATAGTATATTTAGAAAAATGTATCCCACAGAAGTAATGAAATCTCATGATGTGCTTGTTTATTGAAGGTGCACACTGAACACATGATCATGCATCAGAACAGCACAGGCATACACACATTGTAGCAGTACAACTAATCCTTAAAAAACAGAATTCTGAATTTTTCTCTTTCTCTGAAGAATTATTTTGAATGTATTTATTCCCATCCTGGAGAAAAGAGGGGTAGTATTTCCCAACACTATATTCATGGCCTACAGAGCATTAGCTCAGTCCTTCAAAGAGATAAAAATGCCTGCAAGTCATTTTTGTAGGACTTTGCTTTTTACCACTCTCATTGCATATGTCAAAAACCCATCCACCATATAAGGCAAATAAAACCGAGTATACTGAATCCAACAGAAAGCTAATAAATAGACTTCATCATTTCTATTTCAAGGTCATGACTACACAGTGAACAAGACATGCAGTGAAAGAACCAGCAAGAACGGACTTGACATTATGCGGAGAGAATTCAATTTCACCTTCTATTGTCATACGACACTGGTGTGTCCTTGTGATCAGACATTTTGTTGGGCTCATTTCTCCTGTGACATGTCCTCTGTTTCACTTTAAAAAGATGTTTTTATCTGAGATTTTTAAAAGAAAAATAATAGAATTTTTGAATAGCTTTAAGTTTACAGAAAAATTGAGCATAAAATACACAGATGTCTCATATGCTCTCTCACCCACCTGCCTTATTATTAACATTTTTTTTTTACCTGAATGTAGTACTTTTGTTACAATTGAGGAGCCAGCATTGACACATTATTGTTAACTAAAGTCAGCAGCTAACATTAGGGTTCACTCTTTCTGCTATAATTTTATGGGTTTTGACAAAGGTATGACATGTATCTGCCATTATGATATCCTCCAGATTAGTTTCACTGCTCCCCAAATATCCTGTGCTCCATCTATTCACCCGTCCCTGCCTCTTCCTTAGACCCTGAAGACTATGGATATTTTCCCCTATCTGTCTAGCTTTGCCTTTTTCAGAATGTCACAGACTTGGGATCATGTGGTACATAGCCTCTTTAGATTGGCTTCTTTCACTTAGCGCTATGCACTTAAGGTTCTACCATGTCTTTTTTGTAGCTTGACAGCTCATTTCCTTTTATTGCTGAAAAATATGCCACCGTATGGACCACAGTTTCCTATTGAAGAACATCTTGTTTTTTCCCAAGTTTTAACAAATGTTAATAAAGCTTCCGTAAGCATTCATTTGCAGGCTTTTGTGTGGACATGTTTTCCACTCATCTGGGTAAATACATGGTAAGAGCATGCTTTATTCTGCAGGAAACTGCAGAATGGTCTTCCAAATTCGCTATACAAATACTTAATATTTCACTCCATTTTATTGTTTGCCTGGTTTCTGAAAAGAATCTGGTGTAATTGTTATCCTTCCTCTTCTGTATGGGTAAGGAGTTTTTCTCTCTGGCTTCTTTCAAGATTTTCTCTGGGACTTGATTTTTTTGTGGTTTGAATGCAATACACTTATCTTTAGATTTTTTGGTATTAATTCTGTTTGGTATTCTCTGAGCTTGCTGGCTCTGGCTCTGTGGTTTGGCACTGATTTTTGGAAATTAACAGTTGTTGCTTCAAACAGTCAGTCATCGTTTCCATTCTTCCTTTCTCCCTTCCTTCGCTTTCTAGTCTTCTCACATCTTTAGTATTGTGCCACAGTCCCTGGATATTTTGTTCTGTTTCTTTTTTGTTGCTGTTCTTTTTTTTCTCTTTACAATTTAGGTTTTGAATTTTCTATTGATACTTCTTCAAGCTCACTGATATTTTTCCTTTGGCCATGTCCAGTCTATTGATAAGCTCATGAAAGGTATTCTCCATTTCTGCTACATTTTTTTTTCTAGCATTTTTTTTTGACTTTAAAAAAATTTTTCAAAAAAAATTTTTTTTGAGAGAGAGAGAGAGAGACAAAGCGCAAGCAGGGGAGGGAACAGAGAGAGGGGCAGACATGGAATCTGAAGCAGGTTCCAGGCTCTGAGCTGTCAGCACAGATCCCTACACGGGGCTCAAACCCACAAACCATGAGATCATGACCTGAGCTAAAGCCAGACGCCTAACCAACTGAGCCACGCAGATGCCCCTCCTTTTGACTTTTTATCAGAGTTTCCATATCTCTGTTTGTATCACACCTCTGCTCTTTTATGTTGTCAATATTTCCCATTAGAAGCCTTCACTTTTTCACGGTACTTTTCTCAAAGTCCTGGTCTGATTATTTCAGTATCTCTGCATATTTGAGTCTGATTCTAATGCTGTATTTGTCTTTTCTAACTGTTTTTGGTTTGTTTTTTTAACTGTATCTGCAATTTTTTGTTGAAAGCCAGGCATGCTGTTCTGGGTAAAAGGAACTGAGGTAAATAGGCGTTTGGTGTGTGGTTTATGTTTATCTGCCTAGGGGTTAGATTGTGTTTACTGTTTTCTATTGCTGTAGTTATCAGAGACTAAAATTTTCCCTGAGGTTCTTGTTTTTATCTCCCAGGCTCTCTTTGGGGAGACAACGTAGGCATCTTAAGATCTGAGGTGTGTGGCTCCTTCCTCTGTAATCCTTTCTTGTTACTTGCTACGGGTGTGCTGGTTATGCCTGGGTGAGGGAAAGCACTGGAACGCTGTGATTAGGTCTTAGTCTTCGAGGGAGCCTGAATAAATGGTTGTGGTACTATCATTTTAAAAAAATCTTTGCAAACTTGATAGGTAAAAAAGAAAAGTGTATGCATTTTTTCACTTTATTTTAAACATTTCTTTGACTTTTTCTCATTGATTTACAAGTTCTATGTTTACTAAAAGATTACTCTTTTGTTATATATAATATGGTATCATTTACCTTGTTTTTCTTTTTTTTTTTAATGTTTTATTTATTTCTAGGAGAGAGACAGCATGAGCAGGGGAGGGTCAGATAGAGAGGGAGTCACAGACTGAAACAGGCTCCAGGCTCCGAGCTGGCAGTCAGCACAGAGCCCGACGCGGGGCTCGAACCGACGAACCGCGAGATCATGACCTAAGCGAAAGTCGGACGCTTAACCGACGAAGCCACCCAGGCGCCCCTCATTTACCTTGTTTTTCTATTTTATTTTGTGGTGTGTATCACTTTTGAACCTAAACTCTAAAGAGACCGAATGGATGGTTTTGTGTGATAAATAAGTCTGAAGGAACTCAAGTTGAATATAATGAGTTAGCGAACATTATAAATTGAATATCAAGATGATGGATGAAATGATCGAGTGTTAACCATATGGAAAGTAATTTACCATCAGCATATAATGAAGTCCCCTTCTCCCATGTAATGAAGTGTTATAAAGTAATGAGAATAGCAAACTACAACTACATTCAATGATATGAAAAAAATCTCATGTGAAGATGTTGAATACAAAAGAGTGCATACTGATGGTTTCTATATAAATTGACGATTTATATAAAGATTAAAAGTAGGCAAACATCTATATAGTATAAGAAGTTACTACTGATACAGTAATGACTGGAATGGTCACCAGCGGGGCTCTGGGATCCTGGTAATTTTTTTTTGTTTTTTTTATTTTTTATTTGGTTGTTGTTGTTGTTGTTGTTGTTTTGTTATTTTTTCAAACTGGATGCTTGTTACGTGGCTGTGTTCAATTTGTGGAAATTCAATGATACTTGTACTTTATGCAATTATTTGTATGTATGTTATGGTTTAATAAAAAACTGAGATACCTGGCCCTTGACCTTATGCAGGGTTTCACTACCTCTTTCCCAATAAAATGTGCCAAATTGGTATCCTCCGCAGCATATCTGCAGGAATATCTGTAATTATAGTCTTGTGCTTTATAGTTTGTGGTACAAAGAATATTCCTTTTTAGTACTGTCTCCAAAGTATAACTAGGCAACTGTGGGTTTTCCAAGTAAGAGGAAGGTTGACACATTTTATACGACCAACTCCACCTCTCAGGGCATGGATCTGAATATGCCCAGAATTCAAAGGGTCTGTGTTCCCTACATTATAGCTCTTTGGATTTACTATCAAAATCAGTGTTAACCAACTTGGTGGGGGAATCCTTTCGCCATGTATACCTATATCAAATCACCATGTTACATACCTTAAAATAACTTACAGTTTTGTCAATTATACCTCAGTAAAGCTGAAGAAATGTATCAAACAAACAAAACAAAACAACAACAAAGTCAATTTAAAGGATGTAAGCTGGATCCACAGTCGTGGGGACAAGTGTGGTGGGACCCAGAACACCACCACTGTTTCACTGTAAGAACCTCCACTAGACTTCCTTTCTTCTTCTTCTTCTTTTTTTTTTTATTCTTTCCATTTTAGAAATGGATTAAAAAAAGATTTTTATTATTTTTTTATTATTATTATTTTTTTTACAAATAGTTTATTGTCAAATTAGTTTCCACATAACACCCAGTGCTCATCCCCACAAGTGCCCTCCTCCATGCCCACCCCTCCTCCCCCACATCCACCAGTCCTCAGTTTTTGTCAGCATTCAAGAGTCTCTCATGGTTTGCCTCTCCCCCTTTCCCCCACCATTTCCACCCTTCTTCTCCCCCTTGGTCCTCTGTTAAGTTCCTCCTAATCCTCCTATACGTGCACACATATGATATTTGTCCTTCTCTGCCTGACTTATTTCGCTCAGCATAATACCCTCAAGGTCCATCCATGTTGCTACACATGGCCAGATTTCATTGTTTCTCATTGCCATGTAGTATTCCATGGTAGAGATAAACCACATCTTCTTGATCCATTCATCTGTTGATGGACACTTAGGCTCTTTCCATGTTTTAGCTATTGTGGAGAGTGCTGCTATGAACATTGGGGTACATGTGCTCCTATGCATCAACATTTCTGTATCCCTTGGGTAAATTCCTAGCAGTGATATTGCTGGGTCCTAGGGGAGTTCTAGTGTTAGTTTCCTTAGGAACCTCCACACTGTTTTCCAGAGGGGCTGTACTAGTTTACATTCCCACCAACAGTGTAGGAGGGTGCCCGTTTCTCCACATCCTCGCCAGCATCTAGAGTTCTCTGATTGGCTCATTTTAGCCACTCTGACTGGCGTGAGGTGGTATCTCAGTGTGGTTTTGATTTGTATTTCCCTGATGAGAAGCGATGCTGAGCATCGTTTCATGTGTCTGTTGGCCATCTCTTCCTTTCTTCTTCTATGATGATTTTATTTCAAGAACCTCATGGCTCCTTTCTGTTATTGGACATCAGTCAGAATCACCAAAATCTAACCAAATAGGTCTTAGCAACTCTGGATCTTATGGGACTTCTTATGTAGATCCACCACCTCTTCCCTCAGACACCTTTAAACTTGGCATTTAAAAAAATTTATTTATTTTGAGAGAGAGTGAGAGCATGTGAGTACACATGTGTGAGTAGAAGAGGGACAGAGAGACAGAGAGAGAATTCCAAACAGGCTCTGCGCTGTCAGTGTAGAGCCAGACGCAGGGCTCAATCCCACCAACCATGAGATCATGGCCTGAGCCAAAATCAAGAATTGGATGCGTAACCAACTGAGCCATCCGGGCACCCCAAAACTTCACATTTTAATAAAATCACACACACACACACACACACACACACACACACACACACACACACACACACACACACACTTGCTTCACCAGACTGCTTCATACTAATTTATTTGAAGAAAAAACTGTACAGAGAGCTTAAACATATTTTCTGGAATTATAGGACCTATGTAAAGAAGAAAGATAAGAAAACTTCCAAATGAATTACTAATTCTCTTTGACTCTGTTGCTTCCCACTGACAAACTGCTCCTGCCTCAGAGCCTCGATTGTTACCCTGAATGTAATGAGCTTCGAAATTAATTTGATACCCCTAAAACATTCCTTAAGCTGTGTCCCAAGTCTACAACTCTTGACATTTCCATCTGGGTGTGGTGTTGTCAGACTAAGCATGCCCTAAAACAAGGTCAGTATTCCAAATCTGCACCTAACTTTTAGAAAATTCCTTTGCATATTTCATATTTTCACAATTTCTCAATTACTTGGTTCAAAATTTCAATTAAGTTGTATCCTATGAAATGCTACACTGAAGCACTGAAGACACACTCTTTGCTCTTTAAGACCATGGTCTGACAAATATTAAAACAAGTATTCTGAAGTAGTGTCGATGAAACCATTAAAATGCTAATATGCAACCAGAAGTCCTAGCCAAAGCAATCAGGCAAGAAAAATAAATAAAAGATATCCAAGTCAGAGTGAAAGAAATAGAATTGTCTCTGTTTGCAAATGACATGGTTATAAATAAAAATTCCTAAAGCGTCTACCAAAAAACTGTTAGATTTAATCAACAAATTTAGCAGATTTGTAGGATAAAAGTCAATATACAAAAATCAGTACTGTTTTTATACGCTAACAAAGAATTCTTTTAAAAAAGAAATAAAGAAAACAATAGTATTTGCAATAGAATCAAGCACAACAAAATACTTAGGCATAAATTTAACCAAGGAAGTAAAAGACCTGTACACTGAAAACTAACGGTGATGAAATAAACTGGAGAAGACACAAATAAATGGAAGGATATTCTGTGCTCATGGCCTGGAAAAATGAATGTTGTTAAAATGTCCATACTATCTAAAGCTATATATCTGCAATTTTTGTTGAAAGCCAGGCATGATGTTCTGGGTAAAAGCAACTGAGGTAAATAGCCATTCAGTGTATGGTTTATGTTTATCTGCCTAGCGGTTAGGCTGTGTTGACTGAACAGTACCTAAAGCTATCTGTAGGTTCAATGCAATCCCTATCAATATTCCAATAGCATTTTTTGTAGAAATAGGAAAAAAATTCCTAGAATTCATATAGAGCACAGAAGACCCCAAATAACCAAAGCAATCTTGAGAAATAAGTACAAGTCTGGAGGCATTACCCTTCCCAATTTCAAATGATATTACATAACTACAGCAATCTAGAGAGTATAGAATGGAAATAAAAATAGAAATACCTACCAGTAGAACAAAATCAAAAGTCTAGAAATAAACCCACGTATACATGATCAACTAACATTTGACAAGGGACCCAAAAATACTCAAAGGAGACAAGATAGTTTCTTCAATAAATGTGCTGGGAGAAATGGATATTCACATTGAAAAGAATGAAACAGACCTGTATTGTACGTCACTCACAAAAATTAACTTGAAATGGATTAAACGCTTAAATGTATGGCCTGAAACCATAAAACTCCTAGAAGTAAACATAGGGGCTGGGGGTGGGGCACCTGGGTGGCTCAGTTGTTTAGGCGTCTGCCTTTGGCTCAGGTCATGATCTTGAGCTCTGTGCCGACAGCTCAGAGCCTGGAGCCTGCTTCAGATCCTGTGTGTGTGTCTTTCTCTCTGCCCCTCCCCAGCCTGCACTCTCTATCTCTCTCTCTCAAAAATATATTAACATTAAAAAAAAAAAAAAAACCTTAGGGGAAAACTCCTTCCATGGGATTTGGCAATGATTGTTTGGCTATGATACCTAAAACACAAGCAACGAAACAAACAAAATCAACAAGTGATTTTGGGACTATATCAAACTAAAAAGCTTCTGCACATCAAAAGAAATGTTCAACAAATGAAAGACAATCTATAGAATGGGAGGAAATATTTGCAGACCATATACTGGATAAGGAGTTAATATCGAAAATACATAAAGAACCCATACAACTCAGTAACAGAACAATGAACAATTCAATTTAAAAATAGGAGATGATCTGATTAGACATGTTTTTCAAAGGTATCTAAAGGCTAACGGATATATGAAAAACTGTTCAACATCACTAATCATCTGGGAAATGCAAATCAAAATCACAATGACATATCGCCGCCTTTTGATTAGAATGGTTGTTATCAAAAAGACAAGAGAAAACAAGCGCTAGCGAGGATGTGGAGAAAAGGGAACTGTTGGTGCACTGTTGGTGGGAATGGAAACTGGTGCCCCCACTGTGGAAAATAGTGTGGAGTTTCCTCATGAAATTAAAAATTGAACTACCATATGATCTAGCAACCTCATTTCTGGATGTATATCTAAAGGAAAAGAAATCACTATCCTGAAAAGTTATCTGCATCCCCTTGTTCATTGTAGCATTTTTTATAATAGGAAGATATGGAAATAACCTAAGCGTTGGTCAACAGGTGAGTGAATAAAGAAAATGTGGCATGTATTACATACACATACACACAAGCTGAAATATTTTCAGCCAGAAAAAGAAGGAAGCTCTGCCATTTATGACAACATGAGTGAAACCGAAGGGCATTATGCAAAGTGAAACAAGTTTGAAGAAAGAAAAATCTTGTATGATCATTTATATGTGGAATTGAAAAAAATATAACAGACTCCTTGATAGAGATTTGTGGTTTCCAGAGGCATGGAGTGTGTGTGTGCATGAAGGAAATGGGTAAAGGTGGTCAAAAGGTAGAAACTTCCAGTTGTAAGATAAATAAGTCCTGGGGATATAACGCCAGCATGGTGACTACAGTTAGTTGTGCATATCTAGAAGTGCTAAGAAAGTAAATTTAAAAGTTCTCATCACACACAAACAATTGTAACTATGTGAGGTAATGAGTGTGTTGACTAAACTTTTTGTGGTAATCATTTAGCGACATATACATATATCAAATTATTATGGTGTATATCTTAAGTATATGTCAATTATATAGTATATGTCAATTATATCTTAATAAATGGAAAAATTAATTTAAAAATGGTAATATATGTAACAATAAGACATTGTATGTGGAAGCTATAAATATCATAACTATTTTCACTATTTTGTGATGAAGATTTGTTCAGTTTAAAATCAGGAAGAATTCAAAGAGTATTATTTTTATTTTGAACTTTCTAATGAAGTGCATTTCCATTTTCTGTACTTAAGTATTTGTATTCCGGAAGTCTTTTTTGAAGTACATGGCAGGCATCAGCTCCAAACTTGGGAATACTTGGGAAAACTTGGAAACACTTGGGAAGGAAAGAAGTTGATCTAATTGTTTGTTTATTTGTTTGTTTGTTTGGAGACAAAAAGGGACAGAAAGTTGCAGAGAGAGAAGGAGAGAGAGAAATCCCAAGTAAGCTCTGCGCTCTTGGTGTGGAACTGATATGGGGCTTGAACTCATGAACCATGAGATCATGACCTGAGCCAAAAACAAGAGGGGGATGCCTAACCAACTGAGCCCCAAAGTGTCCCAAGTTAAACTAACTCTTGATGCTTTGTGCTGGAAGGCCACTAAAAATTACTAATTTTACTACCCAAAGGAAAAAGGGACAAAATTGCCTTTTCTCCACTATATTTCTGGCTAAGGAATTCCAATCTGGGCTTGAATTAATCATTCCTATCATTTAAGGCTGGCAATAATATTTAGTTAAGTATTAAGAAGTTTTTACATTGAGATTTTATTTTCCAGTTGTTTCCACTTTGGTCATACAGAATCCAACATGGGGTAAAAGAATAAGCCTCATTCCAACTCTATCTAATCAAATTTCCAAAATAGAAGACACTTTTCTTGGGTCTTCTTATCCTTAAGGCCACTAATCTCTTTAATAATTTCACAATCATTTTTAATCTTGTTTTTTTACTTTGCCCCTTTACCATTCACCTCAACTACAGTTCCACCACGTATTTTTTTAAATACGGTTTCTAGAACTGGGCCCAAAAGTCTAAAATTGAGTTCCTTAGCACTGTGACAAGTGTAATTTTTCCTTCAGTTGAATTAGTTCCTAAAATTCTATTAATACAGACTAAGATTATGTTGGCCCTTGAAAGAGCTTCATTAAAATACTGGAACATTAAATACACAGTTAACGTAAATCCCAAATTATCTTTGACATTTACTACAATTTAGTGTATTTCTCCAATTATCTTCTTGAGTAGTTAGTTTTTGACAGTTCTATCTGGAATCCCTGAATACTGAAGAGTCCTTCTTGGGGTTAGTGACTTTATTTTTCCTGGAGTAAACACAGGCATGCTCAGAGAAAGCTAGATTTATTTCATAATGGTATTAAGTACAATAGAATGATTGTATGTTAAGTGACCTCAGTTTTTTTTAAAAGTAAAATCATGTTACATGTATTTTCTATATCTTCTTTACGTAGAGATTTATGTAATATAATATTTTAAAATAATTTTTAAAGTACATTTTAAAGACTCTGAGCTGCTATCTGAGATTGTCCTTTCTCCACTATATTTCTAGCTAATGGCTTCCAACCTATTTTTGATTAAATAAATGCCAGAGTAAAACCAGATCAAATCAAAGCAAACCAAACAATGCAATGTAGCAGATACTCGAATTAAGAAAGGCTTCATGAGGATTAACTGTTCTCTGTTATATTTTTTATTGAAGGTTTTAATGGGAGGATTGTACAAGAAGAGATAAAATGAAAAAAATCTACAAATAATGCTATTAAAAGAACTCCATTTCTGGTTTTTGAAAACAAAGATGTTTTCTATATTGATGAAGCTAAAATCAATCCAGAAAATGTAATTACATGACTTAAAAGTCTTTCAATTAAGTTGTGTTCTAAATCTGTGAAATTTGAGTAGAGTTTTTTTTTTTTTATTCTAATGGGAATATTGATGTCTAGACTTTTAAGACTTACAGTGGTCAGTTAATATTTTTATAATTATTTCTAATTATTTATTATTTATATATAATACATGTATAAATATATATAATTTATATAATTATTTACAATTATTTATAATTATTTCTTTTTGAAACCAAAAGAAAAACAAAGGCATTCGTTGTGATCTCTTTAATGTCCTAATAATTTATGTGAACTAGTTTTATCGACATAGTTATAAAAATTGCATATTGTTCTTAAAATAGTAATAGGTTACACGAAATTATTCTACACGAATCCAGGAGATAGTGCTTCCTGGAGCAGCAGTGCTGGAACTGGCCCTTTAGGGTTCATACTGTATAACCACACCTGACCACGGTCTTCCCTGCGTGGTAGCTGGGGGCCCCTAGATCAGGGATGTGTGACCTACAATGTTTTAAAGATGGCGTGAACTCCGGGCTCTTGAAAACAGTAAAATGAATGAGAAAAGAATATTCAAAAACCACGAGTAAAATATACTAGTAAAATATACCTACAACAAGACACCTATAAACACAGCTATATCACATACGCAATATTGCTAACCCTTTATGCCTTCTTTTTGCAGAACAGAGGCATGGAGTGAGCGTCTTACTCTTGCCGTAGATGCTTTCTTTCGGGGGAGCCACTCGACTCCTCTGTTGCTCCCCTGACTTTGAGAATCAGACTATGGAGTAGGAGGTAGTTGGTTCAGGCCACTACCAGCCTTGTGTACGTGGGCACATAATATAAATCCCATAACCACCTGTATTCCCCACCCCCCCAGAAAACAAATGTGTATTCATGCCTGTCTTAAAGGGTTTGTGGCTACGTTCATAAAATGCCTCCCCTGGATGTGAATTTTTGGACTCAAGGACTATGTTTTAATCAACATTTCACGCAGGACAATGTCTGGCACATGCTGGCACAGAATAAGTGGTATTCTTACGTGATGCTGCACATTGTATGAATGGCACGCTGAGGTATGCTGTTTTTCATGGGGTTCAGATATGGCTTTTGAAGGAAACAGTGATGAGTCATCATACTGGCATGTGGCTACAGGACTGACCCATTTACATAAAAAAGCTGGGGACAAAGGCTATCCCCCAGATGGTTCAAAACTTAAGTTTCAGAGGTCAATAGGGAATAATCCCTTTGAAGAGGAGAGTCAACACCATCAGATCATCCCAGATGTACTAGTTGATGATTACCAAGGAAGTCCATGTTATAATTCACCTATTGCCTAAATCTAAGAGGCAGATTCCAAGTTCTAAAATAATAGCCTAAATAAGAATGGGAAGTGTAGGGGAAACGAAGAGTTTAGAAATAGAAGATTGATACTAAGAGATCCCACAGATAAGCTTCCTCAACATTTGCAACTGCCGTCATCGGCACCTACGAGTTGAATAAGGGAGATGAATTATATACATTCAGGGTGGTTTCTCCCTCTGGGGGCTCCTTAGGATGATTTTCTAATTGGAAGCCCAGTAAAGGGTGCAGCAGGGGACCTGAGGAAATCATTCATATGTGCTCCTTGCTAAGAGGAGAGACAGAGGACTGGAGCACGACTCACACTAGCTAGAGCGAAAACAACTATGTACAAGTCTGTCTGCAACAGGGCCATACAGAGGGTGAGGAAGTAGCTGAGTAACTCGCAGGCGATGGCGCAAGGGAGTGTGCTGAAGTGGGATCAATTTACACGCTCTGTGGGCTTGAGTTCTTGCCGTGGAATGGATGTAGACAATTCGGGAAGTCATGGAATAAATCATGAGAAATGCTCTTGAGTTCCCGGGAGAATGCCGGCCACGAAAGCTGAACAGGGCCAGCGCTGGGCTGCCAGATGTCCAGGGGCGTAAGGTGGATAAACACAGAAACAATGTATCGACTGGTTTCTAGAGATTGCTTAAAACAAACAAATAAGCGAGCAAAATGCCTACTTCATATTCTTGCCATACTTAGGCACGTGACCTCATAATCCTTTTTCACCAGGAGCACAAAACTCAAGCTGAATACTGAGCAGAGAAACCAGTTACTTCTCAATTCTAATCTTCTAGAAACTCAGAGAGAGAAAAATTCAATGTAGAATTTAACGATAGCATTGGATCTGAAATGGAAATACATACATATATAAAGAAATCTTGGGAGAGAAGATCTATTTTGGTCTGATCCTGAAGGTAGATGAGAGGAATATTTATCCTGATATTTATTCTAATAACACTTATGAAATATTATTCTCTAATGCCTCGCCTGCCTGTGTTTATAGAAATACATAGAAGACAAAGACATAATATTAGAATATAAAGAAATATATGAGACTAGACATGTTTTCTTGTGAATGCTCATAACCAGTGTTGAATTCTTTATGCAGAATTTTCTGGTATGAATCAAGGACATTCATTATTTGTCACTCTGGGTCACACAGTTTATGCAACACTGCTTTGTTGCAGTCTTTTTTCTTTCAAGGATAGAAAAGTATCAGGTTCCTCAAATGCCTCGAGTGATGTCGCAGTGGAAAAATGCACAGCTTTATAAATTAAACTTGACATGACTGAATTCTGGTCATCTTACACAAAAGTGGTGATCTTTCCTTAACGAAATCACCATGATCTGTGGGAGGGTGAGGGGGTTACCTTGCGCTTCCCTCGCTCGTTCAGGCCTCCCTCACTTTCCAAAGGCTCAGCTTACGAACCGGAGAGAACGTGTGACTTGTGCTTACCACAGGTCTGTGGACGTCCCAGAATGCTCTCTCTTGGCTATCGAGGATCTTCCTTTCGATCTTGTCTCTCTTCTTGTCCACTCTGTCAGCAAGGTAACAATGGATAAGACGTGCCATTAATTGCAGCACCTCTCCGGACAAAAGGCCACAACCTGAACAAATCTTCCGAAAGACTCACAAGGACTCACTTTGCTTGTGCTTCTGCTTGCATAAAAATGAACTCCCACTTCCGGGCAAATGCTCTCTGCAGCCTGGCCAGGCTCTCCTGAAAAAACACACCGCAGGTGAGGACGTTCTGGTGCTCATCGTCACTACCCCCTGCTCACTTATCTACCTTATGGACTTAGCAAGAAAATCAATATAGAGCCTCTAAAGTAGTAAGTGTACTCAAGTTCTGAAGGATGAGTCATGCTCACTGAATACAGCTCATCCTCATATTAACAGAGAAAACAGGGAAACATATCACAAATATTTATGAACAGCCGACTGGAGAGAATACAAGTAAACATCTAAAATACTAAAATTACTTTGGATGAAAAAAGTGCTCAATACGAATGCACTGGAGTTTCCTGTGCCCTTTTTTGTGAGGAACAGGAAAACGATACATTTTTACTACTGATTCAGTCAATCTATCCAGTTCTTGACAAGAATGTAGACTCTCGGCGCCTACTGCCATTTCTAGTCAGTGCTTCAAAGTCAGTAATCACAACATAGCAATCATCTGAACAAATTACATCAGATTAATTTTATCTGCTGTTGGTGACCGACCCGAAGGTTCTGCAAAAATCATTTACCCAAAGAGAATGCTCTTTATTTCTCTAACTTTGGATGTCTTCACTATATGCACGACACATCTAACGTTCTCACACTTGAGTTTAGCAAGTAAGACATACTTCTCTCTTCTCCTGTGAGTTTGTGTGTATAGAAGTTTACCATCCCTGTTACACATGAGTTTAGCCTCACTCCTTCCACCTTGACCCAGAGTTGACCTCCTGGGTCTACACTGAGGGCCATGTGACTCTCCTCAGGTGCAAGGGAACAAAGAAGAAGACCAGGGCTAATGTCCTTGCTAATAGTTCTTTCTGACACAGTTTGCATACTTTGTCCTTGAGATAACGGCTGTTCCCCTGAAACTCCCCAGCAACCCCCCTTGAAAATAACAAATGTCCTACACACCGGGATCAGGGCCGCTTCCATTATCACTTTGTTGTCTTTTTACAATAACTGCTCAATTCTGCTTCTGCACTGCCCACTTGCCTGCTTGCTGATTAGAAAAAGCCCTGAGCCCTTGGGTTCGGGGCCGCACATCTAGAGAGTTCTGTGTTACTCTGTGCGGTCCTGGCCGGTAATAAAGACTCCCTGAATTTGGCTTCAGTGGCTTCAGTTGGTCTCTGTGTCTCTCAGCATCACACCCCCAGTGTGAATAATGTGAGGAAGCAAGCAAGTCAGGGATGTGAGCCATTGTGATGCCCGATTCCTGGGAATCCAGTCTTTAAAATCCAGACACGTAGAAAGTCAATAGAATTCCCAGAAATGTCCGTGGCCTTATTCCTGTTCATTTTATGACTTCCTTTGCCAGAAAGTCCTTAGTACTTACAGCTTCATAGTCGGCTAGTTCCAGCCTTGCCTTGTTTTGCATTGTTCTCTTGCAGAGATAAACCGCTGAAAGGGGAAAAAAAAATCAATCACTTCATGCCTGCTTGTTAACATGAAGGCACTCACTGAAAATAAAAACAGTGTTATAAGTCAAGATATCTTGGTCTTTGCCGCTTCTTTCCAGTCATAATTTTCTATTTTTATATTTTTTGACAAAAATAAAGATTAGTAATATTTTTACTGAAATTCAAACATAATAGTACTTATAAGAAAAAGATGTTCATGGGGAGGGGCTTAGTTGGTTAAGTGTCCGACTTCAGCTCAGGTCATGATCTCATGGTTCTTGGGTTCAAGTCCCGTATCAGGCTCTGTGCTGACAGCTCACAGCCTGGAGCTGCTTCGGATTCTGTGTCTCCCTCTCTCTCTGCCTCTCCGCTGCTCACCCTCCATCTCTCTCTCTCAAAAATAAAAAATAAACAGAAAATTTTTTAAAAAGCACAACGATATGTTTAGAAAGTTAGTAACTATATATTTTTATTAAATAAGGGCGAGATAAAGCCTTTTAAATAACACATCAAATAAGTTTAAGCATCTAGATACATAGATAACATCATTTTGTTAAAAGGAACTGCACAAAGAAGGGATCATTATGGGCACATTTGATTATTTCTGTAAACTTCCGTCAACTGAAAGAATCTCTTATCATAAAATGAAGGCTTCTTGGCATCCCCTTTACTACATTTTATTTTTTTATTATTTAAAAAAAATTTTTTTAAATGTTTTTATTTATTTCTAGGAGAGAGAGAGAGAGAGAGAGAGAGAGAGAGAGAGAGAGAGCAGGGGAGGGTCAGAGAGAGAAGGAGTCACAGACTGAAACAGGCTCCAGGCTCCGAGCTGGCAGTCAGCCCGACGCGGGGCTTGAACCCACGAACTGTGAGATCATGACCTAAGTGAAAGTCGGATGCTTAACCCACTAAGCCACCCAGGCGCCCCCCCCTTTACTACATTTTAGAATCATCAACTGTTTTTCCAGTAGGAGACAGGAAATTGTAACATCTTCCCTAACTAGAATACGATGACCTTTTCATTCCATTTTCTGAGGACGCAGTGTCCTCACTGCCAGGAGAAGCCCTCCTGGGCAGCAGATTTCAGGACGGGTGCTGGAGGGAGGGGGGAGGTCACAGCAGCTCTGCCACTGACAAATCATATTTCTTTTGTTATCTTGGGATTATTAGCAACTCTTATGACAATCAGGACAATCAGGGCCCTCTGGTACAGTCCTGATTTCCAGGACATATTTTTGTCATTTTCCATAATACAAGATATTTGAGTCTCATGAATTTCAAGATAAACTCTATATGGTAGATGCTGAGTAAATCTGATGGATGAGGCCTGTAAATATTCCTTCTTGTAAGGTTAGTTCTGGAGGTGCCTTTATAATTCCCACCATTGCACTAAGCTGTGCCGCCCTCAATTTTTGATAATGAAGTTCAGCTGGTATCACCGAGGAATTCTCTTAAACAGAAAATCTGAGATCTCTGCAAACGCTGATGTATCTTCAATTTCTGCTCTCTAAATTTTCCATTAGGAAGGGCAAGGCAAAGGAGAAAGCCAACCACGGACCGATGTTAGCATTACTACAGACACTTAAGAACCCGGGAGATGCTTTGAGAGCCTATCTTTCTACAAGCAACTATGGGAATTTTATTTTTCCACTAGCATTAGAGATTTTCAAAATTACTAACACTCAAAATTAGTAAAAGACAACCTTCAAAAACAAAAATGACATGACGGGAAACATATTCCTACCCTCACTGGGTAAAACTAATAAATAAAAGCAGGAGCAGAGTGATTGTTTTTTGATGCCTGTTCACTAAGAAGTGATGCATCCTTTAACATAGTTGTCCTCCTATGCAGATTTCTTTAATTCTCTAGGAAACAGAGTGGAGGCGTGGTCAGGCAGAACCAGGTAAGCAGTAATTCTTCCATATGCATTTATTGAATAGGATCTTTTTAAAAGGAGCTATTTGGAAGTCAAATCTAAAGTGATTTCTACTAGTCTTTTAGGTAAAAAGGAAGAAGGAAAAAGGCTGGGTTAGCAAGTAGGGAACATTCTGGATGCTGTTAAAAGAGTCCACAAATATAGCTGTGACTGAAAGGGCCCAAACCTCATGGAATGAGTCTTGATACAGGAAGTATGTTGACAAGTGACCAACAAGATGATCAAAGAGGATTCTTTTATTCTTCATCAGCAGAGGGTGTCGGCATTGAACAGGATGCAGGTGAGAAAGGAGGTCTTAGAGAACCAGGGATTCATTTTCAATAGTTTTACACTTTATTAAAGATTTTTAAAAATGAGAGTAGTCATGTATCATCAAAACTATGGCTCAGGTCAAGTGGTTTTGTACTAATCCCTAATCATTGAAGGCACCAGAAGGGCCTTTGGGGTGTTATATATGTATGGACACAGGCCCAAGTGCAAGTGTGAATCTTCCTTAACAGAACCCTTGAGTATCTGCTGAAGTGCCAACATATTTTATTTTATTTTATTTTATTTTATTTTATTTTATTTTATTTATTTTATTTTTGAGAGAGAGATAGAGACAGCATGATCAGAGAGAGAGGGAGACACAGAACCTGAAACAGGCTCCAGGCTCTGAGCTAGCTGTCAGCACAGAGCCCGAAGCGGGGCTCAAACCCACGAACCATGAGATCATGACCTGAGCTGAAGTTGGACGCTCAACTGACTGAGCCACCCAGGCGCCCCTGAAGAGCCATCATATTGAAACAACTTTAAAAAATCATTTCCAGCGTTCTATTTAAATATATTCCATCACTGAGAATTTAATTTAAATTTTTTTTTAATTTCAATTTTAATATCACTTTGCAGTAGTTTGAGACCAGAGGAGACAGTTTTGAGGACTTAGGGTGAAACAAACAAGTAACTTAATAGAAAGATATGCCACTGAGTGGAGGAAAATTCGAGAAGGCCTAGCGTACCACTTTGGCTAAAATAGCTACGTAGAAAATACGTACAATCTGGCTTGAATATGCTTTAGGCGTCAAAGTTTCTAGATCACACATCTACTGAACATAGAATGAATGGTGGCATTAGTTTTTTTTCCATTTACTTTCATAAAGCTCTCCAAGGGAGAATAGTCTGTTGAACAAAACCCAAGGTCTATGACGGAAGTGTTCCGAGATGTATCACAGAGGTCTGTGAGAAAATCACAAATATCCCAATATGTAAACATTGAAAGGACATAAATATATAATTCACAAAGACTAGAAATATAATTGCCACATAAATATTTGAAAAATATCCGACTTGCAGCCAAAGTCATACAAATGTTAACATGAACTGTCGTAATGAAACTTTTTATCTTTTCAAGTTTACCGTGTGAGCAAATCCTTCCCCAGTTCCTGAGTGAAAACTCAAGCAGTATCTACAGTCTTAGGCAAGGATGTCTAGCTTGAGTAACAGTCAAAGATTCATGTCTGGTTTAAAGTCCTGAGGTCTATCCCTCTCCCTCAGGTTCTGTGGGGAAGAGAAGCATGCGTGTCTTCGTTGTTTGCTGACCAAAGCTTCTGAGCCTTCTGGAGTTGGAGGATAGGGAAGAAGGGGAGCAAAGGTGGGTGCTGCTGTTCTTCCTCGACTGACATCCGTGTGCTGATCTAGTGTTGTCATTCTCTGGACTGGGCAGAGGTTGGACGCTGATTATGTTTCTCATGTTACTCTGTAGGATGCTTCGGAGAAATCCCATTCTGCCACTGCTAGGCATCACCTACAGCCCTTGTTGGGGCTGATGTCTGCCACAGCCCTTGGACTGGACCTCTGGCCTCTCTCTCCAGTGCGTTTGTCTGTCCAGGCCGTTCCCTAGGACAGGACTGTCTCTCACATACAGCTTAGATCACATGCAGTCTTTGCCCTGAAAGTAGACCACAGAACATAGCCACCTGCCTTTCAATTCCTCCATCCATAACTAGATAGCCTGTCTCTTGCCCTTTGTAATTCCAAGGCCTGGAATTCATGATCCATTGTGTCCCCAGAAGGAGACGACTCCTGTCAAGCATTCTCAGAAATCCCCTGAAATTTGTCACTGGGCTTCAGGGGAGGGGCATCCCCCACTCATTCCTCCCACGTGAAACTGATGGGGCCCATGACCTCTGACCATCTAATAGCTACAAAACCAGTCTTTAAGCCAACATCTTATCCTTTATCGCACTCGATGTGAGCAGACAATTTGTATGTCAGTGTAGCAGAGCACTTTCACACCTGGCCTTGATCCACTTAACACTTGGGCTGGATTTCCATATTGTAATACCTAGTTACAAAAATCACTTTCCACATTCATCAGAAGAGCAGAGTGTTACAGACTGATGAGGTCTTTGGGGAAAAGACTTTGACAATGAGAAACAAAGCCTTAAAACATTCATGGCCATTGTACTTATTCTTCTGAGAATATAACCCAAGGAAATAGCACGAAAAACAGCAGAGATGTAAGCCTTCACGGTACGGAATATAGGAACACAGTGGGCCAAGGAATTCATGTGCTCGATGAAATGTTATATTGCCACAAAAAATGATAAACCCAGAGGGGAGCCTGGATGGCTTGGTCGGTTGAAGGTCTAACGTTGGCTCAGGTCATGGTCTCACAGTTTATGAGTTCGAGCCCTACATCAGGTTCTCTGCTGTCAGTGCAGAGCCTGCTTCACATCCTCTGTCCCTCTCTCTCCTGCCCCTCCCCTGCTCATGTGTGCTTTCTCTCTCAAAAATAAACATTAAAAATATATTTGTTTTACTTCAAAGTTGAAATCATTTGATTTTTAAAATCCTTATCCCTCATTGTAAGAGTTCAGACAGTACAGTAAAATATAAACATTAAAGAAAGAATCATTATGATCTCACTTCTGTCATTATTTGGCACATATTCTGGATTTTTCCTTTCTATATACATCCACTAACATACACATGAACATCTATATTTATATCAAAGCTTTATCTGCATCTATTTATTTAAAACATGCTAAAACTGTACTACGTATGTTGTCTTAAGAACTGTTTTCTTTAATATTCTATTATGGCTAACTTCATATCAATAACTTGTTCAGTAATATTCTTTTTTAAAAATTAAAAAAAAATTTTTTAATGGTTTATTTATTTTTGAGAGAGAGAGAGAGAGAGAGAGAGAGAGAGAGAGAGACAGCATGAGCACAGGCAGGTCAGAGAGAGAAGGAGACACAGAATCAGAAACAGGCTCCAGGCTCTGAGCTGTCAGCACAGAGCCCGACGCGGGGCTCAAACCCACGAACCATGAGATCATGACCTGAGCCGAAGTTGGATGCTTAACAGACTGAGCCACCCAGGTGCCGTCCTAACTGTTGTTCAGTAATATTCTTAAAAATTATCTCATGACAACCCATTTATTATTTATTTAATGAGCCATTATTGTTGGACACTTGGATTATATCTTTTGTCTTGCATTATTTATTAATATTTCTGGAAACATGTATATATATATATATATATATATATATATATATATATATATATATATATATATGTTTGTATGGTTGTATGTTTTTTAGATATTTGCTAATTTCCTAAAGTACTATTGCTGCATAAGGGTACACAACTTTCAAGTCCTTTGATCTGTAGAACTAAATTCCATAGAGTTCAGGCGTGAGTATATCTTATACCCTCTTCAACTCTGGAGAGTCCATTTTCAGCAAAGCAACCAGAGTTATTCCCTTAAGACTTAAATCAGATTTTTGGGGCACCTGGGTGGCTCAGTCAGTTAGGCTCCTGTCTTCAGCTCAGGTCATAATCTCATGGTTCATGAGTTCAAGCCCTGCATTGAGCTCTATGCCGACAGCTCAGAGCTTGGCGCCTGCTTCAGATTCTGTGTTTCCCTCTCTCTCTACCTCTCTCTCTCACACTCTCTCTCTCTTGCTCCCTCTCTCAAAAATAAATAAATATTTTAAAAAAGACTCTGATTTAAGAGAAATTCAAACTTCCCATTTTCCAACTACTTCCTGTCTCACCTCCAGGTAAAAGCCAGAGTCCTTATCCGTCCATTACTTTATCCTGGGACCTTGTTTCCCTCTTCCCTCGCGATGCCTGCGTCCCTTCAGACCCGCGCTCCTTTTCTCCCTCCTCTTCTCCCTCCGCAGGGCTGAACTGGCATTTTCCCAGTGACCCCCTCCCGCCCCCCCGCCCCCGGCCCCTTTCCCAGCATCCTCCTCCACACAACTTCCTACCTCCTCACACACAACTTATGCAGAGAGATGGGCTGGTGGTGGTAGCCCATGTGTCCCCTTGGCACATAGTAGGTGCTTAGGACATACTTGTTGAGTAAACACGTCACTAAATATTTCCTGACCATTTGGGTACCTTTCTTCTCTTGTGAATTAGCTATTCATGACTTTGCTAAGTTTTCTCTTGGGGGATTTGACTTTTTCTAATT
The DNA here is from genome assembly GCA_017311185.1 of Proteles cristata cristata. NCBI lineage: Eukaryota > Metazoa > Chordata > Mammalia > Carnivora > Hyaenidae > Proteles > Proteles cristata. Next base: position 200,219 of record JAESUZ010004131.1, on the reverse strand, counting down.
AGACTTCATTTTTAGATCCTATGCAGGACGGGTAGTTCTCCATGTTGTTTTGAGGAGAAGTTTAATAAATGATATGGATGATATTGAGTATACTTCAGCAAACCCTGATTTCGTTTTAAATCATATACATGTATGTGCATATGTATACACACCCATTCATGTAGTACACGTTCATGTAGTACACGTTCAGCATCTTGCTTTTCTTCCTCAACGTGACATCACTGAGCTTCACACAGGCAGTTTTCCAGTTTGTATCTCTTAACTGCTCTCTGCTATCTTAGGAATGCAGCACGCATTGGTGAAGCCATACGCCCATTATTAAATACTTGGGCTGTTTTCCTTTTGTTTTTCCCTTTCTACTCAGTTTTCTCGAAACACAATTGACACGCAGCCCTGTATAGGTCTAAGGTGTATAGCGTGATGATTTGACTTACCTAATTATGAAATGATTACCACCTTAAGTTCAGCTAACATTCAAAAAAAAGTTTTTTTTCCCTAGTGATGAGAACATTTAGGATCTGCTCTCTTGGCAACTTTGAAACGATGCAAACAGCAGTGTTCGCTGTAGTCATCATGGCACACGTCACATCCCCAGGACTATTTATCTTGTAATTGGCCGTTTGTACGTTTTGACCCCCTTCCTGCAAGTCCCCCACCTCCCACCCCTTGTCTCTGATCTTTTTCTATTTTCCTAGGACTCTGTTTTTGTTGTTTTTTTAACATTTCATATATAAGTGAGAAAATGCTTTCATTTTTTGGAGCTATTACAAATAATGATTCCATATAGGCTTTCATTAGCATATTTTCTTGGAATTGGTAGCAGGGGGGTGTGGGGCGGGCACAGTATGAATTTTTTAAGACACCGCCAAACTTCTGTCCATCATGCCTTCCCACAAAGATGCTAATATCTTCACCTTCAGGCCAGACTTGATGTTTTGCCAATCTGGCTTGAGAGGTGTGTTCAGGTCCAACCCTTTGATTGTGTTTATCTGTTTTCTTATATCTCCACTGTTTGCACATGAGAGGTTTTAATGAGAAAGATGTCTATGAATCTTCACTAATCGGGCTGTATTTAATTCTTTGCTTCACCACTTCCTTTAACTGAGAGAGTCAGCATGGTTTGCTTATCCTCCTTGCAGACATTTTATTGGGTTTTATTTATGACCTAATCTAACGATACCTGTTATTTTAACAGATGAACTTCAATTTTACATTCATTCTTGTATCAGTTATGTTTGTTATTCCTTTTTGTATGTCTTCATCTCTCTCTCTTCCATCATTGTAATTTCTTTGTTGTCTACCTTTTGTGACATGGAATGAGTTTCCTTTAATTCCTCTTCTAATAATTTAGAATAAAACTTGTTACCATTCCATTAGTGGCCATTCTCATATGTTTAAATAAACGTCTAATATATTTTTCTTGAATTTTAGTTGCAAAAATTGAATACTACCTACTGCTGACCCCCATAAATGATGAAGAAAATAATGTATCTTCACTCCCTGCTATTTTTCTAATTTTAGTGACTAGAGTTGACTGTATGCTCTATTATAGTTTTATAAAAATTAATTATAGTGTTCAGATTCCACTTGGAAATTACTTTTTTCATAATTATTTAGATCCTGTTGCTTGGCACATTTCTTTTTAAATCTAAGTTTGCAGAAAGTATTCTATCACAACTCAGATCTTCCAAAAAGGAGGGCTATGACCCATTGTGGCTACCCTTTTCTATTTCTATACTCTTTCTAAAAAGAGTTTGCTCACTCTTTTTGGAGTGAGGCCCCTGCACTGGTGAAGCTGACCCAGAGGATCCTGGGTTTGCTGTGGCAGCTGTCGGCCCACAAGGCAGCAATCCTGCAAGGAGCCTACATTCCCCCCACCTCCAGTCTCTCCCCTTTACTCTTAAGCTTGCTTCCTAATCATGTGAGAGCCTGAGCTGCTTTATGAAATCCACGTCAGAGACAAAACGTCAGACAAGGCATAGGTCTGTCTCTTTGAGTGCTGTGTTTAAGCCTAAGAAAACTTAATCCAAGACAGGGCAAGACTTTCTCTACCCTTCCAAGACTTGCTCTAATCTCCCGCCCCCATGGGTCGATGACTCATTAACGAGGTTGGTCTGAATTTCATCCAATTCCTTAAAGCTGCCCTAATTTCTTGAGAAAAGAAATTGTAAGTCTGATATCTCCATCTTCCTTTCATTTGGCTAATTTCTATTGATTCCAGAAAGAATCCATTTTCCAAGTGAGTGATATACGGTGCCATTCTCCAATTTCCACACTATCCTAAAAGTTCTTGTTTTCTTTTCTGTCTTTTTTAGTTTATGCAGAGGCAGTGGGAGCAGTTTTGGAAGAAGTCTTGGAAGTATAGTGTGGAAGTCAGTTTTGGCTTCTTACATCCACCCCAAGATGCAAATATGTTTTGTGATTGTATCTACAAGTATGAAAAGAATCAGAGCTGTGGACTCCTATCTCCTCCTAAAGGAAAAGGAAGTGTTCTCTGATGATTCTACCACAGAGACTGCTGCATCTTAAGGTGTTTACATGTATTTTCTTATCCAGAGCCTTACATCAACTATCTCAGAAAAGGTATTATCATCTCTATTCGATTGACGGCAAAAGTGAAATCCAACGAGATTAAGTCTACCTCCATAAAATAATAAGGAGGCAAGTCCGAGGATTATTGGGCTTGTAATCACACAGCAGACACTTATTTCGTACAATATATGAAGTCCGCAACAATGAGAGTCCCACACTGGCTCTCAGAGAGTGCTAAGAAGAGAAGTCTTTTGCATCTGTTTTCTACCTGCATCCATTTTTCTTAATTTTGGAGACGGTTGCTCCTAAATGTAAGAACTATTACTGTCACTGTGAATCTTATTTTAATCCAGTTCTCTGGGCATTCATCCATTAATTATATTACAGATTGTATGCTCCAACCACTCACATTGCTAAAGAAATGAAACAGAGCTGTTTAATTTATCTTTCTTTGTAAATATATCAATGGTTCCTAAAAGGTTTGATTGCTTTGCTAAGGCTCATGAATTTTGGTAATTTGTAATTCCGTATGTTGCTGTGGTTATTTTCTTCTCAAATTTACTCTCTCTCTCTCTCTTAAAAATTAAAGCTAATCATCATTATATGCTGACTCTGTACCTGCACATTTGCCTATTTGCTAAAATTTATCTGTTGTTCCTCAGTCAATACTTGTGATGTGTTCATGGTCATTCACAGCCATTCAGAGCAGCAAAACTTGTTTCCTGATGCACACGTTCCCAGTTGAGGTGGAACAGGGCAATGCTCTGCATTCCATTTCCAGCTCATTCTGTAAACAAGTGCCAATTCTGTGGCATTTACAGTGCCACCTTTTTTGCATTCTTGTGCTTTTTCTTGATGACTTTGCTGTCTAAAATGACCCCCAGGAATAGTGCTGCAGTGATGTTAGTGTTCCTAAATGCAAGACTGCTATGTGTCTTTTGAAGAAGACACGTATGTTGGATAAACTTCGTTCATGCATGAGTTAGGATGCTGTTGGTTTTAAGGTCAATGTTATATATATATATATATAAATATAATAATGTTTTTAAGGTCAATGTTATATATATATATAAATATAATAATGTAATATAAATATATATAAATAAAGAGTATATAATATATATAAATATAATATAAATATATATAAAAATATATATAGTATATATTTATATAAAATATATAATATATATAAATATAATATATATAAATATAATAATGTAATATAAATATATATAAATAAAGAATATATAAACATTTATACATATATGAAATAAGGTATCTTTCAACAGAAACACACATAAAACAAGAGTATGCATTGATTCGTTGGCAAAAATGTTGCGACCGGAGGCTGTGGGGACTGAACCCTGTGTTACTCCTAGGAGCATCAGCTCAGGGGCCACTAATACAGTATTTGTGGTAACTCTATAGGACGTGACTACCTCAAATAACAAGAACCGACTACATATGCTTGTGTGTTTTTCTCTCTGTCGGAGAGCAGTGAGGTAAACAGCTGTTTTCTGTGATAACAAAGATAACCCACAACAGTTTCAGAAGCTCTGTTGGTTACCTGCAGTAGGACCTGACTTCCCGTTCTTTTTTAAGTGGAATTATTATCCCTGTTTCTTATACCAGTTAATAGATTTTTAAACCAATAATGTATTTTTAATGCAGCTTAATAAGAAACACCATAGTTTAACTTTTATCATGATATTTCAGAACTAATGTTATAGTGAAATATTAAATTTCAAGTCACTTTCCCATAATACTAGGTCAGGGGCACTTAATTTCTCTTTCTCTTATTTAAATTTATCAAAGGAAGTGATAGGTTCTGAGAATCAGCACCTTCTCCAAGAGTACATTAATAAATCATTCAGTAGGAATAGGAAACCTAACAGATAATCCCAAAGGGCTGTGTAACTTTCTAATAAATGAGTAATCTATATTCACTGAATTGGGATCAAAATAGTCATGGGGGTACCTGAGTGGCTCAGTCAGTTAAGTGTCCTACTCTTGATTTCGGCTCAGTCATGATCTCACAATTCGTGAGCCTTCAGTGCTCTCTGCATTGATAACAGGAAGTCTGCTTGGGATTCTCTCTCTCTCCTCTCTCTCTGCCTCTCTCCCACTCACAATTTCTCAGAATAAACAAATAAACCTTAAAAAAAGTCATGAGTAGTATTTTTGGATATCTGAACTTGGGTCTTCCCCACTCCCTTTTCTTGGTTTCTTAGGTAAAAGGAAAAAGATATAGGCAGTATGTCACAAATTAATGTTATAATCTATAAAAGGATGAGATTGACATCAGAAGTTACTGATAACTTGGGACATGAGACTCATGCTATGCCTATTGTCTAATCCCCTGATTATTAACGTGGAAAGACAAATTCAAAGATATCCTAGGAGAGACATGGGGTATAGTCGAATGAGCAATGGTCCGTGAGTTTTCAGATCTGGAGTCCTGCCCACCCTCATTAACTGTTGGGAAAAACCACAGCCCTAATGAGACTCCAATTGCTCACTTGTGTAACGAGTATAAAAATACTTGGTGCATCTATTCCACCAGACTGTTAGCATTGTAGGACATGATATATTGGAGAGTGCTATATTAACTCCAGAGGGAAAGTAATGTATGGAATTATTAGCTATATTGATTCTTAGGTTCACTGGAAAAATTTCTTCTTCAAGGAAATTACAGATTACTTTCACAGATGAAATATCCTTTTAAAAGCCTTGTTGGGTATGAGTTTCTATATAAAGGTTTTTTTTTTTTTTTTTTTACTGAATAGGACACTGCAGAGAGGGCCCTTGAGTTTTCTTAGTATCTCACTTGTGAAGTGTCTCTTCCTTGCAGAACTACCATGAATTAGCACCACCAAGAATTTAAAATAATAAACTTAAGTACTTATGTGTTTTTACATCTGGAGTACACTGTCCAATGATCTTGAAATATTTTCCAAACTCTATGTTAAAATATACTTCAATTGTAAACATATGGCCAGTTTTGTTCATAACAGGAAACTTGGTGCCATTAAATTATATTTTTAATTTCATTATTCACTCTATTTTCTCATTCTTTTTATCCTTATTACCTCTCATTATCTCAATACTGAAACTCTATTAAAAACCAAGGAAATGATCGATGTTTTCTGTTAGTGGCTTCACCAGATTTCTGGGCCATAAGGAGAGAAAAAAGATAGAAAACAATTTTTAAAAATTCATTTATTGATTCAATTCAACAAACATTTACTAGATATGTGCCACATTTACGTGCTATGTGCCAGGCTCTGATCTCGGAGGTGGAGGTACAACTTGTGAATAAAACAAAAAGACAAGGGAACTATTCTCAGTGAACTTACATTCCAGAGAAATGCAAGTGAAGAGGCAGTCGAGAGGGCAAAACGACAGAACTTCCAACTGCCCAAGTACTGGGTGATGGGGGTTAGAAGCCTGGAGATGGGTTCGCTGTAATACTGTCCTCTACCTGCAGGGTGCCACTCGTACCAATTACTCTTTGAGCCTTGGCTGGTAAGAAATGGAAAGGTGTTGGTTTTATAAAGATTTTAAGAATCTTAGGATGAGAGGGGTCTATATGCAGTAATTACATGAGGCTCCAAGGTATCTTCAGTTCCTGGAGAAGAACTGAATCTCTGCCTTCATGAGAAAAAAAAAAAAAAAAACAGAAGGAGAAGGAAAAGTGTGACAGATGTGTATGGATATTGGACACATTCCTCCATTCAGCAAATATTCATTGAATATTTGAGTACCAATATTTGAGTACCAGCGTTCTTCTAAGCCCTGGGGGTAAAGTGATGAGCTCGGTGGTCCATCACCACTTGTAGCTTACAGGGAACTGGTCTAGAGGGTGATGGGCAATGCATAGTACTATGAACAATGTAAAAGCAATGTCCAATATTTATTCAATACTTTCCACATTCTAGGAACTATGCAAACATTTCACGTATTTATCTTGTCCAAGTGGTGTAGCCACACCAAGCAGGTGCTATTAATTTTCCCATTTTGCAGATGAGGCAATGCAGGTAGGAGGAGTTTAAGTAATTCTTAATTGAGGCAAGAGTCATAGGCAAGCACTAGACATCAAAGACCACTGGTTAATCACCAAGCTGTGATATATACGCGAAGCTCCAACTTGCACCGTCTCTGTGTCTCTCAAAATAAATAAATAAACTTAAAAAAATTGCTCAAGCTCATATGAGGTATATGGATAGTAAATGAGAGAGAATGGATAACACAATTTTTAATAATAATAATGCAATAGAAAAATAACACAACATAGTTGCGATGTTAATATGGCTGAAATATATTTTTTGTTAGGAAACAGCACACCTGTTTTCTGTTATTTATCTAAATAGAGAGGAATCTGATAGGACTCCACATAGTGATTTTGAAACTCGGACTCAGAAAATCTCTAGATGAGAGTGAATCTCAAAATGGCCCTGAGTCAGTTTTATGGCAACCTCTCCTGATGGACACTGGAGGTTGACAGACGGCTCAGGAACGCAGCCAATAGGGCAGGAAAAGCTGATTTTTAAAAGCAACTTGGCTACCCTACATGCAATTCCCTCTCAAAGTGTCCTTCCATCTCTTATTTCTTCACTCCTCCTATTTGCCAAACAAGAACTGGTTGAGGACCTTGGCGTCCCCGCCCCCTCTGCCCTCCGGCGAGCTGACCCCTCCACCCCTATCAGCACTGCAGAAAGTAGGCTTAATAAGTGAAACCATCTGCTTCCTGACTGACAGGACCACAATGGCCTCTGAGGTCATTTCTCTTCTATTTAGGAGACGATAATACTTATACAAAGAAAAGCTTGAAAATAATCAGGGATATAAAAAGAGTAATGATGAAAATACTAGGAAGAGCTAACATTTATCTAGCTCTTGTTCTGTGTCGGCCACCATGTTAATGCTTTATAAATTAGCCAAGTAATCCTTCTAGCAGCTGTATCAGGTGGAGGTACTACTGTTATCTCTGTTTTACAGATGAGAAAACTGGGCACGGAGAGTTAACTTGTTCAAGTATACAGCTACGAAGCAGCTGAACTGACATTTGAACCCAGTCGTCTGGAAAGAACTACTCTCATCTGGAGAAATATTCAGTACAAACACAGAGTAACTTGGAGAACAGTTTCATGGCTCTCCAGGCTGACATAAAAGGCCTAGGATGTTCAGGACAGTACAAAGTAAGAAGAGTAAATTAGCCTGATTAAGGCAGAAGAGGATTAGGGTGAGACAGAACTTTGCTAAACACCTAAGGACATGTTTCATAAACTCCTGTGGAGCTTAATTTTTGCTCTTTGACTCTACCTGTTCATTATATTTCTTTCTTTTTCTTGGGAACTTCTGATAGGTTCCCTCCACAGAACTTCCCCAGAAGTGTCGGGATTAAAGGATATTAGCAAAAGTTATATGCTACATAACATAACAGAGCAGAGCTACAGGTCTGCAAATGGTAAATTATTCTAATTAAGGTTATAAGGAAATTAAGTGAACCAGACTGTTCCACAAACCCAAGAAAAACACACAATAGGTAAAAGGGCTTTGATGAACAGATGAGGCATCATTTTCAAAAGTCAGTAAGTGATGCCTATTCCTAGGTGGACGACAAAGCTTTCTGTTCATTCTGAGTCCAATTCCTGACAAATGGGAATTTTAATATATTTTTTCTGACTTCACATGATGGCTGTGAAAGCTGAAGGAAATTATCAATGTAAAGACCTTTTGAAAATGTATAAGGTATTAAAAAAAGAAAGCGTATAAGGTATTATGCAAATGTAAGATTAAATGTATCTGCCATGGAACTGATTACCAGCTTTTAGCCAAGTCTGATGAAAATTCTAAGTACACTTCAGATTTAAAGGAACATATAGTTTTTAGACATAAATTAGAATTTGACTTCATGACCTTGGCAATAATTCCATTTTAAATATTCAACAGTGTATTTATAGTCTAGATCTCTCTGTAATGCATACATTTCTTTAAGCTATGATTAGCCACACTATATTAAGAAATAAAAATAGATATTTTTTCAAATGTAGGATTTAACATTATATTAAGTGAAATGTATTCATTTGTTCATTAATTCATTCGATGTGCAAAGTAAGGTTCTAGGCACTTGGATATATTGACAATTCAGTCAATGCTCCTAGTTGCCTCAATCCTTATGTTAAACTGGGAGGAGATGAATACATAGGTAAACAATAATTATGTTTAGTATTCACTATACATCTCATAAATAAGTGAATAACCACCATTACTTTCCAAGCCAATTTAGTGCACAAGTTACTTTCATGTATCTCCTCTCCATCTTCTCTGCGCCTGACAGTAATGATGTGAGCTGCAGACATACATCCCATCTAGAACCTGGAGATGGAGAGGAAGATTCTAGGACAGGAATCCTCTGCTCATCCCTACTGTCTTCTGGACGAGAAGCTAACCACCTGTGACAGACATATTGCTGACCCCACTCTAACGCCTCTCTGTTCACTGAAGCTTCCCCTCATTTTCCAAACAAATCCCACTTTCTTCCGTATTGAAGACCGCCCCACTGACCCTGAAACACATTTCCGTCCAGTGAGCAGGCTCACTCTTTACCTTTACATGTTTTAAAAAAACATTTGTTTCTTCAAACAAAAAATTACATGTTCCTTTCAATCTGAAGTGTATTTAGAATTTTCATCAGACTTGGCTAAAAAGTTGATAATCAGTTCTGTTGCAGATACATTTAATCTTACATTTGCATAAATAAATAAATAAATAAGATGGAAATATAAGGTTCAGAATGGAAGAGTTTAGCTAAATTTCTCAGAGGTAGTAAATGGAAGAGGCAGGGCTCGGCTCAAGGCTTTAGGACAAAAAGATCCCAGAGACTCCATGAGAATACTAGTATTTTATCGGGTGCTGACCCTGGCAGTGGTAGTTTGTGGTAAAAATCCCTCACACCGCTGCCTTATTTGGTGTTCATATAAGTTAACTAAATCAGAGTACGGGAGTGCCTGGTGGCTCAGTCAGTCTTGATTTCAGCTCAGGTCATGATCTCACAGGTCGTGAGTTCAAGCTCTGCATCAGGCTCTGCACTAATAGTGCAGAGGATTCTCTCTCTCTCCTCTCTCTCTCTGCCCCTATCCTGCTTGCTCTTTTTCTCAAAATAAATAAATGAACTTTTAAAAAATTAAAAAAAAATCAGAGTATATATAATGTATCCTATAATTATACGTAAATGATTTCCATAACATATCTTATGGTTCCCTCATAACACTTGGCTTCTGTTCTCTTTTGAGGTTCATAACAATTGTATCTCCATTTAGAATATGAAATTAAAACCAAGTATTCAAAATTGCTTTCATAAGTTTACAACTTTTCATGGACTTCTGACATCTTATAATTTTGTCCCTTAAAAATCTCTCTTGATGCTCTAAAACAAGGGCTTTTATGCCTGCTTAACTGTAGTTTCAAGCCCCATAGGACAAGCATAAAGGTCCTCATTGAAATTCAGAGATGGTCACCTCAGATGCTGCTGTTCACAATCCCTACATTGTTTTCTTCCTGCAAATTTGAGCATAGACAGTTGGCATCTTTAAAGCTAAATATAATGCATTGGACCACAAAATAAGTCCTAGGCATCACTCAAAAATTCACTCAAAAATATTTATTGAACACCTACTGAAACTCTGGCTATTGTCCTGGGCATAGGGAATACAAAGCGAAATAAGATTTAGCCCTCAGACTTTCAAGTGACTCACAATCCGGGGAAAAAGATGGCTGCCTGGCCCTCTCCTCTGGGCAAGGAAGGCTTCCTTCCCTAGGCTGGCATTAGGTTTGCTGAATCTTAAAGATTAAGCTGTGCTAATCTAGCCATGACATTTTTGCATGACTCAGCTTTTCTTTGATTTTCTTCTCCTTTGCATTATGGGGACAAATCTATTATGATAAAAAGTTACACATAAAGACATCCTTAAAAATCTGTTATAGGTAAGCAGCAGATGGATTTTTTCATATAGGAACCTAGTAGGACTCACTTTTCTTTTCTTTTTTCCCTATTTAGTGTATGTTGAAATCATATATATTTCTCCCATAATGGAGCTTGAAATCAAATATTTAACCATGCTTTTCTGGGTGTTATTTTTGTATCTTGGTATCCTTTTATCTGAAATTTGTCATGCCCAACCTCACTCCAAGGATGCCCTCCATGAAAGCATGGGCTTTAAAAGCTTTTGCTCATGCACTCACTTCAGGAAAAAAAAAAAAAGAAAGAAAAAAAGAAGAGCAGTTTTAATTTGACTCAAACATTTTTGACATAATTTATTATTTATTTATTTGCTTGTTTTTAATTATTTGGAGAGGGCAAGCAGGAGAGAGGGTGAGAGAGAGAGAGAGAGAGAGAGAGAGAGAGAGAGAGAGAGAATACTAAGCAGGTTCCATGCTCAGTGTGGAGCCTGACATGGGGCTCGATCCCTTGCCCTTGGGATCATGACCTGAGCTGAAATCAAGGGTCACATGCTCAACCAACTGAGCCTCCCAGGCACCCCTCACATAAACTTAAATATTCATAAGTCATATAATTCTAAAGTGTAAATACCCATATTTTAAAAATATGGGCTCCAATCACCAAAGAAAATACATGGGCAGCCTCTTCTGTGGGAGGAATTTGGATTATTCTTTCTTCGTCTTGAATTCATGTATTAATTATACTATCTCTGTAGAACTGATCACATGTTAGTCTTCTTTATGACAGAAATATATTTAGAAATTACTTGACATTTTAAAATTCCTAACGATTATAAGGCTTCTATGAAAAATTTTTCTGATTTCAGTCATCTTTACAACTATTATTAATCTATAGCTTATGAAAATAACATAAATACATTGCAAACTTTCCCAAAGAGTGATTTTCAAAAAGTGAAACCTTATTGCAAAATGTGCACTTAATACAAAAGCTTTTTCTTAATAAGGAAAATTTTCATAACTGTTAGAAAGGCCACTTAAAAAATGAGAAAACATAGTCATTTAAACCTATGGTTCCTTGGGGACCTCGAGAAGCCTGTGAATACCTCCAGAGGAAAACTAGTTTGAAATTTCCAATATGATTTTCTTCCCTGAGAATATCGTTTTGAAGAGCAATTTTAAGCTGTCAAACATAGGAGATATATGAGATTTTCAGGAGCGATATATTATTATTGTCTGCCATTTTAATTCCACTTTGATTTAAACCCTAAAATTAATGATTTTTAAAAAGCAGTGTTTATCTTGGCATTTATCAATCTCTTATCACTGTTTCCTGCACCTCATTCTTTCTTTTACAGTCTAATTTCCAACATACAAATAGGAGTCATTCCCTCTTTTTGGAAGAGGGGAGTCAAGGGGGGGGAGGAAAGACTGTAATTCACTGCACTTTTGTTAGCAAAATAATACATTAACTGAAAGTAAGCAATGCATAACCTTCTCCCAGAAAAGATAAAGCTTGTTAAATGATATAAGGCTCTGACATTCCCTAAAGCATGCTTTGCTATGTTTTTTGTGTGATCCACATGTAACAGTTGCTCTTCAATACCCAGACATATATGCAGGGCATGTGTATAATATAAATTTACTTTTTTTCTGCAGTAATTCTTATTACTGCATTCTTATTGAAGATATGTCAGTCACCTGTAGTTTTTACAAAAGAATAACATTTTCTCTCTGTCTTTTTATTTCTCTTTCTCTAAATTTCTGTCATTCTCAACTTGCTCAGAAAGATTTAAGCAGTAGAAATCTAAAGTTTAGAAAATCTGCTTTGAAAGAGAATACTTCTTTACTATTCTAGAGTAATTGTTCTTTCCCTAGGGGTCGGGCAAAGAGGGTCTATAAAGGTTTATGTGCATTGCCTAACATAGAATATTGACCATGAGTCAACCATGCTGGATCATGTAATATCGGCCTTAGACTGTGGAAAAAATAATACAGGTAGATGAACATAAACCTATTTAAAAAAAAAAAAACCTCATGAAATACAGCTCGGATTCTTTCCAATTTCAGTGCATAATTCATATTATTTAAAATGTTTCATACATTGTTAAATATACAAATGCCATAAATGACACTAAAACATTGTGGTGCACGTACTATTAAAGATTACCTGTAGCTAATACTTTCTCCAGCTCAGAAGGCAGAAGATTTAAAGACTATGAGGTGCTAAAATGATCCATATCATTATGGTTATGAGCCTTGAAACTTAGAACGCACACCTTAAAATCAATTTCAAAGTTTCCAAGGAAACCAGTGAAGATATTTCAAGACAAGATTAATGTGATTTGCAAATCAAAATCCACTTAAGACCATTGTCACAGCATTATGAGTTAATTGGTGCTTGCCACATTTTTTTAGAAAGCCAGAAAAAAATCTTATATTCATGAACCCAGTAATAGCTGAGATAGCAACCCCCAGTTTCTTCTCTGTCGGCTTCGTTAACATAATATATTTTGAATATAATGAAGAATACGTAAAAGAGTCCTTTGTTATAGACTAAGATTTTGTTACACCTTAAAAAAAGAGAGAGTAAGAACATCAAAAAGCCCACCAATCTGCGGGGATGCGCAGAAAGAGGAAGAGAGAAAACTACGGATTGAGCAAACATTTATGGCTGATGCTCTGCTAGGTGTAAAATGAGATTTGACTTTGAGATCCCATTTTATTGATGAAGAAACTGAAATTCAAAAAAGTTAAGTCACTGACACGAGGTGACAGCTAAGAAATGCCGAGTAAGGATATGAAGCAGTGTTTCTGATTCCCAAACTCATGGTCTCCCCAGGGCATCATACAGAAAGAATGGTAAGTGAAGTACAATAGGTTCAGGGTCCTCGGTGGAAGTTCTCAGGTGTGGAGTTCAAGTCCAGAGCGGGTGGCTCTCTGAGACAAAGAGCTAGAGGTGAGAGAAAGGTCATAATGGAGGTATGCTGAAAGGGGAAGGTTCACTGGTGGGCCCGGCCTGTCACCTCTCCTCGACTGCTGCGTGGCATGGATCAGAGACCCCTCCTGCTTACCGTTGTTTCCGTCCCTGCATGAGCACAAGCCTTGCACACCACTAAATGCCCAGTATTTGCTGAACTGCCTTCACAGGATTGGTTTCACCACATGCGAAATAAAATTATTTGGTGAAAATGTCCGTTGGGCCTGTGAATCTTCAACTTCTAATTTCCCAGTGTCTATCTGACATGACAGCTGGCACCGTCCTGCTGTGACACAGACTTCAGTCGGGAACTCTTCTGTGTCTGTGTCCACTACAGGGGCCCGAGGCATAGAAATGCTACGTGGGGACCAGGGTCTGGGAAACAGAGTTTACCCCAAGTTTGTGCTGGTCACTTTAGAATAGAAAGGTCATGGGACCGTCCACTTGGCTATCTCCTTCTGTTTCTTTGTAACTGTGCTCTGGACAGACGGCCAGCCTCTCATTAAATTCCTTCTCAAGGTACCGCAGGAGCCACTGGGCAGGGCTGAACCTCCAAAGTGCACTCAGCAATTGCCTAGTGTTCTGGCGACTCCGTTCCCGGAATTCACTCCTGACACATTTTGCCTTCGGGGTATGTCACCAGTGGTTTGAACAGAGAATCGGAAGGCTCAGCCAGGCCGTGAAATTCTGGTTCTCCCTATAAACTAAGCAGAGACATGTTTCTCCTCGGCTGGCAACAGATGTCTACAGCAGAAATGCATTTCAGACGGGTTTGCAACAACAAAAAGAAGGGTCTGCAAGCCTTGTCCTTTGCTCACCCGCCACCCCGAGGTGAAAGCCTGAGGTATAGCCCCGAAACTTGACAAAATACCACAGTGATCTGGGAGTACTGCGCGCTGGCACTTTTATTATAACAGTTGGGAGCCAGCCCAGGCTTTATAAAGAAACCATAAAGCAACAGCAGGAGGCTGGGCAGCCTTAGAAAAGTATTTCTTGGCTTACAGAGAAACTTCTTTTTTTAATTTTTTTTTATTTTTTTTTTATTTATTTCTAGGAGAGAGAGAGACAGCATGAGCAGGGGAGGGTCAGAGAGAGAGGGAGTCACAGACTGAAACAGGCTCCAGGCTCCGAGCTGGCAGTCAGCACAGAGCCCGACGCGGGGCTCGAACCCACGAACCGCAAGACCATGACCCAAGCGAAAGTCGGACGTTCAACCGACTAAGCCACCCAGGCGCCCCTACAGAGAAACTTTTTAACAAGAATCTGACACGTCTAACTTAGCATGAAAGCACGGACCAGGTCAGTCACAGAAAATCCAGCTTGCCAGAATCTGTTCCAGAACAATCACAGAAACACAACGGCAGAGTAGACCTGGTAGCCTGAAAAAAAGTTGCAAACAGATAAGACGAAGTTATTGAAGTTTCCTATCGGATGCGCTGCTGAATAGGGCTTCAGCCATCTTCCTACTTATGTCACTTTTTAGTGTGTTCTAAACCTGGACAGTAGTGAGGGGTGTGACCTTGGCCTGGTACATCCCTGTTCCCTCTGAAACCTGGCCGCCTCATCCTTAGCTGAGACCATTGCATGGGATCACGTCTCAGGCTCCCTCCAGCTCGGACATTTCATGGCGGGATGTCATTGCCTATAACGCTGACAGCAGCATTCAGGGGCAGGGCGGAGTTTTAGTGCATACAATTCCTTCCCCACAGAAAATTCCGATCCTGGCCACGGTCCTCCGGTTTGTTCCCTTGTTTCACTTTCCAGGGTTCTCACAAGAGACTTTGCCTAGGGTCATTTAAGACAATCTGGGGGCGCCCGGGGGGCTCAGTCGGTCAAGCGTCTGACTTTGGCTCAGGTCATGATCTCGCAGTTTGGGAGTTCAAGCCCTGTGTCAGGCTCTGTGCTGACAGCTCAGAGCCTGGAACCTGCTTTGGATTCTCTCTCTCCTTCTCTCTCTCTCTCTCTGTCCCTGCCCCACTCACACACACTCTCTCTAAAAAGTAAATAAACATTAAAACATTAAAAAAAAATCTAAATCCCCCTTCTGTTAAGAGAATGTCGAAGCAAAATACTAATAGCCCCCCCACCGTCTCTTGCTCAATATGGAATATGAAAAGAGATATACAAATCTCCCTTTAAGTAGGTTTTAAATGTTTTTTTTAAGTTTATTTATTTTGAAAGAGAGAGAGAAAGTATGCGCCTGAGCATAGGAGGGGCAGAGAGAGAGGGAGAGAGAAAGGAATCCCAAGCAGGCTCCATGCTGTGCTGTCAGAGCAGAGCCTAATGTTGGGCGTGATCTCAGGAACCATGATATCATGACCTGAGGCCAAACCACAAGATTTGGAAGCTTAACCAACAGAGCCACCCAGGTGTCCCTAAGCGGGTTTTAATGAAAGGACTTTTTTTTTTTCAAATCACATGGACTTAGAAGTAGTCTCGTATTTATTATTTCAGCTCAGATATAAAATCTTCTGGTACCCAACCAAGGAATCACACAGTGTAGACTATTTACCACCCAGGGTATAAAGGTTCTGCCTCTAACTTCCCAGGTTAACATTTCAAAGTAAGACTGAACACTAAGTGAGCTCTAAGAGTCTGTTTCCCCCTGCCATTCAATATTCAAACAGTGAAAAAATCAGGCCTGTCCTGTTGATATGCTTATTAACCAAAACTGTCTTTTCAGCTTTCATTGATAAACCTGAGAAAATTGAATCTTCATGAAATAGTGCTGCTAATTCATAGAATCCAGGACCATTAGTATTTATTTAAATTATAAATGATCTTGCCAAAAGTCTTCTCTATTTTTTAATTTTCTTTTTCACTGTTTGATCTTCAAAAAGTCTCCATGGAGAGTCCAGATAGTTTTTATCACTGCTATGGCGACTAACTATATTTTTCCTTACTAAAACTTTAAATGGAATAAATGTGCTTCCTGTTGTTATTATGCCTAAATATAATGGGTGATTTTGCTTGTATACTGACACCATCAAAGCTCCCTACCTCCTTCCCACTCCATCTCCACCAGGTAGATGTTTCACCCAGGAGCACCTGGGTGGCTCAGTCGGTTAAGTGTCCAACTTCAGCTCAGGTCACGGTCTCACGGTTCATGGATTCGAGCCCTGCGTCAGGCTCTGTGGTGACAGCTCAGAGCCTGGAACCTGCTTCAGATTCTGTGCCTCCCTCTCTCTCTGACCCTCCCCTGCTCATGCTCTGTCTCTCTCTCTCTTAAAAATAAACATTACCAAAAAAAAATTTAAAAAAGGAAAAAAAAAGCTCCACCTCAACCAGAATGTTTCCATCCTGATTCAGGTCCCCAAACATAATAACCACAATTACAATTTCCTAAGTGCTTCCATTGTGTCACTTGAAGAAGGGCACCTGATTGTGTGAGTCAAGTGATTCACAAGGAAGCTAGAAGGTGTCCATGATGAACTGGTGTTAGGAGAGCTTGTTAATTCAAACAGACCCTTACATCTGTGCTTGTCAATATGAGGCCCACAGCGCACTGCTCCAGAGATCCTGAAAGGCTGCAAAGGACTCAGTGATGCAAGGGTTTCCTTCAGTTTGCATCAGGGAATTTGAGGCAAAAAAAAAAGGTTTCACTAAAATACGGAAAGCATCAATGAAAATCAGCTTGTGAACAGAACTTACTGAGGCCTCTAGGGCAGACTTTGATGAGAAGGCTGTCACCTGATAGTTGGCAATGTTGCAAAGCTTTGGACACACATATCCATGGATAAGTGAGATTCCAATCATTTTCCAGGAGAATGCTTTATTATCATTGAGGGCTCAGTGTTGTTGTGAGTTGGTCATGATTTTCAGTGACTGGTGTTCACGGCTTTAAATAATTCAAAATTAACGTTTATTTTATGTCATCATTATCATCCATTTAGATTGTTATGACCTGTTAATCCCATGGTTGTAATGCATCTTTGTACCAAAGGCATTCCGAGACAATAGGCTTCCAGAAATTTCACAGGTAAACAGCACACATACATTACAGTTCATATATCAGTGATCTATACTCCTTTTTTCTAAAATGGATATACCTATTCTGCATTTTTTCCTACATAGTGCCACTTTGTGGTTATTTTTTCCAACCTAAAACCTACTTAGGTAAGATAATGGAGACGCAGAGTTTTTTCGTTTTTTTTTACCTTACCCAAATGTGCCATAACCAGAATGGTTGAAACTCAGCTGTAAATTACAGCATAGATGGATGAGGAAATGATGTCCTTAACAGTATTGCCCATTAAGAATCAGCATCCTAGAGAGGGAGTGGGAGATTCTGAGACAGGAACCCTCATCCCGACTGTCTTCTGGACGAGAAGCTAACCACCTGTGACAGACGTATTGCTGACGCTACCCTAACGCCTCTCTGTTCACTGAAGCTTCCCCTTATTTTCCAAATAAATCCCACCTTCCTCCATATTGAACACCACCCACTGACCCTGCAACCCCATTTCCATCCAGTGAGAAGGCTCACTCCCGGCCTCTTTTCTCTCCTCCTTATTCACCCCTCCCCCCCCAACCCCCCATTGCCAAGTATTTAGGAGAGTAGTCCCAGCTGCCTGGTTTCCTTGATGCCCTTGCCCTCGTCGGAACCTGATCTCCACATCTCTTTCTCGCTCTCTTTTGCTCGCTCCTCTTCTGGCAATTTCTCTCTATATGTTGATATTCTCAAAATTCTGACCTGATCCTTCTCTTTATCTCCCTCTGCACGTCCTTCCTGAAGGATCTTGTCCACAACCATGCCTTGAATTACACTGTAGACACTAAGGACTCAAAATTCTTCCTGTCTGATGCCGACTTCCGTCCTTTACTCTAGAATTGCATTGGCAGCTGCATACTGATCACGTGTGGCTGAATCCCGGCTAGCTGTCAGTCTTGTAAACACCACCATGGTGTGCAAATCTGAAAACACTCATGCCCAGTGGACCATGAAAGCAAGGCAAGTGTGGCAGAGCTTTATGGGAGAAGCGTAACACTCAGACATCCTGGCTCCAATCCTGGCTATGTCAGTCTTAGCAAATAGGGAAGATTCTTTATCTCTCTTGCTCTTTCTTTCCCTCCATCTGTTCACTATGGCTAATAACATTTTGAAGATTTTTCTGTGAGGAATTAAATCAGATAATGTATGTAAAGATGCAATATAAGCTGTTATCTGTCATTCAAATGTGTGATATACTATTATTTGAAACGTTGTTGGACAAACAGGATACCCATTAAAAATGAAACAAAATGTAAAACCACCAGGAATGCAAATATCAAATTAATCTGACTTGGCAGGGGCACCTGGGTGGCTCAGTCAGTTAAGCATTCAACTTTGGCCTACGTCATGATCTCACCGGTCCCGAGTTTGAACCCTGCATCAGGCTTTATGCTGACAGCTCAGAGCGTGGAGGCTGTTTCAGATTCTGTGTCTCCCTCTCTCTCTCTGCTCCTCCCCTACTCACACTGTCTCTCTCTCAAAAATAAATAAGCATTAAAAAAATTAATCTGACTTGGTAAACTAAATAAATATTGACTGCACGGCTTCCAAATATTAGTGTATATCTGGAAGTGCTTATTAATATCAATTCTTGGGTTGGAGCCTTAGATTTCATGAGTTGGGAAAGAGGCCAGGTTTCTGGATTTTAAAATCATCCCAGTGATACAGGTGAGTCAGGGCCATACATTGAGAAAGGCTGAAATATAAGATACTTGAGAGACTACAGGTCCCCAAAACTCCATTCTAGCGACTTACAAAGGCATCCAGACTAACTCCTTATTCGAAAGCATGTTGCTTATGTTGCTTATTTCCTATTATAATGGATTTCAAGGCTTACAAATCTGAGCTTTCTACACAGAGCAATCATCCATCACCCCCACCCTATACACATATACAAATATAGACATATACATTTACATACGTATATCATAACCCAATTAATAGAAAAAAGTTCCTCTTAATATGTGCATAAATGATAATGTAAAGACACAATATAATAATGCAGACATTAATTAGGCAGTTAAAAGCTGAAGAGGCATTGCTATAAAATATCAAATGTGTTTCCCTTTTTCTTTTCATACTGTTGATTACAGGTGGCATAAAGAATAGACTCAAGCCAGCAGAGGCCCAGGGCATGTAAGGAAGGGGCCAAACCAGAAACCAGTAGATAACACAAGCCATTAGGCAGGCGGTTTCTCGAAAGATACGCTTCACTATTTGGACAGACAAGCAGCAAGATGTTTCCAAGCTGGTGGCTCAGTTCATATGTGAAGTTCTTGTTAGTACAACAGGGACCAGTTCTAGAGTTGAGATTAGCAGTAGAGATGCATTTCAAAAATGCTAACATAGTCTTGATTTTATTTTGTAGATACCATGTTTAGAAGTATTTAAATTTTCCATTTGGATAACTATATGTGTATTGTATGTAAGCACGATGGAAGTACACATGCAATACACTTAAATGTGTGTGCAATATTATATACATATATAAATGTACATACGTACATGTCAATATAAGGTTAGGAGAGTTAATCAGGTGTTTTAATTTTTGCTTAAGTCAGGGAAAAGTCAATTATTTAGTGGCTAACTGTTTTTCTCAGCAAGTTTTGTGTCCTGAAATGACAAAATTTGGGACATTTTATAAAGAAGGAGAATGATTTGTGTCTCTCTATATATACATATATACATATTCTAAGGATGCCATAAATTCTTTAGTTCTTTTTAACTAATAGTCTTGAATGATTGGTTAGTTCTCACATTATATTGGGTAAATGTGTTTTGATTTTAGGACATGATTTGTTGTTCTTTGTTTTGGCTAAACTAGTTCATGGTGAATATTTAATTTACAAAATAGATTATAATACCAATACTACCCTTTATACCTGTAGTAATAAAAATATAGTAGAGCTTTTCTTTTTTATTATGAGAGATGTAGGAGTGTCCATCATTTCCACAAATTAGGAGATTACTGCAATTTAGCTGAATCAGTGGAGATTTTTGTTTGTTTTTATTTTGTGTTTAAAATTGTAATTATCCCAGAGCATCTGTAAGTTTGAATGATGATCTGATACTCCTAGTGGGGTGTGATGTTTTATCTCTCTTTCTAGATGCACCTCTGATCTCATGCCAGGGCACGTTAATTTACAAATGATCATCGATCATGATAGCTTTGGGGAAAACATGTCGGAACATTAACATGTTAATTCTGTTCATTACAGGTTTATGGTGGAAGGGATATAAAGTTTCAAAACATGCAGGGGTTATTAAGATTCAGCTTAGATGCACTCTTATTTTGTTTCTCTACCCTCTTATCAAGATCTGCCAACTGAGTGTGCCAGGTTCCTCTCTCTTTCCATTCCAGGCTACAGGGAAATCAAGGGGAAAATAAGAACCTCAAATTTTCCATGGCACTGATGGTTGGGCTTCCGACGCTCTCCAAAGGCCAATGGAAAGGTCAAACACACAGAGGAGAAACAACCAACTTTGTTTCCCATTTCTCTCAGATGTTGATTCAGACACGATCCCATGATAAAATATTGAAGAGAAAATGAAATTAGGGCCAAAAACAAAATAGACAGAGACAACTTGCTTAGTAGTGATTTGTTCTTTCTTTTCCCGATAAAAATCTGCTCTCTGGTTTCCAGCCCAGCATGGAAGCAGCTTGGAAATACTTATCCCCATCTATCCTCACAAAACTTTTAAAAAACGAACAAAGGAAACACCAACGGTTTCTTCCTACATCCAGCAGAGAGAATGGAGGCCACAGGGCAAATCACTGTCCCCAAACTAGAGAGGTTGACAGGCATATAGGAAGAATCAGGACTCACTGGAGCAGAAGCCCAAAAGCAGAAAGCTCCATCTGGGGTAGGAAAGCTAAAACCACTGACTTATTGCTGGAGGCTCGGTGTGAACAAACTAGAACATTAAAATCTCCAGGGGATTGGAGACATCACCCATTTGTGAATTTTACCTCCAGGAGCCCTACCAGCTTCCCACAGTGAAGATCTGAGAAAAATTCCCTCATGCTTCCAAGCAGAAAAGAGAAACAGCAACCATTTTAAAATACACCCAGAACATTCTGTTCTTTTTAACAAAGCTTTTCTCGGGGGAAACTATGTTAACAGTGCCTAATAAACTGGGGTTATATTCAAGTCTAAACTACCTGGGGGAAGGAAAATACCAATTCCAGCCCAGTCTAGTCTTCCACCTGGGGATAGACAAATAACCAATTTAAGCCCCTTATACCTTTCCTATGTCACTTAAGCCGGTGCAGGGGAGATAATCTCAAACAACCAAGGGGCATCTGTGAAGGTCACAGCTCAGGGGCACACTAAAAGACTGAGACCTAATCATTGGACTGTACAGTGCTTCCCTTCCCGCACTTCACACACAACTCCCTGCATAAAAGAAGAAGCAAATATAAAAAAAAAAAATTGCATGTCTCAGACCTTATGTTAGAAGTATCTAAGGAAACTCAAATACAATCAGGGAGCCAAGAACAAATACACCAGAGGAAATTACAGCCCCTAAAACCTATAGCTACAGCAACAGGGAACACAGTCTAAATCCTAGTTAGATAAACATAATACTTCACATTAAAGGCCTATCTTAGTTGCTTTTATGCAGTACATTATGTTCTACTTTCAACAAAAACTTACAAGGTATAGAAAAGACAAAAAACAACTTGAAGAGACAGAGCAAGCATGAGAAGCTGATTTGGATATAGAAGGGATACAGGAATGATCAGACATGGAATTAAAGATAGCTGTGATTAAAATACTCAGGGATCTAATGGAAAAAGTAGACAACATGCAAGAAAAGATGAGCAATGTAAGCAGAGAGATGGGTACTTTAAGAAAACAATCAAAAGGAAACACAAATAAAAACAGTGGTAGAAATGAGGAACAACTTTGGTGGGCTTAGTAATAGACCGAACATCGCTAAGGAAAGAAATCAGTGGGCTTGAAGATGTCAATTTAAACTTCCAAAACTGAGATACAAACAGAAAAAAAAAAAAAAGAATGAGAGGGGCATCTGGGTGGTTCATTTGGTTAAGCATCCGACTTCTGATTTCAGTTCAGGTCATGAGATTGAGCCCCGTGTCAGTCTCCATGCTGGGTGTGAAGCCTACTTGGGATTCTCTCCCTCCATCTCCTTCTGCCCCTTCCCTTCTCATGTGTGCACATTCACTCACTCACTCTCTCTCTCAAAAAAAAAAAAAAAAGAATGAGAAAGAGAGCAGAAGATCCAAGTACTGTGAGACAACTACAAAAGATATAACCTACATGTAATGAGAGTATCAGAAAAGAACAAAGAAAGAACAGAAAAAAATATTTGAAGTAATAATGACCAAGAATTGTCCTGAATTAATAGTAGTCCATGCTATGGATTTAATTGTTTCTCCTTAAAATTCATATGCTGAAGCTCTAACTCCCAGAAAGTTGAGAATGGGACTGTATTTGGAAATGGACCTTCAGAGAGACAGTTATGAGATCATAAGAGAGAGACACTAATCCAACATGACTGTTGTCTTTACAAGAAGAAGAAGAATGAAAAAAAAAGACAAAGAAGAGACACAGGGATATGTATGCATAGAGAAAAGACTATGTGAAAACACAGTGGAAAGGTGGCCATCACAAGCCAAGGAGAGAGGTCTCAGGAGAAAACTATCCTGACAGCATCTTGATCATGGACTTCCAGCTTCCAGAACTATGAAAAAACAAACTTCTGTTGTTGATGCTACTTAGTCTGTGGTATTTTGTTGTGGGAGCCCTAGCAAACTAATATAGACCTCAAACCACAGATTCTGGTATTCATAGAACATCAAATATGATGAATACCAAACCATCTTCTCTCTCTCTCTCTCTAATTCTATGTTTATATAACTATATCTATATCTATCTATTATATTCTAAAGATGGAAAACCAAAGATCAAGAGAAAACCTTCAAAGAAACTGGGCGGAGGCATGGGGGAGGAACACCCATAGAGGACAAAGGATAAGAATTACATCAAATTTCTCATCAGAAACCACATAAGCACAAAGAGAGTGGAATGAGATATTTAATATATTGAAAGAAAAGACCACAGACCTAGAATTCTTTATCCTTCAAAAGTAGCCTTCAAAAGTGAAAAAGAAATAGAGACTTTCTCAGACAAATGAAAGTTGAAGGAATATGTTATCAGTAGACCTGTCTTATAAGAAATGTTAACAGAACTTCTTCAAAGAAAAGTAAAGTCCTATGCTTGAAACTCAGATCTACATAAAGAAAGGAAGATTTCGGGGCGCCTGGGTGGCTTAGTCGGTTAAGCGTCTGACTTTTGCTCAGGTCATGATCTCGCGGTTCGTGGGTTCGAGCCCCGCGTCGGGCTCTGTGGTGACTGCCAGCTCAGAGCCTGGAGCCTGTTTCAGTCTGTGACTCCCTCTCTCTCTGACCCTCCCCTGCTCACGCTCTCTCTCTCTTAGAAATAAATAAAACATTAAAAAAAAAAAAAGGAAGATTTCTAGAGAAGGAATAAATGAACATAAAACAAAGCATTTTATTTTTAGTGTTCTTAACTGATCTAAATAATCATTTGTTCAAAATAATCATAGCAACAATATATTCAGGGTTATAGCTTATAGTTAACTGAAAGGAATGGCAGCAGAATTGTGAGGCTGGAGGAAGAAAGTGCGGATATTCTCTTATATGAGGTGCTTATACTACTCATAAAGTGTGTAGTGTTATCTGAAAGTTATCTTAGATTGGTTGTAAATGCATATTTAAAACTCTAGGAAAATCTTTAAACGATTAAAAAGAAGTATAATTGACATACTAAGAGACATGAGAAAATGGAACCATATTAAATGCTCAATTAAAACCAGAGAAGGCAAAAAAAAAAAAAAAGACCTAAAAAAAGAAAGAAAAAAAGAAAGAAAAGGGGAAATAAATAGGAAATGGTTACAAATAGGATAGATATTAATCCAACTATACTAATAATCACTTTAAATGTAATGGTCGTAATATGTCAAGTAAAATACAAAGACTCTCAGAGTGGACAAAAAAATGGGGCTTAACTGTATGCTGTCTACAAAAACCGCATTTTAAAAATAAAGACACATATAGATTACAAATAAAGGGAAGGATAAAAATTTGCCATGTTAACACTAACAAAAAGAAAGCTAGAGTAGCTAAATTAATTTCAAAGCAGACTTCAGAAAAAATAAAAAGTATTAAGAATAAACAGGGACAGAAGAAAGGGAAAAATAGTGCGGGGGAGAGAGGGAGGCAAACCATGAGAGACTCTTGAATGCCGTGAACAAACTGAGGGCTGATGGGGTGGGGGAGAGGGGAAGGGGGATGATGGGCATGGAGGAGGGCACTTGTGGGGATGAGCACTGGGTGTTATATGGAAACCAACTTGACTATAAACTATTTAAAAAAAAGAATAAACAGGGACATTTTATATGATGAAGGGGTTCATTCTTCATGAAGATATAAAAATCCATGTTTATTTTCCTAACAACAGAGCATCGAAATGCTTGAGACAAAAACTGAGAGACTTCAAGGAGAAATGGCAGATAAATATTATGATTAAAGATTTCAGCACACATCTATCTGTAGTTGAGAGATACCTTGGTGGAAAAATTGGTAAAGATAAGCTGAACAGAAGAGCATCCTCAAATTGACATTTATATCCAACAACAGCAGAATGTACAATCTTCTCAGGCTCCCATGGGACATGCACCAAAACAGACCCTGTCCTCGGCCATAAAATACACTCTAACAAATTTTAAACATAGAAATCTTACAGAGTATACTTTCAGACAACAGTGAAATTAAACCAGAAATCAGTAACAGAAAGATCACTGGAAAGCCTTCCAATATTTATTTGCAAGTAAACAACACACTTGAAAATAAGATGTTTTCAAATAAATCTCAAGACATTAAAAAAAAATACTTTCACTGAAGGACACCAACAATATAAGTTATCATAATCTGTAATGCAGTGAAAGCTGTGCTTAGAGGGAAATTTATAGCATTATGAATACATATATTTTTTAAAAGGATCTAAAACCAATAAATGACACTTGCAAAACAGGCAGTGAAAAAAAAAAAAGAACAGAGCAAATTTAATCCAAAGGAAGAAGAAGAAAAGAAATACTAACAAATTACAGCAGAAATCAATGAACTTGAGAACAGGAAATCAGTAAAGAAGTTCAATAAACCCAAAAGCTAATTATTTGAAGAGATCAGTATTGATAAACCTCTAGCCAAGCTAACCAAGAAAACAAAGAAGTCAAAAATTACTAACACAATAAATGAAAAAAAGGGCTATCACTACTGATACCATGGACTTTGAAAAGATAGTAAAGGAATATTTTTAAATTAATTAATTAATTAAGAGAGAATCCCAAGCAAGCTCCACGTTGTCAGCACATAGCCCAATGTGGTCCTTGTACCCACGAACTGTGAGATCATGACCTGAGCCAAAACCAAGAGTCAGACACTCAGCTGACTGAGTCACTCAAGTGCCCCCACAAAAAAAGATGGTAGAGGAATATTAAAAAACAACTCTAGACTACAAATATGATAACCTATATAAAATACATCAATTTTTTGAAAGACACAGTCTAAGAAAAATCACACAAGGAGAAAAACATAATCTGAATAGGCCTATATCTGTTAAATAAGTTGAATCAATAATTGAAAATCTACCAAAACAGAACCATTTGAAAGACAATTAATGAAACCCATCACATCAACACACTAAAAAATAAAAATCATATTATCATATCAACAAATGCAGAGGAAGAATTTGACAAAAGCTAGCACCCATTTGTTAAAACAAAACAAAATAACTCTCAACAAATCAGGAATAGAGAGAAACTTCCTCTACTTAGTAAAAAACATCTACAAAAACCCTATGGCTAACAGCATAATAAATGGTTAGAAACTAGATACTTTCCTGTTAAGGTGAGGAGCAAAGCAAAGTTGTCCCTTTTCACCACTCGTATTCAATATCTTCTAGTAAGTTCTAGCTAATTCAGTAAGACAGGAAAAATAAATTAGATGTATAGTTTGGACAGGAAGAAAGAAACTCTCTTTGTTGACAAATGACATGTTTATCTATGCAGAAAATCTAAAAAGAACAACCAAAAGACTCTTAGAACTATTGATTATAACAAGTTTGCATGACAAAAAGTTGCTTTTTTTAATATACCAATAATGAACAATTGGAATTAGAAATGAAATAGGCAGTACCATTAACATTAGCATACAAATGTAAATTGTGCGCTAAAAAAAGAAAATACTTTTTCTTTCAAGAAATTTAATGAAATGAGAACCAGATTTTTTCAATAATATACTTCATTTGACTAATGATCCAATGTATTACTATTTTGACATTTAAAAATAAAATTTATTTTTTGACATTTATTTTATTGTTTAGTAAATTAATATTGTTTGTTGGTATTATAAATTAAGGTTGTTTATTATTTTATTGTTTAGTTTTGACATTTATTTTATTGTTTAATTAAAATACAGTGACACACAATATTACATTCGTTTCAAGTATACAAAACAATGATTTAACAAGTTTATACCTTATGCTACATTCACCACAAGTGTGGACACTGTCTATTAGAATGGCTAAAATTCAAAATACTATAGCACTAAATAACTGGTGAAGATGTGGAGCAGTAGCTCTCATTCATTTCTGGTCAGGATGCAAAATGGTAGAGCCACTCTAGAAAATTATTTGGCCATGTCTTACAAAGCTAAGCATAATCTTACCATATAATCCAGTCATTGTCCCAAAGACTTATCCAAATGAGAAGAACACTAATGCCCCACAAAACCCTGCATACTAATGTTCTCAGCAGCTTTATTCATAGTTTCCAAATGTGGAAGCGGCCAAGATGTTCTTCAGCTGGCAAATGGACAAAACAACTGTGGTATATTCATAAAATGGAATATTATTCCGTTATAAAAAGGCAATGAGCTATCCCATCATGCAAAGACATGGAAGAACTTAGACATGTTATTAAGTGGAAGAAGCCAATCTGAAACTCTCCCTACTATATGATTCCAATTCGATGACATTCTGGGAAAGGGAAAATTATGGGGACAGGAAAAAGAGTAAGTGGTTACCCAGGGCTCAGGAGGGAAAGGGAAGGATGACTAACTAGAGCATAGGAACTTTTTAGTAATAAATAGTAATAAAACTATTCTGTAGGACACAGCAATGCTGGACACATGTCATTATACCTTTGTCAAAGCCCACAGAATATACAATACAAAGTCTAAACTCTAATGCAAACTATAGGCTTTTCTTAATTATAATGTATCAGTATTGGTTCATCAATAGCAACAAATGTACCACTCGAATGTAAGGTATTAATAACAGGGAAGACTATGAGTAGGATTAAGGTGATTTATGGGATTATACATTCTGTTCAGCTTTTTTGTTTTTTTGGCATACATAAAACCACTCCAAAAACTAGAAATTAAAAAAATAATAATAACTGGCTCCAAAAATAGACATACGAGGATAGATACATCAAAAGTGGATGCTAAAGACTTTGGGAGTTGTATGGAAGACTATGAAGTAGAACTGCAGAGGCTCTAAAATTAAAGCCCTCATGAAATAAACAACATCTAAATTAAGTGCCAGAAAGACTGAAGCTGGAGCATCCCAGTTTCCCCTCTGCAGTTCCCAGTTTCCCCTCTGCAGTTTCATTAACTAGATGGACTCATCGGAAAGCTTTGCAATGTTTTAGGGCAAGAAATAAATGCCTCCTTTTAGAAGAGTGAAGTTCTTTCATTTTCCCCAGCATCTTGAATTCTCCATTTTTTAACATCCTATATCACAGAATTATCACTGTATCAATATACAATGATTTAAGGCACTGTTACTTTGTCAGCCACTCAAGATTTAGGATGCAGTTCTGAAGGCATTTATGCTATTTGGTTTTATTTCTGCATTTACTTTAAATTGGCTCATTGGGTATTTGATCTCTTAAATTCATCAGAAGTACCTTGTCATCCCTTCCGAAACACACAACCTTTTTTTAAAAAAATTAATGTTTTATTTATTTTTGAGAGAGAGAGAGAGAGGAATATGAAGCAGGCTCCAGGCTCTGAGGTGTCAGCACAGAGTCTGATATGGGGCTCAAACTCAAGAACTGTGAGATCATTACCTGAGCTGAAGTCAGACACTCAACCAACTGAGCCACTCAGTCGCCCCAAATGCAGAACTTTTGATGTGGCAATCTGTCTACAAATGTAGCTGACCAACTTAAAATCTGTTCCTGAAGGAAAAATTACTATTTATTTCAAAGCTGTTATGATGATTTTTGTCAGCATTTGATATTAGTTGCTGTGACTGGCCAACTAGAACACTTTCTTCTTGTTGGGCTCTTATTATTTCTATGAAAAGTGTCTGAATTCTCTATATCCTTGTAATATCGTTTTAGCATGGTTTTGAGAAGTGGAACTTAGTGTTGTCTAGCTCTTTGGGGTCAGTAAGTACATTATGTCTTTATAGGCCTGACAGTCTTCACATCATCCTAGAGAAAAGACACCTTTGGCTGAATTTTTTCTGAGGCTCAGATCATCATCCTACAATCTAATGCAAAGCTCTCAATAATTTCTACCGTTAAAAAGCCCTTATCTTGAGAACACATATGTCTGTCTGCAACTGTCATGGGTCAGTCTCAGCTGCATTGCCACTCGGATGACACAAGGCAGGTACTTGTGTGGGGGCAGAAGTTAAGGGTTTCCCCAAACTCAGCAATCAATCACTAAAAACAGTATTTTAATGCAGTATTAGAAAAATAAAAATTAATGCAAAACATCTTGATAAACAGGTCTATGATTTGAGTGAGTGAGTTGCACACAGTCAGCTCCTGTCTGTATGGGAAATTTCTACTTCTTGGGGTGCTAGTCCTATCTGAACATTGGGGATTCCACCCTCAAGAGGGGCTTGTTTAAGGAAATTCAATGTGTGCTCACTGACAGGAAGCTCAGTGTGCACCGTGTGTGCCCGAGAGGGCAGCGGAAGGCCTGCCATGGCTTCTGTTTCAGTGTACAACTCTGCTCCTGTGTCTACTGGTTAGCACAGTTCTCTCTCTTTTTTTTTTTTTTAATGTTTTATTTATTTTCAGGAGGGAGAGAGAGAGAGACAGCGTGAGCAGGGGAGGGTCAGAGAGAGAGGGAGTCACAGACTACAACAGGCTCCAGGCTCTGAGCTGGCAGTCAGCACAGAGCCCGACGCGGGGCTCGAACCCACGAACCGCGAGATCATGACCTGAGCGAAAGTCGGACGCTTAACCGACTAAGCCACCCAGGTGCCCCAGCACAGTTCTCTTGAGCTTCCTCCTGCCTTGTCCTCCAGCCCTCACTGCAAGTCCTTTGTGATAGATCATTCTCGATGCACATACATCTGGGGAAGTCCATGCTCAACCCACATTTATTTATTTATTTATTTACAAATAGTTTATTGTCAAATTAGTTTCCACATAACACCCAGTGCTCATCCCCACGAGTGCCCTCCTCCATGCCCATCCCCCCTCCCCCCACATCCACCAGTCCTCAGTTTTTGTCAGCATTCAAGAGTCTCTCATGGTTTGCCTTTCTCCCTTTCCCCCACCATTTCCCCCCTTCTTCTCCCCCTTGCATTTAAATTGGCTGGGAGTGGAGCGTTTCTTGTTCTTGGATGGAGAATACCAGAAATATCACCTAAC
This sequence comes from Proteles cristata cristata, assembly GCA_017311185.1. NCBI lineage: Eukaryota > Metazoa > Chordata > Mammalia > Carnivora > Hyaenidae > Proteles > Proteles cristata. Next base: position 170,031 of record JAESUZ010004131.1, on the reverse strand, counting down.
TTGACTGTCAGAGAACGGTGTCCATAGATGTGTCACCATACTGGCTTGTCTTAAGCACTAAACACAATCACCGTATTCTGCTTTTCTACAACACCAAGGTGAATATGGAAAAGAGTTTCTCCACATAAAGTCACCTGTAAAGGTTTATCTTCTGCGGAACCTACTTGGTAAGTTCAAATTGGTGATGGAAACCAGAGATTGGAATGCCAATTGACAGTGAAGGAAAACATTATTTAAACCTGCTGTAAGCACTACACTCTGGTCCGCCCCAAGTTGTCTTAGAAAAGGCAGCCTAAGTAATCACGGTGTTTTGTCTTTGAGGCCCAACCACATCAGAACATCAATATCCTCTTTATAAACAGGGGCCCACATTTCATAACAGTATTTTTTAAATGCATACTGGCAGGAAATTCAAAGCTGGATGATTTGTATTGCTGCTATGATTCACTTGTGCCGAAGAAGAAACATCATAGAAGACCCTGCATCATGATCGCCTGCCGGAGTGGTACAGTGTCTGAGATCATGATTATTTACTTCCTCTCTTTTTTTTAACTTCTTATTGAATAACTATCTTTCCTCCACTTATATATAATCCAAGCAAGCTAGACACAAACAGGTATGTGTCTATTCAGGAGGGAAAACTAGATATAATAATTAAAAGCTACGTCTATGGTTAGTTAACACGTTACAGGCATTCCAGCTTTGGGTAGAAAATAGAAGGTGACCCTCCCTCAACTGGAGTTAACATGAAACTGAATTACATTAATCATTTTGAGACGACTGGCTCCGAGGGATGTTCTATAAATGATTTGCTGTGTAGGCCATGCCATTTCCTCAGGCTTTCCACTGGAACATCAATCTACTGCGAAATGAAGCATGAGCTGTCATTGTGAACACTAACATATTTGTGAAAAACACAAAAGATGCATCTAGAGAGGACACTGAGAATGAGGGTTTGCTTTTCTGCAAGGAAGAGAGGTGATATATCCGCTAGGCAACAACGACAATGAGCACAAAGTAATTTTGATTTATTAACTATGAGAGGAGCAATGCCAGTTTCCTTAGGCAGATTAATTTTGATGATTCCAGCAACTTTAGGAAGTCAGTATTATTATTTCTCCTTGAAAAGTGGGCAGACTGGGACTCAGAAATATTACATGCCTCACCCAAAGTCACTTAGTTGGTGTGTGGTGTGACAGCATCAGAAATCAGATCTGTCGGCCTCCAGCTCGCGGGGCTTTCTCCACGAACTCCTTCTCAGCTGTGCAAGTTTTTCTGCCACCAGAATTTCATACTTTTTGGTGAGACAACTACCAGACAGCATCCCAGGTTGGACAAAACCTCCAGATGAAGCACAGACCCACAAAGAAGTAGCTGTTTTTTTAAAACAACTTCTTTCTCTAAGTGCCTCAGTTTTGGAGAATGTGTGCCCTGAATGAATAAATCAGCACTCTCACTACTAAAAAGGAATAATCTATCCTCTCTATTAATATAGAAGTATTCCAGTTTTTAGATGGTTTCCCATGTTACTTTGACCCTTTGATTGGCATCTTGGATGAGCTACTGAATTCAAGTTTCTGAAGTGAGAGAAATGAAAGATCGCTCCGCTGGATTTTTCAACAGCCTTCTTACAGCCTTCTTACAAAGAGGTCTCTTCAAGAGCAATGCCAAAGAAAGCCAGACTGCTACACGGCTTCTCACTGCCTGTGCATATGCTGGCCCTCTGCCTATGTGTTTTCTGCATTGTCTCTTGACAAACTTCCCCTCCTCCTTTAAAATCCAACTCGACTGGCTCTCAGTTCTTCTGTGAAATCACTCTGCAATTCCCTGAGTAAAGTCGATCTCTTGTTTATTTTAAACCAGCACATAATTTTGCACACATCACTCTTAGATTCACTCAGCACTCTACAGGAACTCCTTCTGTATAATTCTCTCTTCGCATCTAGCCTATGGGTTACCCAACTTTTTTGATGAAGTCAGAGTCACCTTGTTCCCCCAGCATCTACGACAGTACTCAGTGTAAGAAAAAAATCCTCAATAAATATCGGTAGAAATGATACTTTAAAACCATGCAGTCTTATCTTCCTGTAGTCATCAGGAAGATGTGAAGAGATGGGTACTTTTTTGAGGTCTACGTTCTTGAAGAGCTTACCTAAAATCACGGTTGTTGAACCAAGTTCACTCTAAGTTCACTAAACTTGATTTATTACAATTAAACTTCCTGTTATAGGTTTTCTTTTGCTTGCCCTCTCCATATTTAATATACCTTCTGCTTATAGGATCATAGGATACCTGAAATAAGTGACAAAAATGGAGCCCCAGAGAGTCAAGGGACTTACCACAAACTTTTTAAAGCTTGTTTTTGGCTTTTTAACTTATTCAGAAGAAACATTTTTTAATAGTTGTGTGGGGCGTCATACCATGGAAAAAGTTGCCACCAGGTTTGTGCCTTTACAAACAAAGCCATTCACAAACTCAGTGTTGGCAATATTGATCCCAAGTTAGGATTGTGGTTTTCTTTTCTCAATTACCAAGCAATAAAATGCAAGCACGTGTTCATCCATACATACTGGCTGTCAATAAAAAAATAATAAAATGATATTTGCACTGACCATAGTCCGTGTTTTCCGGCTCCCAACAATTTGATGGCCAAAAATAGGGTGTCTGTGGAAAAAAAACAAGTGGAACCCAGGTTAAGCACATACAAAATTAGTAGAGTTCTTGGTATATGAGCTATGTTCATCTTTAGCAACTATCCAGAATATTTTGCTAATCATGTATGTCATGTATGTTTTGTAAGCCAGGAAAAGTCCCCAAAGAGGCATTGTAAAGCTTTTCTTCTACAATTACTTTGCTAAGCAATTGTTCAGTTTAAATGTGTGCAGCACCTTTGGGTACTTTAAATGTCGTACATTTGCTGCAATTTCACGTCAACTGACGTAACAGTAAAAGGCGTGCCTGCATCATTCAAAATAAGTGTTAATCCACAAAGACTGAAAGCAAAGGATTAAATTCAGTAAGACTCAAGAGAAAATGTGTTTAAATATAACAAATCATTTTTTGTGATTCATGAATCTTGTTACTGTCTTCAGCAGATCCAAAAGCTCAACTGTCAAGATTTACCCTAAGATCTGGCAAGCATTTGTCTGTTTTTGTCAATTACGTGATATAGCTCTCAACAATATCCAATTAGATTTAAACAACTTTTTTCTCTCACTTTAAAAAATATTTCTTCATAGAGGTGCCTGGAAGGCTCAGTCGGGTAACTGTCCGACTCTTGGTTTCAGCTCAGGTCATGACCTCGTGGTCTGTGGGTTCGAGCCCCACATCGGGCTCCATGCTGACAGTACAGAGCCTGGTTGGGATTCTCTCTCTATTGCCCTCTCTCTCTGCCCCTCCCCTGCTCGTGCTTGCTCTCTCTCTCTCTCTCAAAATAAATGACTAAATACATTTTAAAAAATGTATTTCTTCACAAAAACACTGTTTTAAAATTTTAAACTGCACAAGTCAGAGGTGATTTTTTAAAAATGAATTTTACTTGACATTACGTGATTTAATTTTAATTATTTTAATTGATTGGTGTGATTAACAATCGATAGAAATCTCATTCTGTGAAATTCTAGAAACTAACAAAACTACAAAGAAACCATCTGATCAGGAAAACCCTGTTATCCTCGTCAGTTTGTGTTTTCTAATAGAGCTTTCCTAGCCCCACTAGTTGGATGTGCGTGGCTCCAGACCACGGGGAAACTGAATGACTACGGTGTACTCTTTCAAACTTTGATGATGACTCCAGGACTCAATGGAACAGATGACTGCAGACATCAAACTTGTGGGTTTAATTATATTTATTAGTCAATTACATTAGCTATCCATGTGTCATGAGCATATTTGAGGTAATCTCTGATGAACCATTTGATAATTCTCCCTCCAGAAGATGGATTCTCAAGAAGGGGGAAGGGATAATTGGGGAGAATTGTTTGAATCTCTGAGGGAGAGCCTTTGCAAATTGCTCAAGACTTCCAGGGGATTTTGATTTAGCCCCTACTTCTTCTGGGAATTCTTGCAGCATAATAAAGAAGTCTACTGATGTTAGTTGTGTACACATGTAAACAAAATGACAACAAGAATTTGAGGTGGGGGGAGTTGAAACATAGAAGAAAGAAGACATCAAGGATTTTTAGGGTCCCATCTTCACCTGAATCCTTCTTGACTCCTTAGGAGATAGAGCTTTAAGGGTAAAATTGGGTCAGGATCTAGGGAAACCATACGGGGACAAAGTAGTTGAAATCTTGCTTTTGTGAGGGCCACTAGTTTTTTTGAGATACTTCTCAAAAGCGTTATTTCTTGAGGGTTGCTTCTCTATTTTGAGGTGTGTGTGTGTGTGTGTGTGTGTGTGTGTGTGTGTGTCCATGTACCTTACTTTTAAAATAGCTATTCTAGGGGCGCCTGGGTGGCTTAGTTGGTTAAGCGTCCGACTTTCGCTCGGGTCACGATCTCGCGGTTCGTGGGTTCGAGCCCTGCGTCGGGCTCTGTGCTGACTGCCAGCTCGGAGCCTGGAGCCTGTTTCAGTCTGTGACTCCCTCTCTCTCTGACCCTCCCCTGCTCACGCTGTCTCTCTCTCTCCTAGAAATAAATAAAACATTAAAAAAATTAAAAAAAAATAGCTATTCTAATCACATTTGTCAGACACGTATTTTTTTCTCAAAGCCATAAGAAATGGTCTTAACTGCATTCTTACCATTTTCCTTTATTCTTCTATCATTTACTTTTGTGAGAATTTCCTGACTAAAAATTAAGAGTGAAGTTCTTTTATGTTGTGATAGTATATGGAAATGCCATCACACCAACATTCTTCACTAATATTGCAAGACATTTTTCTAGCAAATGTGTTTTAATTTATAGCAAAAAAATAATTTAAAGAAAAACAAATGCTTATAATTCACTGAAATGTAAAAATCTACTTTTAAAGTTCAACTAGACTTCAGGACATTTTAATATACATGAGTTTCTCTTGGCTTTTCAGAGTTGGCTTCTTTTAACTATGATAAAATTGATCCAGCTGTTGCTCAACAATCTTTAGCACATATATGAATGTCAGGAAAGTCATGAAAGGGACCCAGGGAATCATGACAGATCTCAATTCCAGCTAGCTAATGAGGATAATAAGACAATTGCAAGTTTACAATAAATATGGAAATCACATGATTTAAATTGTTCTGAAAACTTGAGACAGATTTACATACTGAGCATATCAATGAAATTAAATGAAGAGTTCTGTTTGTCTCAAGTTCATGCCCCGAAGCTTCTTTGGATTCCTAATGATGGTTAAAATTTCAGTGATTCACTGGCAGAGTAGTAAACGTGATATGGCAAGTTTCCTATTTTAATTCATGATTTTTAAAATCCTCACAGGGAGCTCGATTTCAGCTCAGGGTAATCAAGAACTTTCAGCTGCTGGAACCAACATCAAAATGGAAGCGGACACCTTGAACAAGAACGTGTTTTCTGTTAAGAAAGCTGTTCAAACAAAAACCGATTAATGCCTTCACAGACATTACAGCAGGAATTCAATTACCCCTGACTTTTCTGGAGCTGCTTTTGTTTGCTTTTTAAATCTCGGTTTTAAGATCCTATGACTATTAGATATACAAATATGTCATATTTAGATTCTATTTCAAATGTGAACAGGCCATTAAAATATTTAACAGTTAATATCTAATAGTAATTAATGGATTTTAAAAGACTATCATCTGTCATCTATGCAGGCACATTGAAAACTTGCTAGCCTTCTGCCAATACCTAGCAGCTACGTAATACATCTACCACCCATTGCCTTGCCTTGTTCCTCGCTCCAGAATGTAGGGCGACCCATTCCCAGCTCTGCTCATCTTTGACTCCTGGCCGTGACTAAGACATGTAAACCTTGTCTGCCTACTAAGTTCAGTGTGGGGAGGACAAAAGCATGGTTAAAGGTTGTAAATCAAGTTAACTCACAACATTGTCCCCAACTTGGGGGGCTCGTTTGCTTTAAGGAAAAAGTTTAAATTAGACAATTCTCCAGAAATAAATAGACTATATACAACGCTTCCCTCATAGATATGTTATTTTGCATAGAGATAATTTTACTTGTAATATTACTGTGAAGATAGATAAAAGTTGTTATTTTTGTAAAAAGAAAAATCAGAATTTGTGAGGTTTTTATTAGGTCTAAAGTTTACATATAGTCTCCATGCGAAATTTTAAAAAAATTTAATGTTTATTTTATTTTTGAGATAGAGCACTAGAGGGTGGGGGAGGGGCAGAGAGAGATTGAGAGAGAGAGAGAGAGAGACACACACACAGAATCTGAAGCAGGGTCCAGGCTCTGAGGTGTCAGCACAGAGCCCGACACGGGGCTTGAACCCACAAACAGTGAGATCGTGACCTGAGTTGAAGTTGGATGCCCAACTGACTGAGCCACCCAAGCGCCCCTATTTGAAAAAAATTTTTAAAGAAAGTAAGATTATATGGAAAATGCAATCCTACAGTAGAAAAGTAAGTCCTTTAAAAAAATAAAAAAGTGTTAGTAAGAAGCAAATAATTTATTTGCTAATAAGTTATAATTTCTATTTATTAAAATGTTACCTTTAGGACCACAAGGTACTTTACCTTATCAATAAAGTATTTTTAAGCTACCACCACATTAACTATAAAAAAGATGACATTCCTTTATTTAAAGCCTTTTAAAATTATATAATTTAACTAATATATGTTGCTTGAATATTTAGGTCAGTATCATGATTTCGGGAGACTACTTTACCTCCTAGCTGTTCAGTGCATGAAGTCCTACAACTATTTGCCTCGTCTAAAAGGATCCTAAGGATGTGACGGTGAAGGTTTTCCAGGAAGACAAAGGTCTTTAAATGTTTTTAAAACATATTAACCTCTTTGTTCTCTCTTTGCCCAAGCAAGTTCTTTGGCCTTCAAGTTATTGTTTTGTCATTTATTTAGATATAGAACATCTAACGATATTCAGAACAAATGAGAGAGAATGCTTCGATGTCTACAAATTTGACAATGGGGAGAATCCTCCAAAAATACCTAGAGCAAGAGTCTCACATGATATGTGCCCTGATTTTATGGGCTAGAATCCACCAGGGAGTTATTAAGGAACCATGTCTAATAACATGTAGAATACACTTCAGTAAATCATTGTGAAGTCAAGTGTCAACTGCATGCTCAAGGATCAAAATTAGAGTCCACAGTCATTTTTGAAAGAATAATGGCATCTGTCTCATGTGAAAATGATTTAGAAAAATTCTTGTCAGTTTATGGGTTATCTAAGGTATACTTCTGTTGCAGATCAGCATCGTGCTGATCAGGCTTCACAGTCTTCTTGTAGGAAGGCCTCAGATACTGACATGCAGAAGCCTTTATATTCGCTACATTCTGTGTGGGATCTTTCCCATGAGAATTTGCTTTGACTGAAGACAGTATTATATTATGGACAGGGGCCAGGGTATAATCAATTCAGTTAGTTACATCTCTCTGCTTCCTTCCCGGTGGCTAAGGCAACTTACACATGAAGCACTCTCCCACCTCCTGAATTCCAATAAGCCACTCTCTGAATTTTTCTTAACCTTTTATATAAAACATATCTTCAATCATTATATGTTTTAGCTTTCACAAATAGTTTTGTGGAACCAAGCACATTCCAACTTTCTCTGCTTACTGTTTTTCAGTCTTAAATTTAATATTAATGAGTTTCTATCTAGCCTAAGTCAAAGAAAAGTTCTATTTTCAAAATTTTTTTTATAAAAACAATCAGGAAACAAAATGCAGATTTCTGTTTTACAGGTAAGGAATATTTTCATTAAACTCACCTGAAACCGGTAAAAGGTGCCATCGTCTTTGAGGGTGAGGACGTGATCCGAGATCGGAAAGAAGTAGCCATGGGCAGCCATTAATGTTCCCAAATGTAGCGCCTCCACTATTTCATGAAAACAAACAAATAAAAATGTAGGTAAAATCTTTTTTTTTCAAATGTTGATTTACAGGAGTAAACAGTTTTGTTCCCTTTAGAGTATATTCTTGCACTCAAACTCTTGACATCCTAAGCGACTTGGCTTTTTTTTTTTTCTTCTTTTTTTTCCAGTTCTTCCACACAGGGTACTGAGGTGGCTCCGGTTCCTGGTAGTGACTGTGCAACGGCCAGCGGCACCACGTGATGACCAGCACACGAGAACACAGCATTATGGAATGCTGAGACTGGAAGGTAATTCTGAAATCACAGAATCTGACTCCTTCATTTTATACATGAGACGTACTTTGCTATATGTTAATATTCTCCCACAAACAATTCTATTTGGCATTTATATAGCCCTTTAAGCTTTTAAAGGTATCCTCACTTGTCTCACCCCCCAGCCTATATAATGGATATCTGATACTATCAGGAATTCTTCTAATGACACGGATCACGATTACATGGTGTCATCAGGGAACAGTAAGGCATCTAGAACCATTTATGCTGTGTTAAGTGAGCGCTAAGCAAGCATCTATGGTACTACTATAGTCCTGCGATCATTGGACTGCTCTAGCTTCCACAGCTGTTCAGGTACAGTGTTCTAGGAACAAACTATGAAGATGTTTATTTGACAATGAAAATATTACATTTTCTGAGAAGGCTAAGAAACGGCTGGAACATAATACTTTGATACTCACTCTCTTTTTATAGCAGCCAACAATTTCTTCCAATAAAATGGTGAATAAAATTTGGTCAGCAGAATCATTACTGCATTTGTACAGGATAACATAAAGTTTGGCTAACTTAAAGTCTAGAAGATATGGAACTATGTAAAATAATGTTTTAGTCCAGCAACAAGTTAGATTTATTGATCTGTTCTGTAGCTTTCTATACAGTTTAGTTATGGATTTATTTATGTGTGTGTGTGTGTGTTTTTTTTTTTTTTTTTTTTAGACAAGTAAATGGTTCTTTAGAATTCTTATAGTAGTTCCCGGACTGTATGTATCTATCTATATTTCTAGCCATCAATCCTGGGGAGCTTTGATTCTCCAGCCAATATTGAGTCAGTAAGCTGCTTGCTGCAGTGCAGATAAGCACAAGAAACCTGTCCCTCCCCTCCACCCTCCCATGCCTATGGGAGAATTGCTGAATTTTATCTGTCGTAGTGCCCATTTTGATTGTCATCTATCATCTTGTAAACACTTCTGTTGGTAAATTGCCCTTCCGGCCTGTTTCTGTGTTGTTCTTGCCTATAATAAAGAAGAACTGCCAATCATCTTCTTTGCCATGTCCTTGGAAGACTGTTGTTAAGTGTCCCAGCCATCTTATTCACACTCTCAATTAAGTCCCTCCTTGCATACCATTGTTTTTTCTACAAAGAAGCAATCTTCCATCAATTAGATGTGTGTGTGTGTGTGTGTGTGTGTGTGTGGGTGGGTGGGTGGGTGGGTGGGTGTATCACGTCTATATCCTTATAGCTCAAAGTCGAGACCTTCTCAAAGCCTGTGCTGCTTACAGCTATATACCCACATGTTCTTTGACTCCTGCTGAAACTCAGGAGCTAGTGTGGTGTTGGAGGAAGAACAAAACCTTTGGAGGCACTCACTAATTTTTGTTACCTAAACACCGTGTGCTTCTCCCACCTTACAGGGTTGTTGAGAGAATCAACCAAGAATATATGTGAAGAAGTTGGAATAATGTCCTGTGTATAGGAGGCATTCAATAGATGTGCTGTCCCTTCGTTATTTACACATGAATTCATGCTACTTTAATCCAAATCACTGCCAGGAAGTGCACTTGCATAAATTTGCCGTCAACGAGGCTGAGTGAGAGAAACTGGCAGTCATAAATAGCATCCTAAATAGCCACCTACATATTATTTGTGTGTGTGTATGTGTGCGGATCATTTAGAAAGTTGAAATAGTAAGCGGATCTACAAGGATTGCTGGCTCATAACAATGAGCAGGTGCATACAGCCTTGTTCATATTCTGAGTCCCTGGACTCACCTACCAAGAGGCAGCAGTCAGAGCAACACATTACATTGTTTTCAGATTTCAAAGTCAGATGCAGCACCTGTCCTGTTATAACCATCTTTATTCGTTCTATTCACAGCAGCCTGTGGCTGAGGAAAATATTTGCGCTACCTTCCGGAAAGAGAATTGAGTTATGGCACATGAGAAAGTTTGCAGGGAATAGATTCAGGAAAGGAACACTGAGATGCCTAGAAAGATAAATAGTGAAAGGCTTCTGAACTCTAATCAGAGGAATGAGGTGACTGAAATAAAGAACAAAAATCAGTGGGGTGCTGAAGTACTCATCGGGATTAGAGAAAATATGGTGAAAGTAAATATAGTGAAGCTGCAGGAAAAAAGTCAGAAGCAAATGAACGTAAGCACATTCTGACCTGTCTGCATCCACTAGATACTGATTCTGAGACAGCATGCATTTCTAGAGGGTAGGTTCATATCTGCAGGTTTTCCTCATGTAGCACTACCATGCATGGTCAGGTCGTACGAAGTCATGTGCTTTGTCACAGGACCACCAGCGACATGGCTCCAGAATCAGAAAAGCGCTCAGAGGAAAAGTCAGGGAGTTGGGGAGGACTGTCTGCTTCCTTTCGGACTTTCAACTTGGCACTACGCATATCAAGAGGAAAAAGAGCTATTGAGCCAATATTTGCTGAATGAGTTAATAAGTAAATTTATGAATCCATGACACATCAAAAATATGAACAATGTAGTGCTGCATGACAAAAAGACAACACGAGCGATTTTGTGTTGTGATGATGAGCTCCTTGTTCAGCTCTTCCAAGATAATGCAGATATTCGTGGTCGCATTTCAAGATGCTTTTATAAGCTTTTGAGGTGGGGCTGTGGTAGGTATTTTAATTACGGGAAAAGGTAATCGCGAGATTAATGGCATAAACACCACTAAGAGATCTGAGTGGGCAGGGTGTAGTGTTCTCAAGGCTGAAGTGTCTACTGCTTGTGATAAAGATGGAGCTGCACTTCCCCCCGGTTCCTCTGCTTCTGAATGTCAGCACAGCCTTAACCTAATAAGAATCCAGAGGACTGCTGACAGTCTGGGAACGAAGTGTTGGAAGAGTTTAATGAGTAATCCATCAAGATGGCCCTCCCAATAATGACACACCAGATGGCTCCACAACATTACGCTCCTCGGCAAAATAATCACTCATTATTCTCGTACTTGTGTTATTCACGCCACCCGTACAGCTAAATAAAGTTCAGCAACAAACCTGCCATAAAATTCCAGTTTATTTTTCTTTTGGAGAGTCAAGCCATGAACACACTGGGAAATAAAAACCCGTCTCCAAGCCACTGTTACCATGTGAACAGCCTCACGTAGCTTTGTCAAGCCTGATCTATTCACCACATTACTACATCCCAAACCCTGAAACAACAGAATTATCAAAATCCTTTAAAAGCAAAGAGAATTCTGCATAACGTACCTTACTTTTGAATCACAAGTACTTGAGAAAAGCATATTATAAAATAGGCGTGTGCTGTTCAGTGCTAGATTCCTGTACATAGAAATATACATACATTTCTATACTCTGTTCTATACTTACAGCATATTTTCAAAACTCACTAATATCTTCCTTGACCAGATGCCCAAACCCTGGCAGGCCCAGCTCCTCCCAAATGTAGTCCATAATTGTGAAATGATTGAAAAATCCCTTTGAACCAAGAAAATAATAATAAAACGATCTTGCTAAATTATGTTTTTATTTCTATCATGCATTATTTACTTTTATTTTCTGTGTATTATTAAAAATGTGATTGTTTCATCATAAGCACACAGCATACTTGATGTAGTAAGTAGGATTAGTGTGTGGGGAGAAATATTTTAGAAGGAAATCCACTCAAAACAGAAAAAAATGACAGCCAATGATACGATATTAGGGAGAGAAAAAGCTAAGAAGCAGACAGGGGTAAGTTACTAAATTGTAAAACAGCAGACATTCGTCAAGCTGATTCTGAGTCATAAAGATTTTGTTCAACTTCTTATCTCTGTTTAAGGAGACACAGACGTGGTCATTTTAGAAACCCTTCAAAATATAATTTCTTTTAGAGCTGGCATTTGAAAAGGTGAGATTAGTCATGTGGAAAAATCAAACATGCAGCACATTTTATCCTCTCACAAGGTCAAATAAAAGTAAACTATTACTATATTTAGGAATGTCTGAGATATGTCCACATTCTCAATAGTTCTAGAGTTAATCAAAGGAGTAGGTATTTGGGCTTTCATCTATTTTTTTAATGTTTTGTTTATTTCTGAGAGAGAGAGAGAGGCAGCATGAGCAGGGGAGGTCAGAGAGAGAGGGAGACACAGAATCCGAAGCAGGCTCCAGGCTCTTAGCTGTCAGCACAGAGCCCGTCGTGGGGCTCGAACCCACGAACAGTGAGATCATGACCTGACCCGAAGCCGGACGCTTAACCCACTGAGCCACCCAGGCATCCCCTCCCCTGTATTTTTTTTTTTTTAAAGCATCATTTCCACACAGAAATATCGAGTGCTGCTTGCTTTCAACAATCATAATCAGGGCATAGAAGTGAATAATATGGTGATGATATAGAAAGGATAAGATAAAATAGATTCTATTTGGGAGAAATAAAAACAGAGGCATAGTTTAGATCAACTGTGAGGAACACACGAGGTAATGAAGACAAGTAAATAATATTCCCAAACAAAGGAGCGGAGTACAGAGCTGAAGTAGCCAAGCTGTGCACCCAAATAATGACTCCCTCCCTTGCTGATTGTGTGACTTGGCGACAACAGACTTGCGTTTTCTGGGCCTCGGTGTACTCATCTGTAAAATGAGGATAATAAAATATTCATATCAAAGTCTTGTTGAGAGGATAAGCAGAGGTAATGTGTGCAATGCACTTCACATAAGGCCTGCCACATAAAAGTGTTATAAAACTTGAGTTACTGTTAGTGAGTTGATACTTAAGAAAGGACACACACAGTAGCAGTCAGTCTAGTGCTCAGGCAATGAGGAAACCGGTAGCTGGCACTGATCTAAGCCTCCAGGTCACGTTAAAAGCTTACAATTCAACATTTTAAAAGTCCTCCAGGTGATCAAACTGGGGTCTCTTGTGTGTAGATGATAAATCAAATCTGCTGTAGAATATACCTTCATATTTTCCTAGACAGCAAAGAACACTACCAAGATCCAAAGGTTTGGTACTATAGCTATAAAGAAAGATTGCCAGAGGTAATACACCTTGCACACTGGGTTTACAATCCAAAACCTGACAGTGCCAGGGGTCATCGGGAAAGCCCCTTGTCTAAGAGAGAGGTGGGCAGGACTTACTACACAAGACACGCTGAGCTGACACTGCTGAGAAATACTGGTGACAGAGGAGTCACAGTGACAGCAGCTGGAACACACATGAATTCTTAGAAAACCATAGTATTTGCTCAGGGCTCCAAAAAACCAACCCATTAAAAAAAAAACCAGTTGGCACTGAGAGTAACACAATCATAAAAAGTGGCCCTTACCAGACACACAGAGTAGAACAGTCCAGTTGCCTAACATCAGCAGGTATTAAGAAATTATTTAAATATGAAGAGAAATGCTAATTTATTTTATTTTTTAAAGTTTATTTATTTATTTTGAGAGAAAGAGAGAGAACCAAGTGGGGAAGGGGCAGAGAGAGAGAGAGAGAGAGAGAGAGAGGATTACAGCATTGACCCTGCTGTGAAGCTCAAACTCACAAACCGCGAGATCATGACCTGACGAGGAATCAAGTCGGATGCTTAACTGACTGAGGCACCCAGGTGCCCTGCTAAATTTTATTTTAAAAAGAGACCTATGCATTACTGGTATGGAGAACTGGCTTAAGATCGTCACTACATAATAACTAAATGATATCGGGATGTTCTTTTCACAAATACAGTATATCCTTCTGTGTAAATGATATACTTCCATCATTGTACAAAATGAACTACATTTTAACAAGACTCTATCATATTTATATGTGTGATAGGTGCATATAATGGTGATTCGTATGAAAGAAAATCACTTTGAGTTCATCCAAGAACCGTATAAGGAAACTGTAATAATCACAAGAGCCAAGGCAATCATAACTTATTATGGGACACAACATTCCCTCTAATATTCAGCACACTGGGGTCTCTGGGTAGCTCAGTGGGTTGAGCACTGACTCCTAATATCAGCTCAGGTCATGATCCCAGGGTCGTGGGATCAAGCCCCATGTTGGTTCTGTGCTGAGCATGGAGCCTGCTGAAGATTCTCTCTCTCTCTTTCTCTCTCTCACTCTCGCTCTCTCCCCTTCTGCTCTCCCCCACATGAGCATTCTCTCCCTAAAAAATAAAAGAAATAATAAAATTAAATTAAATAAATAAAATAAAATCCAGCATACATTCTGTAAAATTTCTACCAGTTGGCCTCGTTGAATGAGTTAGAAGGAAGCGGGAGTGGGGTGGGGGGTGCAGTGAGTTAACTTATTAGATAGGGAGTTTCCGCGTCATGGGCTGATTCACACCAGCAACAGCACACACTACTGAACAAGCACACATACATATCAAGGGAAAACTGCAGGTCATGGGGTTTGAGTTCTAATCCTAGTTCTGTGACTGCATATCTTGAGTAAGTCATCTTGTTTCTCAGGTCCTTAGAGTCAACATCCATAAATGCAGGGCTGGATCGCCAAACTCTTTCCAACTTGGCTTCTGTGGCGTGCAACCAACTTTCAACTGGAAGTTGTGGCAAAAATGATGCCACCCTTATTTTGCCACTTTGTGCCAAAGGGAAATTGATTTTTCTTCTTCTGCAAATAACCTACAGTAAAGAATTTTGTGTGCACAGAGCAAATGTCATACTTATTTCAAACAAATAGGAACTGGATTGATGAGTATTTTCTATTTATATGCTTCGTACAACTAGTTGCAAAAATGCAGGCATGATACGGGAATAACCAGTAATTCACCCTATGTAACAAAATGATCTGAATGCATTTGGTTTGAAAATCAAATGTCACTGGAAAATCTGACAGACTCCACCAAAAATCTGCTAGAAGCGATCCATGAATTCAGCAAAGTCGCAGGGTACAAAATCAATGTACAGAAATTGGTTGCATTTTACACCCGAATAATGAAGCAACAACAGAAAGAGAAATAAAGAAACTGATCCCATTTACAATTACACCAAGAACCACAAAATACCTGGGAATAAACCTAACCAAAGATGGAAAAGATCTGTATGCTGAAAACTATAGAAGCTTAGGAAGGAAACTGAAGACACAAAGAAATGGAAAAACATTCCATGCTCATGGATTGGAAGGATAAATATTGTTAATATGTCAATACTACCCAAAGCAATCTACACATTCAATGCAATCCCAATCAAAATTGCACCAGCATTCTTTTCAAAGCTAGAACACACAATCCTATAATTCGTATGGAACCACAAAAGACTCCGAATAGCCAAATTAATGTTGAAAAAGAAAACAAAAGCAGGAGACATCACCATCCCAGACTTTAGACTCTACCACAAAGCTGTAATCATCAAAACAGTATGGTATTGGCACAAAAACAGATACATAGACCAATGGAATAGAATAGAGAACCCAGAATTGGACCCAAAAGTGTACAGCCAACTAATCTTTGACAAAGTAGGAAAGAGTATCCAGTGGAAAAAAGACAGCCTCTTTAACAGATGGTGCTGGGAGAGCTGGACAGCAGCATGCAGAAGAATGAAACTAGATCATTTTCTCACACCATGCACAAAAATAAACTCAAAATGGATAAAGGACCTGAACGTGAGACAGGAAACCATCAAAACCCTAGAGGAGAAAGCAGGAAACTACCTCCTTGACCTTGGCCACAGCAACTTATTACTTGATATTTCTCCAAAGGCAAGGGAATTAAAAAGCAAAAATGAACTATTGGGACCTCATCAAGTTAAAAAGTGTCTGCACTGGAAAGGAAACCACCATCAAAACTAAAAGGCAACCAACAGAATGGGAAAAGATATTTGCAAATGACATATCGGATAAATGGCTAATATCCAAAATCTATAAAGAACTCACCAAACTCCACACCTGAAAAGCAAATAATGTAGTGAAGAAATGGGCCAGCGACAGGAATAGACACTTTTCCAAAGAGGACATCCAGATGGCCAACAGACACATGAAACGATGCTCAGCATCGCTCCTCATCAGGGAAATACAAATCAAAACCACACTGAGATTCCACCTCATGCCAGTCAGAGTGGCTAAAATGAACAGATCAGGAGACTATAGGTACTGGTGAAGATGTGGAGAAACGGGCACCCTCTTACACTGTTGGTGGGAATGCAAACTGGTGCAGCCGCTCTGGAAGACAGTGCAGAGGTGCCTCAAAAAATTAACACTAGAACTCCCCTAGGACCCAGCAGTAGCGCTGCTAGGAATTTACCCGAGGGACACAGGAGTGCTGTGGCATATGGGCACATGTACCCCAGTGTTTACAGCAGTGATTTCAACAATAGCCAAACTATGGAAAGAGCCTAAGTGTCCATCAACTGATGAATGGATCAAGAAGATGTGGTTTATCTATAAAATGGAATTCTACACGGCAATGAGAAAGAATGAAATCTGGCCTTTTGCAGCAACATGGATGGAACTGGAGGGTGTTATGCTAAGTGAAATAAGTGAGTCAGAGAACGACAGATACCATATGTTTTTACTCCTTTGTGGATCTTGAGAAACTTAACAGAAGATCATGGGGAAGGGATGGGGGGAAAAGTTACAGAGAGGAAGGAAGGCAAACCATAAGAGGCCCTTAAATACAGAGAGCAAACTGAGGGCTGATGGGGGCTGGGGGAGAGGGGAAAGTAGGTGATGGGCACTGAGGAGGGCACTTGTTGGGATGAGCACTGGGTGTTGTATGGAACCCAATTTAACAATAAATTATATATTTTTAAAAGTATGTGCTGGGCTATTGGCTTATGAAGAAGGATAACTGGGGATTGGAAAAAAGTCTTATGTTCCACTTTCCAGCTTTTCTTATCAAATCCGACTCTGAACAACAACAACAACAATAACAAAAGAAAATCAAATGTCACTCGTATAAAATAAGCAACATAGTCTTCTGATAATACCTGCTAATAGTATCTCTTTTTAAAAAAAGTCACTGTTCATCAATATATTTAAATCGTGATTAAGTAGAAGACTAATTTCAAGCCATAGCTTTGGTCATAGAAAAAGTCACAGTTATTATGCAATTTATAAAAAAAAGCCAGATGTAATTTCCTTTAATATGTATTTTGCAGGAGCCAGTGCTTCTACTGGGGGCGTGGAGTGGCCTGGGGTATCCTCTCATGTGTGAAACTCTCTAGATCATCTTTATCACCTGCTGTTTTTTTTTTTTTTAAAGTAAAGACCCCAATTGGCATAAACACATGTACTTATCAGTTTCATTTTCTCATGTCTGTGTCTTTATGCTGGTTTCTGTGTGTGTTGGAAACCAATTAACCTGGAAATAAGCAACATCTGGGGATACCTGAATTTTAATATACAATGCATGCCATGGTTCTACTCAATAGAGATGGTCCCTTGCAAGGAGCAAAGTTTGGAAATGAGAAGGGGGTAAATTTATTAAATGAGATACAATCAGTAAATTAATTGCTCTTTTTTCCATTAAAAAATTTTTTTTAACATTTATTTATTTTTGAGAGACAGAGCATGCATAGGGGAGGGGCAGAGAGAGAGAGACACACACAGAATCTGAAGCAGGCTCCAGGCTCTGAGCTGTCAGCACAGAGCCCAAGGCAGGGCTTGAACTCACAAACCATGAGATCATGACCTGAGCTGAAGTTGGACGCTTAACCTACTGAGCCACCCAGGCGCTCCACTCTCTTTTTTTTTTCCATTTAAAAACAGCACAACCATCCATCAGTAATTCGGTTTTAATTTTAAATATCAAAAATTTATCACTATTGCATAGCAGTGAGAATGAGGCAGGTTCACTAACCAGAATAAAGAAATACAGATGAGCTGATTAAAGGATTAACACCTCCTAAAATCTTTATTTTTGCATGATAAGCCAAAATCTAAGCACCAGATGTTTTTAAGGGATTAAAATCAAATCTAAAAATATGGCTTCATAAGATTCTTTTAATAAAGTGTGTAGACAACTCTACTGCCAAAATTCAAACCGAGAATTTCTAGATGCTATATAGATATGAGTAATAAGAAAAGACCGATCCTCAGTGGGTTTGCAATCTTTGCGGACCACCCTTCTCTACTGGCACCTGCTGCAGAGTGCACGGCCCTTCATGAGGCAGTAGTTAGAGCACAGACTTTCAGCCACATTGTCTGGCTCTGCTGCATATTAGAGATCCTCTAGTTTTGGATACTGAATTTTTAAAACTTTCAGTATCATGAACACCAATGTGATAAACATTCTGGTGACATCGCCATTGCACATATCTCCTGCTTGACTTCTCCCCTGAATTCCTACGTTGTGTCCAAGAGCCTGTGTGACATCTCCACGTGAGTACTGAACAGACCCCTTGCATTTATCACGGCAAAGCTGAACTGCTGACTTTCATCTCACACCTGCCCTTCTTGTAGTATCTCCCATAGCAGCATATGTCAGTGGTTTTCCTTTCACGTCTCAAGCCCAAACCCTTGAAAATTATGATGTCTGTCTTTCTCTGACTTATCATATCTAGTCCAAGAGCATATTCCAATGATTGGTCCTTGTGAACCTGGAATCTATACCCACCTCCAACCCCCACCAGCCCAATCTTGTATCATCTCTTGATGAGATCTCACTCAGAGAGGAGATGACATTCAGACTAGTTTCCATTCACGCTGTGCTCTTTGCCACAGTGATCATTTTAAAATGTAAACTCAGCAATTCCACTTCTAGATATTTATCTGAAGAAACCAAAAACACCGTAGAAGCAGTATTTACAATAGCCAATATATGCAAGCAACCCAAGTGTCCATCAATAGATAAATGGAAAGAAGATGTGATCATACACACACATACACACACACACACACACACACACACACACAGAGAGAGAGAGAGAGAGAGAGAGAGAGAGAGAAATATCAATCAGACACACAAAAAAATGAGATCTTGCCATTTGTGATAACATGGGTGATGCTAGAGGATATTATACTAAGTGAAATAAGTCAGACTGAGGAAGATAAAGGGTAATTTCACTTATGTGTGGAATGTAAGGAACAAAACAAATGAACAAACAATCAAAACACAGCCTCATAGATACAACAAGCAAACCGGATGATGAGCTGAGAGGAGGGGTTTGGGGGATGGACAGAGTTGGTGAAGGGAATTATGAAATGCAATCTTCCAGTTATGAAATAAATGTGACACAGGGATACAGCATAGGAAGTATAGTCAGTAATATGGTAACAATGCTGTGTGGTGACAGATGGGAACTTGACTCGCTGTGGTAAGAACTGTCTAATGTATACAAATATTGAATCACTGTGTGCTACACTTGAAACTAATGCAGTATTATAGGTCCATTATTCTTCAATAATAAAATGTGAATCAGATTATGAAACTCTTAGTACAATCTTCCAATAAGTTTTCATATTTCTCAGAACAGAGCTCAAATTCCTTGACTTGGCTTTAGAAAATCCTACATGATTGACCACTAGTTATTTCTCTGTCTTCTTCCCCTGTTATCCACCCCTTCCCATATCCTGCTCTGGAGCACCAACCTCCTTGCTGTACCTCAGACATACCAGGCATGGGCCTGCCATGAGGCTTTGCACTTGCTGTTCTCTCTGCCTGGAATGCCAGCACTCTTTGTCCAAAGAATTGGGCATCCCACTTCATTCCTTGAGCTGATCTCTGGCCAAAGCCACCACATCAGTGACTGCACACCTGACTGCACAGTATAAAATAGGATTCACTCTCTACGCATCTTTTTACTTTGTCTTCTCTTCATAACACTCACCACCACTTACCATATTAAACATTTGTCTATTTATTATTTACCTCTTCCAATGAACATGCAAGCTCCATGTGAATGGGAACTCTTTTTTTATTTTTTGTAGTTTTTCATTTGTTTGTTTACATTTTTGGTTTGTTATCTTATCAGCCCCTAAATTTTCTGTAATATTCAAGCAACTAAAAAAATCTATCACCAAAAATGGGCACATGAATCCTATATTATTTCATAGAATGGATTCTTAGAAATAATATAATAGAGTCAAAAGTTACAGACACTTATAAAGCATTGCTAAATATTGCAAATTTAATTTCTAACAGTGTATATAATTTAAATTCTCACCAGGAGGTTATAAATATATTGGTTTCCCTGTAAACTTATGAACCATTTGGCATTAGGATTCATTTCCTCATTCCTCATTTGCTGGAATAAATGGTGTCTTGCTTTAATTTGAATTAATTTGTGTTGTGCTACATTATACTGAATTTTAGCTAAAAAAAGACTAGTCTTGTTATACCTAGCATGAGTGAAAGAAAAATACATACAGAGTTTTCAGTGAAGGCTTTGAGAAAGGTATGGAAGGATATTAGACTCAAGGGAAGAGTAAAGTCCTTCAATATCTCTCCAATCCTCCTAAAAATGCTTTACTTTCTAATTCTTCATTTTTGATTTGTTGCCTAGGTTTTATCTTACTTACTTACTTACAATATACACCCTTTTGATTTCCTTTAATTTTTTTTCTTTATTATTGATCCATACCAGGCTTTAGCAATTTACTCTATGAGTCTTCATTTCTTCATCTATCCATTCATCTACTCAACCATCCATCCATCCATCCATCCATCCATCCATCCATCCATCCATCTTGCTATTCATCTAATATATAGTTATTCATTTTCTGCTTGGTTTCATTCCATGGATACAAAAGTGAATATGACATTCTTTCTGTTTATATTTTCAAAACACACAATACAATAGAATAACTATGCTTTAAGAAAAAGTAGGTAATGACTTCTGGTTTCAACTGAGACATGATAAGGAGCTTAGAAGTTGTCACTCCCATTGTTACAACAAGGAAAAGCTGAACAAGCTGAAAATCAAGTTTTCCTGGAGCAATCAGACAACTGAGGTTATAGGACAAATCTTTACCTGAAAATCTGCAGAGACAGCCTAATTCAGAGACACAGCCCAGATTTACTTACTTAGAGAATCAATTCATCTCTTCCTTCCCTTAGTGATTAACCTAACAAAATATATACAGGATCTGTGTGTAAAAGATAAGAAAACACTGACAGAGAAAATAAAATATATTTCATGTTCATAGATTGGAACACTAAGGTGCCATTTTGTTTCCATTTGATCTACAGATTCATTACAAAACCAATCAAAATCCCAGCAAGCTATTTTGTAGACACTGACAGAATGATTCTACAGCTTATATGGAAAGGCTAAAAAAAAAGAACAACAACAACAAAAAAAACAAAACAAACAAACAAACAAAAAAACAGAATAACAACCATAATATTGAAGAATAAAAACAAAGTTAGAAGATTCGCACTACATGACTTCAAGATCTACTTTAAAGTTATAGTAATAAAGAAAATATGGTATTGGTTAAGGAACAGACAAATAGATGACAAGAACAGAATACAGAGCCCAGAAATAGACCCATACAAATAACAATTGATCTTAGACAAAAGCACAAGGGAAATTAAAAAAAAAAAGGATAGTCTTTTTCAGGAATTATTTACTGTTTTACACAACCAATTGGTCTGTAAAAAAAAAAAAAACAATGAACTTAGACATGAACTTAGACACAGACACTTACATTATCACAGATGATGTAACGTTCACTGTAAAGTGATGGCCCTCCCCCCGACCTTTCATATTGTTCTTCAGAAAGAAGTTACTAAATGTAGCCCAAACTTAAGAAATGAGGAGTTATGATCCACCTCATTCAGGGTAAAATGTATACATAAATTATTTGGAGATTTTTGGAAAGGGACTTTTTTTATATCCTTTATTCATTCATTTATTCACTCATTCATTCATTCTCTATCAGCATGAACCTATGGATGCATTTTTAAAAGTATTTTAAGATATTATCCAATGCTACTTAATTTATTTTATTGCAAAAATGTTCCATCTCTGGTCATTGGGAACTCTTTCAGTTGGCTCCCATGTCGCTTTGGCATACCTCCATCATTATGTGTACCCTTAAATGCATATTACTAACTGAAAGAAGCCAGCTTAAAAAGGTTATAGACGGTACAACTCCATTTATATGACATTCTAGAAAAGGCAAAGCAATATAGATGATAAACAGATCAATGGTTGCCTGATGTGATGAAAATGACATTTTATCTCTGTGGTTTTCCTCTCTCAAACCTATAATCCCAGTCAACTCATGCAAAAAAAAAAAAAAATCAAACAAATTCCAATCCAGGGACAGTTTATAAAATACCTGACCATTACTCAAGACTGCCAGGGAAACAATAAACAGGAGAGTCTAAAAAATTCTCACAGTTTAGAGATGGTTACCAAGACATGACAACTAAATGTAATGTGGTAACTTGGATGGGATCCTGGACAGAAGAAGGACATTAGGTAAAAAGAAAGACAACCTGAATAAAGTATGGACTTTAGTTAATAATGTATCAATATTGGTTTAGTAGTTGTGACAAACGTATCATACTAATGTAAGACATCAATAACAAGGGAATTGGGGTGGAAGAAAGTGCAGAGAGCAATCGATGAAATTTTATTCAATCGCGTGGGAGAGTTGAAATTGTTTTTAAGTACTCAGAATAAAGATAAATGAGAGATGCCTTGGTCACCTCTCCAGAGGGCTTCCAGCCTGGCTGTCTTCTGATCTGTGTTCCACAATATTGTCCTTTGATCTTCTAAAGAACAAACACTAACTTTGTATTTGTTCTAAAGATCAAATGTAATGCAACTAAAGTTATTTAACATAGTCTCAGGGACAGAATAGAAACGAACAAATGTGGCTATCATTTTGTTGCTTTCCAACTTAAATCTATTCAAAGTTAACTTCTCCCCATCACCTAACTCACTCCTTAATGATGTCCTTGGGGGCAAGTTTCATCCCTGCTCTACAAAGAAGTTGCTCCTGATAACTTATTCTGCCCAAGACCTGCCTTTACATTATATTCACTCATTCTTTCAGTCAAACTAGATGATCTGAAGCAGGCTGGTTCTCTCCTCTGTGCCTTTACTCTAGTATTTATTATATCCACAAAAGTACCCTTGCTTATCTTCACCGGGTGAAATTCTATGCAATTCCCAAGGTCCACTCAAATACAGCCTTCCCTCATGAAGTCTTTTCTAATTCCATCAGGAGTGCACCCTCCCTCCAATGAGTTCCCAATTCCTGATATCTTTTATTGTAACTGATTGTGTTCTGGTATTAGTCTTTCCTATTATTTCACAAAGATCCTGAAAGATAGGTTCTCTGTTTAAACTCTGTTTCCCTGGCCATGCACTTAACACCTGCTATGTGTGGAACGTATCATTTGTGTTGAAAATAAAGTAAGGAAAAGTGAATTTAACTTTTTTTTTTTTTCCTAGGAGAGAGAGAGAGACAGCGTGAGCAGGGGAGGGTCAGAGAGAGAGGGAGTCACAGACCGAAACAGGCTCCAGGCTCCGAGCTGGCAGTCAGCACAGAGCCCGACGCGGGGCTCGAACTCACGAACCGCGAGATCATGACCTAAGCGAAAGGCGGACGCTTAACCGACTAAGCCACCCAGGCGCCCCTAAAGTGAATTTAACTTTAAAAAACATTTACTTTTGAGTATTTCTTTGATACTTATAATAAATTCCCACTTTGCTCTGATAATTGATATGATTAAAGCTTGCAGTTCAGGGGCTGATATATTACTTTTAGAAGACTCAGTTGGTTAAGGGTCCAACTCCTGATTTCAGCTCGGTTCATGATCTAACCGTTCATGAGCATGGGCCCCACATCAGGCTCGGTGATGAGGGCATTGAGCTTGCTTGGGATTCTGTATCCCTCTCTCAATGCCTCTACTCCACTTGTGCACTTTCTCTCTCTTTCAAAAATAAATTAGTAAACATTTAAAAGACTAAATTAAGAGTTAATATCTTGATTGAAGCCATGCATTTAATAGTTGCTCTAAGAATAATAAGAAAATGTGTAATTTGTATGAAAGGATTTTAAATTTTGTTATTTTGTACCTATAAATTGCAATGGTTACTATAAGAAAACTTGAGAATTTATTAAATTTTGAAAATAACAAATAGAAAAATTTCAAATGTCATATTCTCTATTTTTAATTAACACATAGTGCAAACACAAAATTATTTCAACTCAATCCATATTTTACATCCAAGTACATGCTTACATACATTTGGAATAGAAAATAACTAAAACCCAGTTTATTTTTCTTCTAGATATCTTTGAACTCAACTTACTTTTTAAGTAGACTTCACCCTCAGCACTGAGCTCAACATGGATCTTGAATTTACAATCCTGAAATCAAGACCTGAGCTGAGATCAAGGGTCAAATATTCAACTGACTGAGCCACCCAGGCTACCTTAAACCCAACTTTTTTTTTTTTTTTTAATTTTTAAAAGTTTGTTTACTTTGAAGGACAGAGAGACAGAGTATGAGCAGGGGAGAGGCAGAGGAAGACACAGAATCTGAAGCAGGTTCCAGGCTTAGAGCTATCAGTACAAAGCCCAATGCGGGGCTCAGACTCACAATCCACGAATCATGACCTGAGCTGGTCAGACGCTTAACCAACTGAGCCACCCAGGCGCCCCATAAACCCAACTTTAAAAACACAAGTAAAGAACTCAAACTAAAGGCATTTGAGATGAGACTCCTGGCACTTGGGACCTTACCCATCCCTCCAAAGATGACATAAATGGGCCGAAGTCTAGTCCCTTAATTTTGCCCATAGGAGAGAATGCTGTGTTGCCTAAAACACAGTTTTAGAAGTAACTAGCTGCAACCAATTCTGACTGTAAAATCTTCACAAAAGCAGCGCAGCTTGAGACTTACCTACGCTAAAAAAAAAAAAAAAAAAAAAAGCAAATGTATTTCATCCACATGAAAAAAATTGTTAGTAAGAACTTTAGCCTAATTACAAAAATGTCTGACAGGAATGGTCTATGAAGTGCAGTCATGAATAAAGATATGCAGAATGGTAAAATCCATTTTAACTGTATTAATTCTTTAGCATGTTCAGAATTTGAATTTGAGCATTAAAGCAAATTTGGAAGTTGGGAGAAAAACAGACAAAAGCTATGAATAATAAATGATTGCTTCCAGACCTTTTATTTTCCAGAAATTTTATTTAGATAATTAATAATAGAAATAATTACTTGAATTGTGTAGTTTTTATTGGTCAAAATGGTGGAAGTAGTCAAAATAATGTGTAAAGTAAGACATGTACATTACTACGAAGAGAGCAAAGTTGTTAAAAATAAAAACTAGCGTCAATGATATTAAAATGCCACCCTTTTTAAAGCTAACAAGTATGCAATGATAGGGAAACATACTGTATCAGAGAAACGAAAGCTTCATAGTAGTATTTATTTCCCTTTTTAATCTTCTTTGCCACCCCCTCCTTTCTTTCAGTTAATACAACGGTTTTCAACATGGAAGTATCAGTTGTACGTATGGATGAACACTATCATTTTATCTGCCATATAGCAAAAGAATCTACTATAAACTGCTTGTTCATTTTAGCTTTAAGCAGCATCTTTAGAAATTTACTCTTATTAATGAGATATCAGCTCACACCTGTCAGAATGGCTAAAATCAAAAACACAAGAAACAAGTCTTGATGAGGATGTGGGGAAAAAAGGAACCTTCATGCACTGTTGATCTGAATGCAAACTGGTGCAGCCACTGTGGAAAATAATATGGAGGCTCTTCAAAAAGTTCAAAATAGAGCTACTCTACAATCCAACAATTGCACGGTTGGGTATTTACCCAAAAAATACAAATACATGAATTCAAACGGATAGTGCACCCCTATGTTTATAGTGGTAGTATTTGCAATAGCCAAATTATGAAAGCAGCCCAAATGTCCATCAATAGGTGAACTGATAAAGAAGATGTGGTATGTATGTGTGTGTGTGTGTGTGTGTGTATAATTCAGCCATAAAAAAGGATAAAATCTAAAAAAAAAAAATCTTGCTATTTGCAACAGCATGGATGGAGCTAGAGAGTAAAATACTAAGTGAGCTAAGTCAATCAGAGAAAGGCAAATATCATATGATCTCATTCATATATGGAATTTAAGAAACAAAACAAATGAGCACAAGAAAAAGAGAGAGAAACCAAGAAACAGACTCTCAACTATAGAGAACAAAATGAGTGACGGGGATGGGGACAAAGTACACTGGCCATGATGAGCACTGAGTAACGTATAGAGTTGCTGAATCACTATATCGTACACCTGAAACGGATATAACACTGCATGTTAACAATATTGATATTAAAATTAAAAACTTAATTAAAAGAGTCAATAGAGATGCAGCTTAGTAAAAAGTCACAGCAGTGCCATCTCTTCTAAGCAGAAATCAAAGCTCTAATTTATTGGAGGCAAAACATTTTACTATTATGCTCAAGTCTATTTTCACTTACTTCAAATGAAAATTTCTGTTCAACCGAGGTGCCCAAATGTAGCAGACACAGACCAGGAATTTGATGAGTTCTATGCTTTCTCCTGGCATGCTCGATCTAACTTTAAATTTGGAAGGTTTCTTGTGATGACAGTATGTAATGAAGTTGTTCGCTCCCTGCACTCTGTCTTCTGAACCTGAAGCTTTACTAAATCTGCTCTCTCAGAAAGGCCACTGATGACTACAGAGCCTCTCCTCACCCTCTCAGTTCTCTCTCCTTAGCTAGCCACTGATGAATCTCTCTTCGTGGAACCCTCTGTTTGATGCCATCCAAACTCCATCTCCTTTGCTGTATTTCCCACTGGCTCTCAGACTCTTCTCTGCTGCTGTCCTCCCAAATGCTATAGTGAGGAAGTCTCTTAAAATCCATCTTTGCAATGGCTCCCATTTGCCTTTACTCTTTCTATATGCTTTCTTCTTTGGC
Organism: Proteles cristata cristata; assembly: GCA_017311185.1. NCBI lineage: Eukaryota > Metazoa > Chordata > Mammalia > Carnivora > Hyaenidae > Proteles > Proteles cristata. The sequence continues at coordinate 142,960 of JAESUZ010004131.1, read as the reverse complement.
AAGCTCATCGAATTTCAAAGTTTTGACTTCCAAATGTATAGCTCATTCATTCACTTATTCAAAACATGGGGAAAAGTACCAAACAAGGTGCCAGCCCTATTCTTAAGAAATGTGTTGTCTATTTTAATAGGCAAAACAGGCCAATAAATGGGCACTCAACCACACCATGTAATAAGAATTTCAATGAAGTAAGTGCAGTGTTCTGGAAACACGTTAAAAAGACATCCAATCCAATCCCGGGAGGTCAGGAAACTGTTCTGAAAGAGTTGATATATAATTAAAATCCTAAATAAAAGGCAGGAGCTGTGAAGCAAAGAGGACTCCAAGTAAAGAAAACAGCACATGGAAATGCTTGTGATCAAGAGGATAATGCCATTCAACAAACGACCGGCAATCTGGTGGCTGTGAGGCATAGTGCGGGGCAAGAAATTCTGATCTGAGTTTATGCAATGGTAAACATGGCTACTTCAAAAAAGATTACATATTCCAGATAAAAAGTTTAGACTTTATAAGACATGCTCAGATGGAGTCTTGGAAAGGTCATTGTAGATGCAGTAAAGTGAAAATATGGGTGTGGGAAAAGGAAGAAGAGACATGAGTTGGAAGGCTGCGGTCATTCCCAGTAGGATGTGACTACGGCTAGAATGAGGACAGGCAATGCAGAGACATTTTTTCCATAGAGGTATTTTATTTGCTCGTCTGTATATACCCCTAGGAAAAGAATCCCAGGATGTTCCCTCCTGTGTGTTTTCAAATTGCTTCTTCATGGTCCACGATGCCAGCTGAGGTTGTTAGTACAATGAAATCAAACTGGTGGGATGGAGAAAATTATTCTGCCATTTTTTTTCTAGATCTTTGTGTTGTACATCAAATCTGGGGCCACTCACTCCACACTTGTTTAACTTGTCCATGAGTTTCACAACAATTTTTCCAGTTCTGTGATCATCAATGACCTCAAGTTCACCAATGTAACTAACCATGCTTCTTCATCACAGAAACTGAACACTGACTTTTGAGCATGGCCTAAATGGACAGGGAGCCTGGCATTTGCCTTTATTTTCAGGATTGTTAATCCTCTTAAGAGTATCTGCCAAGACATTCATGAGCACCATTATGGCAGCACAGAAAGATGGCGGAAGGAACAGTGGAGAGACATTTAAGAGAAGTCTACACAGATTTGAGGATAGAATGATGAGGTCAGTTTTTTATTTGTTGAATAAATGAAACACCTGCTAAAAATCTAAGTGAAAATCTCTATAAGATAGTTAGATCTATAGACCAGGAAGTCAGAAGGAATTCTAGATGTGTGTTCACACCAGTAGTGAATTAAATAAAGGAGAAAGTTTGGGTCTGAAAAACCCTGACAGTTAAGAGACAAATAGAGAAATCTGTGAGGAATCCTAAGTTAGAGGGTAGTAAAGTTTTAGTGCAAACCAGAGAATGGAGCAATGGAAGACAAGGGGGCGGTGTCAAAACTGCTACAATGAGGTCAAATTAAAGGCTAAGAAATGAAAAACTGAATGCAGAAACAAGAAGCATATTACTGGCCATACTAAATATGATTATATTTATATAATATGCATATTATATATAATATTATAAATATGATTATAAGTGGAGGATACAAACAAGATTCCAGTGAATTAAGAGATGAGTTACAGACAGAGGAATTAGAGACAGAAAGTACAGCTGAATTTATAAAACTAAGAGAGAGGAAAGTAGCTAGGGTGGACCATATATCAACATAGAGTGTTTTGTGATGGGAAAAGCCAGTGGTGAATAAACTGGTAAATGTATGGGAGTTCAGGATAGACAAGACAAATAGGAAGGATGCAAGAAGAACCCTGAGGTGGTGTGAAAGGCTGGGAAAGCAAGCAGAGGAAGCCTAACCCAGGAGACAAGAATGGTTGTAGACACTGTCATGATTTTTGTGAAGCATAGTGAGTCAGAGAGTTGACTTTCTCTAAAAGATTTTTTTGTTTTATTTTAATGTGTATTTTATTTATTTATTGGTTAACAAAGCTTTTATTTTTATTTTTTTCTATGTGCAAGATGCTTTTTATTTTTTTTCTTTCATAGTTTATTGTCAAGTTGGTTTCCATATAACACCCAGTGCTTATCCGCACAAGTGCCCTCCCCCATGCCCATCACCCCCTTTCCCCCCTCCCCTCCCCTATCAGGCCTCAGTTTGTTCTCGGCATTCATGGTTTGCCTCCCTCCTTCTTCCCAACTATTTTTCCCCTTCTCCTCCCCCATGGTCCTCCGTTAAGTTCCTCCTAATCCACCTATACGTGCAAACATATGGTATCTGTCCTTCTCTGCCTGACTTATTTCACTCAGCATAACACCCTCAAGGTCCATCCACGTTGCTACACATGATCAGATTTCATTCTTTCTCATTGCCATGTAGTATTCCATCATGTAGATAAACCACATCTTCTTGATCCATTCATCAGTTGATGGACACTTAGGCTCTAAAAGTTATAGTCTGATGCTGAAGATGACAGTGAACGAGTCTATTGGGAGACTTCAGGAAAATGAAGAAGGTTGTGAATAATCACTCCCACTGAACAGGAGCTACAACTACAAAAGCATAATTGTCAAGAGACCCTGAAGGCCTGATTGGGTTTGGAAACTGTGACACCTTGAGGGCAATAACCTCTAGCATTGAGTGTCTTTCCATAGCGTGTGTACAGTTTCAGCAGTGAGACGGACCCGGGATTACACATACACTCTGTTGGTGGACTGCTGAAAGAGAAAATTGCAAGCCTGTGTGAACTGAAATAGCTGGCTGTTTTGCTGCTGGTATAAGGATTCCTCGGATGTCTGTCTTCCCTGTGAGAGGGGCAGTATGAGTATATTGACCCCGCCGCACTTCCGATACAAGAACAAGCACATTTGGTGAATGCATAATTCTGAAATGCTTGAATGGCCCTACCAGCAAACCTGGTCTCTCTGGCTACTGTTTTACCACCTTCACATTACAGGGAGAAGCTTGGGCTTCCACTGCCCTCATTACTCACAGAATATAACCTTCCATGGGGGTCTTGTTTAAGATGATGGGATTTTGCATCATTTGTATGGTATCATCTAAGCGACAGCTTACACTTCTGCCCTACTCTTTACTTTTAAACTGTCCACATCGCTGTCAATTTGCGTGGAACTTTTTCTGCAACACGGGGTAGCTAGAATCAATTGTTTTCTCAAATGTCTCAGTTACTAGTTACAGAAGCCTTTCCAAATAAAGGGCCTCATTTAACTTCCAGTAGCAGCTCCTGCGAGCCACGTCCCTAGGGTTTGCTTAAGTGAGTGAATACGCAGTGTGAGTAAACATGTGCTAGAATCTGCAGAGGTGCAGGTGGACAATGAGCACAGGCATGAGAAGGAGCTGCACAGGGTCCTCCTTTCCAGCAAGGCCAGCGGGGGACGGGGCCCCCAGCTGCCAGGTATTCATGCTCAACTGTTTGGTCTTATTTCTCTTATAAAGGGCTGGGGCAACCGCAGGGGTGTAGTTAAAGGCAGGTTAAGGCACTGAGTTAAAATTTCTTTTATGCTTTGAATAATTTCTTCCTGTTTATGATACTGCATCAGCGACCAAGAACTTATCAGGCGACCATTGTGCATATGTTAGTACATTAAGCATTTTATCAAATTTGAGGGCCCAGTTGGGAGCTGGAAAACATTAATAAAATTTAGGGCTTCATGTTGATACAAAGGCAAGGAAATGGAAAAATCTCTATTTGTAGAGGGACATGATGTTCTCCTTGCTTGATGGCTGAGCATTGCTTACCGGATCGAGCAGAAATGTCTCAGAAGAGCAATTCTGGGCTTTGTATGCCCAATCACCCAACACTGTCACCTTATCTCCTGTGTCATTCCAGAAAAGCTGACCTACTTTCTCTCCCTAAACTATAGGAAAAGAAATGTTGACAACTGCTACTTTTCTAAGCTAGAAGCACGTGGTCTGACCTTGAATCGTGTTAGAAAAGATCGGGTATCTTCAGGGGTCAGGATGCTTCCCAATGGCCTTATATTTGTTGAAAAATTCTCAGAAAAAAGAATCAAAACATAACCTAAAGCATTTCATGCCTAGAGATAAATTTCCAAATTATACATTTGGGTTTTTATGATTTTTATGAGATTCTGGTATGTCCTTCTATGCCTTACCTTGGGTTTTCCAGTGTACTATAATATTTCAACCAATATATCATGGTTTGCTTCTAATAGGATCTACTATTTGCTCATAAAACTCATTTTTCCATGGAATAATAGCAACCTCCTTAGATTGTTTCAGAACATTAGAGTAATTTCCTGTGGTTAGATAGCATATATATCCTTGACTTTACTTAGAGAAAAATAGATTATTAGAAATCAATGGATTGATAAACCTGGAAAGTTTCACTTTCTGTTCTATAACTAAACACTTTATATGCCACGAAAGGTCATGGGAACCTATTGCCTTTCGCTTTGAGGTAAACCTCTCTCTAGAGTGTGAACCATGAACACTGAAATATGAAAGATAAAAAAATTTTAAAAGCCTATTTATATGTTAATATTCTCTTTGTTAATAATATTCAATTCAATAATATTTAAATGCCCAATATGTACCAGGCACACTAAAGATGCCACAGACAGAGCAAAGAAAAAATGAGGACTCTCTGCTTACACACAAAATGCACATTCTTTTTTTTTTAATGTTTATTTATTTTTGAGAGAGACAGAGCATGAGTGGAGGAGGTGCAGAGAAAGAGAAGACACAGAACGTGAAACAGGCTCCAGGCTCTGAGAGCCTTTCTTTCTTTCTTTATAATTTTTCCTTCCTTCCTTTCTTCCTTCTTTTCTTCCATCCAAACCTACCTTTAAAAATAATGTGTATACCAGGGGTGCCTGGGTGGCTCAGTCAGTTGAGTATCTGACTCATGATTTCGGCTGAGGTCAGGATCTCACAGTTCGTGATGTAGAGCCCAGAGTTGGGCTCTTCACTGACATTGAACCTGCTTGGGATTCTCTCTTTCCCTCCCTCTTTGCCCCTGTCCGACTTGTGCTCTCTCTCTCAAAATAAATAATCTTTAAAAAATGTGTATATTTCTCTCCCCCACCCCCCAAAAATCAAGTTGGCTTATCAAAGGAAGGTGGTGTACACAAAAAGGTTAATAAAATAGACAGCAAAGACCTAAAAAGAAGAAAACCACAGAGAGGCCAGCCAGCTGTTAGAAGAATTACACTATGCCATGGAGCAACTGTGTTTTTCCATTTGGTCTTTATTTTTTTTTCTTAGTGAATAGGATAAAAATATTAACCTCTGCTGAGATATGGAATGTTCCTAAGTGAATTAAACAACTATTTTAAAGTACACTGAATTCTAGCATCATTATGCTTGTTCATAAGTTTTACAAGCAAAAGGACAGCAATTCTAATTAGATTCCTAGTCGTTTTTAGTATTTTCCTTAATTGTTGGCAACTCTCATAAGTAATCTATTAAAAAAAAAAAACTCTGCCAATCAAGTAAAATTGGGAAAGACCACAAAACCCTGGGACTGGCACTTACAGATGCGTGTGCTGGCCAGTCCAAACCAAAAGAGGGAAATGGCACAGCCAGAAGGCACCCGCCAAATCTCTAACTAATGTGCAGTGTTGATATCATGTCTGATATCCATCAGGTGTGAGTCCTGGCTCCCCATCTCTGCTCTGTTCCAAGCCTTAGAGGCCTCATCTGTAAAATAAAGTTGACACTCCTCCTCTGGATCTGAAAAAGTTAATGTTTTGATATCAAGTGTTCCGGGATTTGAGTATTGGTTCTACCTTTTAGTAGATTCATGACATGAGACTTTGATTTCTGATACACCATGTGCTTCATGAAGTTTCTTTCTCTCCTTTAAAACCGAATAACACATATCGAATTCTCAACATGGTGTTCATAACTTGCTGGTGTTCAGTACACCTGAGTGCTCTTGTCTCCTTGTTTGCAAGAACTAAAGAGGAAGGAAACATGCACAATGGTACCTGAAGGCACCCAATTAATTAATGTTAGTGTATTATAATTATTTCGCATCGTTATTGCAATTTAGTGATGGAGGGGGATATGAAGGCAGCCAAAAGCCCAAAGCAGAAAAGGCTTCTATCAACAGAAAAAAAAAAAATGGCCTCTTGGTGGCTGAAATCATAGCAGATGTACTAGGAGTAATGACTTCTATTTTGGTAATGAAAACTTCTATTCATGGACTTTATGAAGGCCTTTCAGTGTGTTTTTGGGTTTTAAGTTTTAATTAGGTAGAGCAACTGCAGGGAGACATTCGTCAAATGACAACAGCAGTCCTTTGTTACATTTTGAAGTGCATTAATGCAAAACACGAATACATACATACATGGAGAAATGGATATTGTTAATAAGTTACATGAGACAGTGGCCTCAACAAGCTGGCTGTGATTGGGCTTTTCTTGTTGGTACTTTGAATGGGGCACATCATGGAATAAATATCTGCAGACGTTTTCACTTAATTGCCCTGGTAGAGTATTTCCAAGGGCCAATGGGCACCAAGAGAGAGATTCCTGATGATCTGAAATGTACAAGATACCATACATTTTTAAAGGTGAGGTAGCATTAGAATATATGCAAAAAGGAATTGCTGGTTTCTTCTGGGGAGAAGCTAGTAACACACCGAAATGAATTCATAAGGAAAACCATGGCTCCTCCTCATCTCATGTGAAAACAATTAGAACAGCAAATAGTATTCCTCTTGTACTTCACTATGAAGGTTTGGCTGTGGTAGCAGAGACATGGGTTGGGAGCAGGTGCTCAAAGATGTGAGGCATTTATTCATGTTTCTCTAAGTGTTATTTAAAACTGAAAGTGCATATCTGAAAGATGTGTACTTGTGTTATGTCTACTATCTTGAAGTAGGTCAAACTAATCAATCTTGTTAGAGCCATAGGATGGCTCTGCTTTATGATTTCTTGTATGTTACCACCAGAATGTTAAACAATGCCTTAGAAACCCAGAATGTTTTCCTAAAATGGTTCACTAGCACTGGAACAATAAATAATAAAGGAGTCACTTTATTTCTTTCATACTGATATGATACCTTGCAGAATGGACAATAAAATATGTATTTTATAAGGCATTTCTCACAAGAGGGGGTTGATGTAATTTGCAAGTGTTTTAAATGCCCCTATCTTTATCTTTCTGCCACCCAAGTAAAACTGTTGTTTGAAGCACTATGAGGAGTATCTGGAAAAGATTTATTTTTATTTTGAGGTGCCTGGGTGGCTCAGTCGGTTAAGCATTCAATGTGGCCCAGGTCATTATCTCACAGTTCATGAGTTCGAGCCCCACATCAGGCTCTGTGCAGACACTTTGGAGCCTGGAGCCTGCTTCAGGTTCTGTGTCTCCTTCTCTCTCTGTCCTCCCCCTTCACTCACGTTCTGTCTTTCTCTCAAAAATAAATAAACATTTTAAAACTTAAAAAAGAAAAGATTTCCTTTTATTTTGAATGTAACAGGAATATATTGGAATATGTAGAAAATAGCTCTACCAAAGGGTACACCCAGGATGCACTAGCTAAATATAACATCGAATCTAAGAAAATCAATTACTTTATTCCAAAAGACACCATGTAAGGGACCATCTGGTCAGGTGGGTTCAAGCACCTCTCATGGTTGCCAACCATGTAACAAAAAGCAGAATTTAAGCCTGAAATAATTGTGCCAAAAAGAGAAAACACACAGGTAGAGATTAGGAGACCAAAGTTCTGTTTCTTTGAACGATGTTTTTGTGTGATTTTGGACATTCATATTTTTCTCGGTTGACTTTCCAGTTGTAAAATGAATACATCTTATGCATGGCTATGTCACGATATTGTTGTAGTATTCAAATAAAAAGTGTCTTTTAAACGATTTGGAATAGCATGAAAGATTTTGCAGATTCAAAATATTATCAAGGATAACAGAGACATTCTATACATTCTCCGTTCTGATATACCTTCATGTTCCTTGAGCTGATTTCTCTGGCAGACCAACCAAATGCACGCGGTATGAAGGCAACTTGTAACAGAGTTTTATTATGTTCATTAAGAGAATTTGGATCATTTTGTCTAGAGGACTGGTAGAGAATTGGGAGGTCAATGAAGGACTCTAATGGTGAGCATAATGGGTTGATTTAATTAATTCGGTGACATTTAAGATATTCGATCCAGTTCAGTGATGTGTAAGCAAAACATCTGATTGACTGATCTGAATCTCAATTTTCCAGATATTTTCACAATAGGTAATACCTCTAGAAGGAGAACTATTGCCACTATTCAACATTAAGGTTTTATCCTGGATAAATCTCTATTCTTAATCTTATTCTTTTATCTGCATTTTAAACCATTTCTTTCAAATTGGGTTTGGTTTAGATAAGGAAAGATTCATTTTAAATTTCTTTCTCTTCATTTTTCCTCATTTATTTAAGAGAACACAAATCGAATCATTGGCTACCAAAAACTTAATGCCACTTCAGTGGATTCCCGTTAGTAAAAATCAAGAGATTATTGATAACTTATTGATCTTGACACTTCAGTCAATGACTGGAGAGGATGCATGTCTTCTGCCGTCATGTTTTTTTTTTTTATTTGACTAAAGCAATAAGACTAACATCTAAAATAAAAAATAGAAGATAAAGTTAATCAACAAATTGAGTAGTAGCAAGTGCAAATAATTCATGGTAAAGAAAAGCACTTGGGAGCTGAATTATGTAGAGAAGGCTTCATAGAATAGATTGTGTTTGAAGGCTAGTATAAAAATTGCATGCATTTTAAAGAATCCAATTTAGCTAAATATGCCTGCAAATGTTCAGAGTTTTAAAAGAATCTGGCCTATTTAAAAATAAAATCAAAATTTTGGCACACTAGAATGTTGACTCACTTAAACTTCATAAAACACCATATTAAAAGCATTTTGCTGATGAAGAAAAAAAGAGGGAGGGAGAGAGAGATTAACTAACTTGCCCAATGCCAGTAAGTACTTGAATCAAGACTTGAGCTCAAGGATGTCTGCAGAGCCTATGACTCATCTTCAATGCCAAGTAGCCTCTCAAGGAACACTGGGATCTCAAGAAGCAAGGGTGGATGGAGAGAAAGAGAAAAGTGGAGCAAGCACGGTATTGTTCAGGGAACACAGAGAATGTACCTAACGTTCTTTAATATCTAGTCATCATAGTGAGGCTCATTTCAGATTTTGGCTGCTCATTGGACTGAGGATCTTAAGGTACTCCTCACCCTGGTAAGCATCACTTCACGAGCTTGGCAAGGGTGATTCTTCCAGTGAGAGGCAGCAAAGATTACAAATGAGCAGCATGATGTCAAGAAGTTATTAATCTCCACCAGTCATTTTGTAAAGGATGCAAACTTCATTGAAGCATTGTCATTTGATAAATTTTCTCAAAATATCATCCATAATTAATGACATGATTGATATTAGACACAAAGCATATTTAATAACAAATTATGAATAGGTTCTGGAGGATAAATTTTGCAAGCACAAGCCAAAAGCTAATAGTTCATATCACAGAAAGGCAGATCTGAAAAGCAGAAGAAATACGAATGTGGAAGATTTCTGCAGTAATGGCCCAAATTTGATCATATACCTCTGTATTCATGCTGTTGGACAGTCTTTCCTTACATTGGTTCTGGACTTGGCCATGCTACTTGCCTTGGCTGATGAAACAATGGAAAATGTGACTCCAGTACAAGCCACCATAGTAAGATACCAGTGCCAGTAGGCTAAAGGATGAGAGAATGAGCTGCAACTAGCTGACCACCTACCTATTATCGAATACACCAAAAAATCCTAGATCATCCACCCAACCACCTGGCTACAATCCAGAAAAGGAAAGCCCACCAGAAGTCAACCAAGCAAACCCCCAGAAGAGGTGACCAGCCAATCCACAGAATTATGAACTAAATAACATGGTTTTTTATTGTGGGGAATAAGCTTAGGAACTCCCTGGGCTTGTACCGATGGGTTAACAAGGCATAAAGAATTAGAAAGCCATAGGATGTTCACACCAAAGTTTGGGTAAACAGAATTAGGTAAATAGGTTTAGAGAGGGCAGGGCAAAGGCCCCACTATAGAACAAAGGTATGTGAGGTAAACAAGATTAGGTATTCAGGTCAGAAACACCCTCCAACTTAGTACAACAGCAGAGGGCTGCTTTCACAGGGAGGGCCAAATTAGGTAAACAGGTAAATAGGACTATAAATCACTCCTGGGGAAATTGTTCAGAGTGGAGCTAATGAGAAAAAGAAAGGTGCCTTGTTAACCCATCAGTGCAAGCCCAGGAAATTCCTAAGCTTATATCCCACAGTTTATTTTAAGCCACTGAGTTTACGCAGCAATGGCTATGTGATATGATAGAAAACTATTTCAAGCAATGAGAAAAACGAGCAAAGGAAGGTATTACAAACCTGTTTCTCAAACAGAAACCTAGCAATCCAAAAGGTTCATCCTGCAAAGACTGTGGTGTGTCCAGGCAGCAAGGGTTTGGACATCCTTAAAGAATCCCATACCTCAGAATGATAGAAGAGAAGCAGAATATTCTTGTGCAACTGAAAGTCAGGTAGAAAAACACCACAGAGCCTTGGGAAGCACAGCACGCTTTCCCAGGGTGAGGCACAATCACTCGGTGCGCCCCCAACCTGAGGTTTGGCAAAAGCGAAGATTATAAACGGACAGGAAGAGGCCCTGCCAACGCGAGCGGAGGGCAACACAGAAGCAGTGGGGAGGACGGCCAACTGAAGACCCGGGGGGGGACTCCCCGGAGGTGCTGACAGAGACAGAGACCCACCAAGGGCTAAATCCCTCCTCCTGTTCTCCTGCCCCCAACCAACAGTTGGCGTGCATCAATTTCTTCTTTGTGAAACCAAAGTACCACTTTATTCTACTGGCTAGACTCTCACTCCGAGACTAACGCAATTTATTCTGGGCTTTGCATTTTCATTACATATTCTATCTTCTTAGTAATAGAACTGAAAGGTATTAATAAAAGGATTAGCCCTTCACACCACAAAAACATAAGCTAAGTTTATAACTATTGACTCAGCATCAAGAACAACAAATCACACAAACCTGCATCCAGCATTAAAAATTAGGATGAGGGGCGCCTGGGTGGCTCAGTCGGTTAAGCGTCCGACTTGCGCTTGGGTCATGATCTCGCGGTGCGTGGGTTCGGGCCCCGCGTCGGGCTCTGTGCTGACTGCCAGCTCAGAGCCTGGAGCCTGTTTCAGCCTGTGACTCCCTCTCTCTCTGACCCTCCCCTGCCCACGCTGTCTCTCTCTTCTCCTAGAAATAAATAAAAAACATTAAAAAAAATTTTAAAAATTAGGATGGGTGCCAAAATACACACCCCTGAAGTGTAACAATACACTATATATATTGGATCAGATTGCAACAGCCTCCTAAGAAAGCATGGCAGGACTAAGAGAAGACCCTGGAAAATGACTAATGAAACGCCCAGTCCGCAGTGGGACAGTCAGAACGCAGAAGGATAAGGGAGCACACCACTTTGGATCCTGTTCACTGCAGTCAGTGAACAGCAGCTCCTCCCCACCACCTGGAGAGCACAGAGCATGTGGGCATGACCGCAGTCTGTGGGCCACTGGGAATGGACAAAGCAGAACACGGGGTGAGTCTGACGCAGTTTGAAGGGCCCATCACACTCAGAGACAGTATGGCAGCATGAAGAAGACCTGTGGCCGGGATTGCTTCCATTTCTACGCCTTGCCCTCTAGACTCAGTCCAACTAAAGACCAAAACTAACCTATTAATGCAAGTTAATGTGACGAGTATGGCAGCTCCAGTTATGAAGAACAGAAACTATGGCACTGTGTTACCTGAAGACAAAACACCTACCCTGTCAATAGTTAAACATCAATCAGTATTGTGAGGAATTGTTTATATTTGAGGAGAACAAATGGGAAAATGATTCATAAAACAAGCCTAAAACATTTCCAAGACATCAAATGGCATGAAGTAAACTTACAACAGTATCTTCTAGGTGTGATTAAAATATTAAAAGTGAATGACACCAATATAATTAAAGAGGAGATGAAAGGTAACTTACAAGAGCATGCTGGGACGGGAAGAGGGTATGCCAGAGGCAAGTGGAAATGGGGAGCTGGAGAGAAGAATGAATATTTTAAATGCAATAGTGTTTGTTCTTCCTTAGCAGCAATAAGGAACTGAATCTCCAGTGAAGGAAATCAGAACCACTGTTATAATGCGCAAAGTTAATAAGTTTACATAGATGGAGAAGGAAGGGAAAGAGCTAAGAAAAGAATCAGAAAGAAGAAAATGATAATTGGGTGTAAGAGAATAAAACATACTAGTAAATGTCATTTTAAAAGACCAAACAAGAATAACACAGGGAACTAATTGGATAAAATAACAAAAATGAATACAAAAAGAACTATGACTATGAGTTTTTTGAGCAATTATTATGTAATAAATGCCTTTTCACTGTTTTTTTTTTTAGTAGTAGCTTCTTTATATACATTAATTCTTTAATTTTCAGGAAAGCACAAAGTAGTGGGCATCATTTTAGAAATGAAGAAATGAAATCTAAATAATATAACAGGAAAACTTATTTTCAGGTTAGTAAACCTGAATCAACAGACTTTAATTATTCAGCAGATCACACGAATACACCAACAAACAAACTCCTAGCAGTTGTGTACTTATTTCAAAAATGGGGAAGATATTACAGGGATCTAGGCAGTGAAACACACACACACACACACACACACACACACACACACACACACAAAATTAGTTTTTTTCATTCTGCCAATGCAAAATGGTGGTGAATGCATAAGAGCAATGAATCAATATCTATGGTGTTTTAAAGAAGAAAGTTTATCTCATCTACATTATCTAGCCAAATAGTCAACATACACACAGACAACAAAATTTATGTCAGATACACAGAGGTCAAGAATTGAACAACCACATAGAATCCTGAAAAACTGCTGGAAGAAGAATTCTAGCTTTACAATAACTCAGTTAAAAATAGTAACAAGAACAAAATTTAGTAAAATAGTGATATAGAAAGTTACCATATGTAAATCAACTCTTTTCATATGTACAAACAATGACCAGCTAATAGATATAATTGAAGAGAAGACCCCACTTATAATAGTAACACAAAATAAAATAAGTAGGAATATGTTTGATATGAAGCATGCAAAACCTACATGAGGAAACCTAAAAACACTGCTGAAAGACCACAAAGCAGACTTGAACAAGTGAAAAGACACAGCATGTTCTTGGATAGAAGACTGAACACTGTAACTGGCCTGGGGAAGATGGAAAGAGCAGGTCTGAAAGGGGATTGGTCAGGGTTCTACTTTGGTCATGCTGAGACTGGCCCCCTGCAGGAGGCCACATATGCATCAGATAGACCAGGATGGAACGCCATGAAAGCTATGACTTTGGGAGCCCTTCACATATACCACTGAGCTACAGTGTGTATACGGAGAAAAGTACCTAGGACAGAAACCTGGACATTCCAACATTTATAGATTAGCTAGGAGTCGAGACCCATCGCAGAAGACCTACACGGGCAGTGACAAGGAGGAAAAGCCATGAATGTTAGATACCCTAGAAGTCAAAGACAAGTCATTCACGGAGGGAATGTTCTTCCTGTATTTCCAGTGCTTAGTCCATCGTAAGAATTCAGAAAATATGTGTTAAGTGAATAAAAGTATGAATAAATCAATGAAGGGATGCCTGAGTAGCTCAGTTGGTTGAACATCCAACTCTTGATTTCGGCTCAGGTCATGATCACAGGGTCGTGGGATCAAGGCCTAGTCAGGCTCCATGCTGAGGGCAGACTCTGCTTAAGATTCTCTCTCTCTCCTTCTGCCTCTCTCCCCAGTTCGTGCTCACTCTCTCAGTCTCTAATTAATTAAAAAAAGTCAATGAAGAAATAAGTCTTTTTCTAGAAAAAATATTGTTAAAATAAACCCAAGAGATAGATGAAAACAAAACTTTTAGATGAATCCTGCATGTGTATTATATGAGTATTAAATATATGTGTGTGTGTGAACATAACAAAAATAATCCTAAATTCTTTTAATGTTTATTTTTGAGACAGAGAGAGAGAGACAGAATGTGAGCAGGGGAGGAGCAGACAGAGAGGGGGACATAAAATCCGAAGCAAGCTCCAGGCTCTGAGCTGTCAGCACAAAGCCTGATGCGGGGCTTGAACTCACAGACCATAAGATCATGACCTGAGTCAAAATCAGATGCTTAATTGACCGAGCCATCCAGGTGCCCCAATTCTAAATTCTAATTAAAGCTCCAAATATAGCTTTATGTTAAAAGAATAATACAAGAATAACACCATATGACCACTTCTCTAATAGTACCAAAATATCTAGTAAAATATTCGGTTCAATGTGCACTGAATTGCCACAACAGAAATGGAAAGGTATTATATGTTCATTAACAAAATGTTGAACCCTAAGAATACGAATGTGGACACATTGGTTTTGGATAAGGCCTTTAAGACCATGCAGTTCTCTCCCCTTGTCCCCAGATGGGCATCAGAACATGCTCCTATCCCCAGGAATTGGTGTCTTCTTCCAACTTGGCATCAAATCCTCTTTCAACAAACAGTTGAACCTAGAACCTCCAATGATCCTAGACATCTTCAAACGATTGCTTCACAATCAGCTAGAAGCCTGATATAAGTTCCTGTCTTATCTGACAATTTTCCAAAAATTTGTAGGGTTAAAATTAGACCTTCTTTTAATATTTAAAATTTAAAATTAGACCTTTATTATAATAATTATTTAGTCTCTCTATGATGATTTTCATACCTGCAGCCATCAGAGTGACTTTCATGATGTCAGTTATGTTCTTGACCATATTTAATGCTGCTGAATTGATTCATTTCTGTGTGCAAATCTTTAGATTTGCATTTATATCTTTAGAGCAGTCATCAATGCTTCTTGCTCTTCTTAAAATCTAGCCTTTTCCTCTGCAGAGGTTAAACTAGTTCATTCAGACCAATCAACCAACAACTAGTTTTTCAGCCAGTCCTAAATAAGACTAAAGAACATGTATGCTCCTTCCTGGATATGATTGAATGTATCTTTCCATGTGCCTTCTAATGAAGCTTGGCAACTTCCTTAAACTGTTGAGCAACCAAATAAAATCGTTTTCATACCCATTATAGCTAAAATGATATCTCATGTGCAAATTATAAACAATGATCGTTTCTTACTAGCTTATTGTATCTGTACCTTTTCCCTGCTTCTTAGACTATTACAAAGTACATTTTTGGTCTTCCCTTACAAGAAATATTCTTGAATCCACTTCACCCTTTGAGCAATAATTTTCTTGTAAATCAGTAGCTTCTTAGTTTTCAGTGACTGTGCAAATGGGGCTTTGAGTTTGTAAAGTCAGCCTGATGTGAGGCCAACATGTAAACTTGTAAGACTGTGGCTCCTTATGCCAGGAATTACCTCCTCTTTTCACTTAGTAACAATATGATGCTGACCATAGGTGCTTCGACTTTAATCGAATACCTAACCTGCTAGGATAGGTCTTCTAAAAGCTCATGTACCAGATGAGTGGGGGATGTTCACAGGCATTTACGTATAGAATTATAGCTACAGTTTCTGATAACATGGCTTTATAAAGTTAGCTCAAAATAAGGAAAAAATATAAACTTTGCCTTTTGATGTCATGTTATTTCTAAACCATTCTAAGGGGGTAACCACCAGAGGCAGGAGCAAAAGCCATGCAGAACTATTTTCTAAATGAAGTGACAGTTTGTTGTGTGGTTGATGGATTGCTCTCTCTTCCTACCAAGCCATTCTCAGTCACTGTAATACCAATTTTTGTAAGTTTTTTGTTTGTTTGCTTTTTCAGCATCCTCTCTAAACACAATACATCTTATTTTTCACTTCAGGGATGTAAACTGTTTACTGCATGGGAAAGCTCCTATGTGACATTTTTAAAAGGTCATTAAATGCCTTCCATATGAAGAATTTTTTCCAGGCAATGCACAATGTGGGCTGGTAGAAGCTGTTCCTAAACTCTGGAAATGAGCTCAGTGCTGTAGAACAGACAGAATGTCCGCCACAGGAAATGGCTCCATGAGTTAAATAAGAGCATGAAAAAAATCATGGAGGTATGATCAACAACTCCAAATTACAAATGACATTGTTTTCAAATCTCATGCAAAAATGGAGTTAAGGGAAAATGATAAATTAATGAGATTTAACCTTATGCGTTTTACGAAGGGCAATCTCATTACTTCAAAATCCCTTGTTATATATTATATCTACAATTAATTATGAACATGTATATGGACTACCCATTCTGCAATCACCAATCATCTGAATCAAATTTTATGAAATGGAACATTAAATATGTGAAAAATTGTTAAAATAAGCTAAGTAAATTTTAGTTAAATATATGTTGACTGCCAGTAAATTTTAGTTAAATATATGTTGACTGCCATAAAATTTGTATAAATGCTAAAAGCATAGTTTAAATGTAATTATAATTCTTCAGATTGGCTTGCTTGTCATATTAGCTCTGAGAAAAATATATTTCTTAAAACCACAAAGAAAATAATTCTATCAAAGAGAAAATGATTTATTTACCTGGATCTTCTATAGTTAAGTTCTTTATTAACCATTGAACAATGTCTGACCCTAGAAAAAGAAAACAGAGAAACAAATATTTGTGAACATTTGTTTATATATGTTAACTTTAAGAACTCACAACTTTTGTTGCTCATGTTAGTTGGAATGTTTCTTTTTTAGTTTATGTTTTTGCACACACACACACACACATATATATATGTTCATGTATATGTTCATATATGTGTGTATATATATATATATATATATATATATATAAATAGTACAGGTGACACACATGACATTAGTTTCAGGTGTACAACATAGTGACTCAAGAAGTCCACGTATCATGGCGCGCTGCTCACTGCGAGCGTAGCTACCATCCGTCAGCTGATAACACTATTACAATACCAGTGACTATATTCCCAAGGCAATACTTTTTATCCCCATGACTTATTTCTTGTATAATCGGAAGTCTTCAGCTCCTACTACCCTTCACATGTTTTGCTCACCCCCCTCCCCCTCCCCTCTGGCAACCACCAGTTTGTTCTCTGTGTATTTCTCTGAGTCTGTTTCTGCTAGGTTTGTTTCGTTTTTTAAGATTCCACATATAACATGAAATCATATGGCCTTTGTATTCCTCTGTTTGGCTTATTTCATTTAGTGTAATACTCCCATGGAAGTCTACCCACACTCAAATGGCAAGACTGAGCATTTCTAATTGTTAGGATAACATTAAAGATCGGCCACATATGGAGTACTGAAAACAGAATGTGAATACATAGTTTGTCTCCAATGAGCCCAGATGAAAACTAGTAAATTATTTAATGTGAAATATTTAAGCACAAAGGTTTAATATACCTGTAGTGGATACAATGATTCATTCATTTGTTCATTGAATAAATGCTTATTGAATGCCCACTATGGGTTTTTTCCTCTTTTTAAAAAATTTTCTTATCATATTCTTGTTAGTAAACATAATGCAATACTGGTTTCAGGAGTAGGATTCAGTGATTCATCACTGACATAGCAGCACCCACCTAGCCTATCCCCACACACCTCCCTCCATCAGCTCATCTCTAGGCTCCATCAGTTTGTTCTCTATCAGTAAGAATCTCATATAGTTTGTTTCCCTTGCTCTTTGTTCCTTCTTCTCTCCATATGTTCATCTGTTTAGTTTCTTAAATTTCACATTATGTGTGAAATCATACGGTATTTGTCTCTCTCTGACTTATTTTGTTAGCACAATACACTCTAGCTCCATCCATGTTGTTGCAAATAAATGCCCATTATGCTTGAAGCACAATCCTTAGCATGTCATAACCAATATTTTATAAGATGGTCCCCTGTATCTATTCTCAAGCTAGACCAAATTTGTTATTAGCTTTTGAACACTCCTGTGTGTTTCAAGTCTCCATGTCTTTATAGTACACTGTTCTCTTTGACAGAAATGTCTTACCACTATTTTCAAGACACACAAGACTCATTTACAATAGAACTTTCCTTGACCGTCACTTTTGTTCACTGAGTTTACAACAACCTCCAATGAAATTCACTGGTATCTGTGTAGTCTTGTAGTATAGATCACACAGTGTTGCAACTGTTTATTTAAATAACTTGCTTGAGCAAGTACCCTGAAGTGGGGTACCATATTCATCTTTCTATATTCAGAACATAGCAAGTGGTTGATAATGTGGGATGAATGAAAACACGAGTACATACATGTTTTCACTTCTTACAGAAGAAATGTGTGAGGGTTTGTAGAAAACGTAATGTTTGAGCTAGATTTTGATATATGATAGATAAAACTTAGTTGCTGGAGGCCTATGTCAAAGTTAGAAAGGGGAAAATAGTCCATAAAGACGATTTAAGGTATTCTTTCTATATACTCCATGCTGGGAAAAGTAGGAACTTGACACTAATTAAAAGTATTCACAGTGTATTCAGCACATCTTGAATTCCAGGCTAAAGAATTAGGATTTTTTTTCCTGTAAGTCAGGCAGAGAAAGGGAGACATATATGTTCTGTTGTGTTTGTTTTGAGCAGAAGAATGACTTTATCAAAATAAGTCTAAGGAATTTGATTGGCAATCCATAGGGAGTGCCTTGGGCAAGTCAAATAGAAAGCAGGCAACCAATATTTCTACTGGTTGAGATCCAGGATTGAAAAGAAAAGTACTGAATTAGTTCAGTGTACAAGTGAGTTAAAGCAAAATTAGAAGCTTGCTTATGGACTTTGTGACTAATTAGGTATGGGGGTGCCCAGTGAAAGAACGGGAAGAGAACTCAAAGGTTTCCGGTGGAGGAACATCGTGGGTGAAAAGGAGGGTGAAAATATTAGCAGAAATGAGAGTTGCAGGAAGAAGACTTGATCTACATGAAATATTAATTTCTATTTAAATTTGGCTTTTCACATCATTCATTTTTACGTAAAACAGCAAAAAATATGTATGAGATATGTATGTTTGTATACATAGTAAGCTGCATCTGGGCTGCACGAATGAAATTTCATCTGAGCTGAGATTCCACTTCTACCGCAATTGGGGATGGGCCTCAGCTGCGCCTGACATGTGTTCATATGCACATGAGTGACATTAACAATGGCTAAATAATTCTTGCTGCTTGATGCAAAATAGCTCAAAGCCATCTTCGAAATAAATTTGGGGGAGCCTGGCCAGCTCAGTCAGTAGAGCATGCAACTCTTGATCTCGAGGTTATGAGTTCAAGCCTCACTTTGGGTGCAGAGATTACTTTAAATTTTTTTTTTTAGTGTTTTATTTATTTCGGAGAGAGACAACATGAGCAGGGGAGAGTCAGAGGGAGAGAGAAGGAGGCACAGAATCTGAAACAGGCTCCAGGCTCTGAGCTGTCAGCACAGAGCCCGACTTGGGGCTTGAACCCACGAGCTGTGAGATCATCACCTGAGCCGAAGTCGGACGCTTAACTGACTGAGCCACCCAGGCGCCCCAGAGATTACTTAAAACATTTTTAAAAATAAAATCAACTTGATCACCAAACTTGAGAGCAATATCCTAAAAGTTATGAAAACACTCATACTCAACATTGATGTCCATATGCATGGGTTTTTAAAAGACTTCACGTGTTGAATCTAACTTGTATTAGTTTATATCTGTTTTGTTTACAACTGTCATTGATTTCAATACATGTGAGAATATGGAGTCACCTAGATCCTGAAGGGAGAAAGGGAAGCCACTCACAAGAACACAGGTATTTCAGAGTAGTACACTACGCCTTATAACCTAAATTATCTTGAGGTATGGTCATCCCTTTAAAAAAGAGGAGGACTCCGTTTTACAAATACGTATGTATTGGTAGTTGACAAATGCAGAAATCCAGGTACTCAGACCTTATGCACTATCTCTAGGTAACTTGCTCATTTTCCACATTTGAGCATCTACTTGGGGAACATATGTGAGCAGCTCCTGGACTTTTTCCATTCTTTTGAAGAGAGCCAAACATTGGTTCCAAGACTATAATTTTCTTTTAGTGTGAAAAATGATTTAAAAATGCTTTTACAAGGAGTTTTTTTTAAACTTTTCTTCTTTTTTTTTCTGAGCAGAAAGGAATACAAAGGAGCCTAATTTGAAAATACATTTAATTCAGGAAACAGGAAACTTTCTTTCCTAGCCTAGATTTGAGCACTTCTGTTATGGTCATATTCTCTGCTCAGCTCTGAAAGGGATGATTGGATCACTTCTCAATATCACTTAGTAGGTGCTAGAGTGGTTTTATTGTTGTGTGGTCACTCCAATATATTTATGGGTTTAAGCTGGAATATTACAAATTATTTTATTGTTAAATGTATACCCAAACTCACCATATTCACCTATTCCGCATCTATGACAGCAAGATCTTAACTCCGAGAGAAAGGTAGAGACACACAGAGAGAAAAAAAAATCCAGCACCATGACACAAAAGGAAGACTGAAAGAGAAATGTGGTGTCACAGTCACACTCAATACACAGTATTAAGTACTACAATTCAAATTTAAAAGAGTGCATTACAACCAGGAGAGAGGGAGGAAAAAATGGCACATTTCTAGCAATGTCTCAGCCTTATGTCTAATGAATAAATGAACACATATGTATAATGTATATATCCAGAGTATTTTAGCATTCCATGCATCTTTATTCTCAGTGCCTCACGGTAACACGAAGAATTGCTTTTCTTTTAAAAAAAAATGGCAAAGAGCTATTGAATAGCCATACTGTGAAACTAGCTAATAGATAAACAATATCATAAACCCCAAGAAGTAAAAGAAATACCTCTATGACTCTAACTACTAGGAACTTTAGCCCTGAGCAGTATCTATCATTGCTTTGAATTCTTGGAGGTTACTCTTGTAACATTTAGAGTTACAGAAGTAGAGGAGAATGCTTCCTCTACTTAGCAGAAGTACTAGAGGTTTTCTTTTCGTGTCATCCCAGTAACCTATGACTCGACAGCCAGACTGTGTCTCATGCACTGCTCATAGTTGCCCATATGCTGTATTGAGTCTTACTTCCATGACTTTGATGGTGCTCTTCCAGCTCCATCTCTTTTTCCTTTGGCCAGTTCCAACTCAGTCCATAAAGTTCAGATCACACATCACATTAATGATTCCAGGAAGTCTACTCTACCCACCCCACCTGCAGGGGGCTGTTACTCCCAAACATCCAAACCAGTGCCTCACATGTAAAAGATGATCAGTAATTGTTAAAAGAATGGATTAAATGATAGTAAGGTTCCCTCTCCAGATCATTCTCTAAGAAAGTTTACAAAAGAATGGCATCTGTCACACAAAGAATATTAGGCTGGCAGACAATGTTCAGCTACCATACTCACTTTTCACAGGGATACCTTTCCCATTTCAAGGATACCACTTTACCACTCCACCCATCATCAAAGCAAAACAATGTAAGACATTTATACATCAGTATTATGTCCTCACCCAGGCGATGGACCCGAGCGGAGGGGGTTCCCCAATTCTGCTCTGCTGCAGTGACAAGACCTGAGCCAAGCCCTGTCCTGCACTGCATTACCTCCATCACAGCCATGTTCCCTCTACTGATCAGAGCACACTCTCAGCTACAAGTGTCAACTACAGCTATCTGTAACCTGAACCTGAACGGGAGGTTCACAAAGAGGAAAATATTGCGAAACATTTGCACATATATATATGAGGACTTTGTAAGCAACCAAAATGTTACACTTTTGGTTTGTTTCCTTTAAAAAAACACTCTTTTCTCAAGTTCTGCAAAAGCTATTAATGAAAATGCTAGCTCTTAAACAGTGGAAGAGGCCCAAATATTCCTTTTCAGTATTTCTCTTTCAGGAAAATAAATAGGCTCTTTGCTTGGGGTAGAGTTCCTGGATTGTTTTTTAAGCAGATATTTAATCAAGATCATGACAATTTATCTGGATTTCTAAAAACTTTGTTATGTAAGTTCCAAAAACCATAAAAAGATTTCTTCAGACACAAAGCAAGGGCTTTGTGCCTCTTCAAAGCTGTAAAGATAAAAAGAAAAAAAAACAAACAAAAAACAAAGCAGCGAAGATGACAATAATCAAAGGATAAAAGAATATCAAGATGACCTTCAGGAAGGTTTTTCACCCTCTCCCAGAACTCAAGATGATCACTGACCAACCAGAAGAGCTTTCTCTTTCCAAATTGTGTTCTGAGCAACACCACTTGTTTCTTGTATAAGATGGTAAGAGTACACAAAATGCTGTGGAATTAGGCAAGGCAAGGGGAAAATGGTTCCTTGACGTAGTCTTTGTTGTGATAAAGAGTATTGTGAAAAGTGAAGAGAAAGGTGTTCTCTTGCAATGTTTCCAATGTTTGCAATGATAGGGATATAGGATCCCTTTGAGGAACCATTTTAAATTTTATCTTTTTTAATTTTTCTGTTTTTATAGTTCTTCAGACTCACAAGAAATAAAATAAGCAATAAAAGGATAAGACGTGCTAATATAACTATGAATTGTGAGCTGGGTAATACGTTGGAACTTACCAACAATAAATGAAACAATTGCTTGATTGATTGATTGATTAATCAATTCTATATGCTAGCTGCAAGGCATAAAGAAAAGACTGTAGATCATTCCTGTCCTCAACAGTTAATCTCTTTAGAACTGGACATAAACTATGTCTAATTGTCTAGTTCTAAAGATTCTGCTCTGCTGAAGATTCCTCTCTGTGTGGAATGTATGAGAAGAATCAACAATGTTATTTATTGATAAATAAGAATTTCCTCGGGTGCATCCTACAGCTGTAATAGGAAGTTAGAGCAAACTATTTTCTGATTTTTTTGTTGAATATGGTAGGTATTTCACATAAGTGTCCATTAAAATCTCTACTTCAGCTTCTAATAGTAAATTCTCAGAAATATACCAAATGAAAATATCCAGATCCAAAAGAATGAACCATCCAAAATGTATGTCTAAGTATGCCTCCCTCCGAATGAAAATGTTGCAGTGACCTTTTTATCGGCGTCTGCAGTCTGAAGACTTGCATAGCATACAAGGTCTTCCTTGGCTTGTCTCCTCTCAGCCTCGGATCCCACACTTCCATTTTCTGGATATTATAACTTAAAAGCATCAATTTGAACTTCTTTCACCATAAACAGCATGATACTTTACACTCTATGCTAGTACAGACATTGTATGTTCTAGTTGGAGTAACTTCCTCTGTTTAAGACACAGCCCAAGTATCACTTTCTCCTGGAAGTTGTCTTGGTTATTCTCTCCTTCACCTCCCGTTGCCACCTGTTCTTGCCCTGGGGTCTCATAGCACCATGTCCGTTCTTCTGTTACAACAGACCACGTTGAATGGATAGTATCTATACATGTATCGCAAGACTGTAAAATCCTCCAGTACTCGAATGCAGTACCTGGTACAGTCTCAAGAACTACTAGTCAGGATTTGAACTAATTTCTCAAAGACCAAACTCAGAATATAGTATTCCTTAACAACATGGAATCTTCCTGTATTTTGAGCTAACTATTGGGATTCTTTAGTTGTCATTGCTAACCAAACAAGTTTATATGTTCAATGCTATGAAATGAAGAATCACTGGATTTCTTTGGATTAAGAACATCTTGTAAGTAATCAGAATTTTAATAATAGTTGCTAAAGAAAAAAGGTAGTCAGTTTGAGCCATACCTTCTAAACTAGAAAATCTTCATTTTGATAAATAAGAATAGTACTATATAAATAAATACATGTATCCTGTTGATGATAATTATAGTTAAGCATTTCTATGTTACCTCATTTGGTCAATAAATTAATATATTCAGAGCTGAAAAGTAATTACATGTGGCCCACAACTACATTTGGGAATTTCATTTTTTAATTAAAATTTTTTAAAATGTTTTTATTTATTTCTAGGAGAGAGAGAGAGAGAGAGAGACAGCGTGAGCAGGGGAGGGTCAGAGAGAGAGAGGGAATCACAGACTGAAACAGGCTCCAGGCTCTAGGCTGGCAGTCAGCACAGAGCCCGACGCGGGGCTCGAACCCACGAACTGCGAGATCATGACCTAAGCGAAAGTCAGACGCTTAACCGACTAAGCCACCCAGGCACCCCTAATTGTTTTAAACAGACCTCATTTTCTAGGTTCACATAAAATTGAGGAGGAGGTATAAAGGTTTCCCATATACTTCCTGTCCTCACACATTCATGCATAACCTTTCCTAGTACCAAATCCTACCAGACTCCTACATTTGTTACAGTTGAGGAAGGCGCATTAACACTTCATCATCACCCATAGCCCCTAGTTTATATTGGAGTTCACTCTTCTTGTTCTACATTCTGTGGGCTTAGACAAATTTATAAGGACATGTATCCACTGTGCTGTATCATGCAGAGTAGTTTCATTGCCCTGAAAATCCTCTATCCTCCACCTATTCATCTCCCTCTCTCTAACCTCCATCAACTAATGAATGATCTCTTTATCTCCACAGTTTTGCCTGTTCCAGAATGTTGCAGAATTTGAATCATGCAGTATGTAACCTTTCCAGTTTGACTGTCCAGTTTGACTTCTACACTTGGTAATGTGCATTTAAATTTCTTTCATGTCTTTTCATGCCTTGATGGCTCATTGGTTTCTTAGCACATTGCATTGCTTGAGGGTGCCTAGAATATGCAATGGGGGAAAGGACTGTCAATTCAATGAATGTTCCTTGGGAAACTAGATAGTCACATTCAAAAGAATGAAACTAGACCCCTTCATTACACCATACACAAAAATCAATTCAAAATGGATTAAAGATTTTAAGACCTGAAACCATAAAAAAGAAAACATAGAGAAAAGGTTCTTTGACACTGGCCTTGGCAACAATTTTCTAGGTATAAGATGAGATAAGATAAGATATCTCATCTTATTTAAAGGAAAATGCATACTAAGAAGAAGGGCGAATACATTCTCGTTAGGAGAAAAGAAGGCCAAGGTAAAACAGATGATAAGGCTTTATTTAAGGCATTTGATACTATGTATGGAATGAGTTTAGTGAATTTAATAATTGATGAATTTGTGTTATTAAAGACCAAACTTAAAAATGTTTTAGGTAAAAATAGGTAAGACCAAGTGTATTTTGTTTTGCACAGAACACATTAAACATCCTTGTGTCTGGCCACTTTGTTTTCAATGGAAGAGTTATAGTACAATAAACATTTCAAATCCTTATGCATTTGAAAGGGAAAATTAAAAAAAAAAAAAAAAGAAGGAAACCCTGCTATTTGCAACGTCACAGATGAACATGATAGGTGAAATAAGCCAGACACTTAACATGCGGAATCTTGAACTCATAAAAGCAGAGAATGGAATTGTAGATGTTAAGGACTAGAGGGTGGGAAGGGGGAAAATGGAAACGTGTTGGCCAAAAGGTACAAAGTTTCAGTTACACACTATGAATAAATTCTGTAGAGCTAGTGTATCACCTGGTAACTATAATTAATGGTACTGTGTTGTATACTTGAAATTTGCTACAAGAGTGTACCTTTAAGTGTTTTCACAACAGATAATGGTAACTGTGTGAAGGGATAGTTATGTTAATTAGCTTATTATAATAATCATTTCACAATGTATACACATATCAAAAGATCAAGTCATAAACCTTAAATGTATACGATTTTTATTTGTCAATAATACCTCAGGAAAGCTCCCTAGCCCTCTCTCTACCACATAAAGGTAGAAAAAGTGAGCAGTCTGTAGCCTGAATGAGGGCTCTTACCGGAACCCAACCATGCTGGCATACTGATCTCGGACTTTCAGGCTCCAGAACTGTGGAAAATAAATTTCTGTTGTTTGTATGCTATCCAGTTTATGGTGACTCAGCCGAGCTGACTAAGGTGAAGGACAGCAGTCAGCCTGACTAAGGCTTTTATCTAAAAAGTCCTTGTCATACCAAGAATCATCTAGGTTTTCTCCTCTGTTATCTTCTGGAATTTTTATAGTTTTGATTTTGCTTTTAAGGTCTATGATCCATTTTGAGTTAATTTTTGTGAAGGGTGTAAAGTCTGTGTTAGATTTATTACTATTACTATTATTATGATTTTTGCAGGTGAATATCCAGCTGCCCCAGCACTATTTATTTGTTAAAAAGACTATTTTTGTTCCATTGCATTGCCTTTGCTCCTTTGTCAAAGATCAGTTGACTATATTTCAGTGTATCTATTTCTGGCATCTCTGTTCTTTTCCATTGATATATTTGTCTATTCTTTCACCAATACAACCCTGCCTTGATCCCTGTGTCAGTCCTTCAACTCTGTTCTCCTCTTTCAATATTGTATTGGCCTTCTGTATCTTTCCCCTTTCCATATAAGTTTAAAAATCAATTGGTCATGAAATAACTTGCTCAGATTTTGATTGGGATGTGCTGAATCAATAGATCCAGTTGGGAAGAACCAACATCTCAACAATATTAAATCTTCCTATTCACGAACGTGGAATTTCTCTTCATTTATTTTTATTTAGTTCTTTTTTTATTTCTTCCATCAGATTTTTTTTTTTTTTTAGTTTTCCTCATACAGATCTTCTACATATGCTTTCTTAGGTTTATACCTAAGTTTTCCTTAATTAAACTTTCAAAAATTTCAGAATAACTATAGATTCACATGCAGTTGTAAGAAGTAGTATAGAGGGATGCCATGTACCCTTCACACAGTTTCCACCAAAAGATAACATTCTGCAAAACGATAGTACAGTATCACAACCAGGATACTAGCATTAATACAATGAAGATATAAAACATCCTCATCAGTACAAGTGTCCCTCATGATGTTTACAGTCACACTCAATTGTTCTTAACCCCTGGCAGCCATGAATCTATACCTCCATTCTACCTCTTATCATTTTAAGGATATTTTAAGAATGTTATGTAGATAGGGTCACGTCAGGCAGAGAAGGACAAATACCATATGTTTGCACATATAGGAGGATTAGGAGGAACCTAACGGAGGATCATATAGGAGGAGAATGGGAAAAATAGTTGGGGAGAGGGAGGGAGTCAAACCATGAGAGACTCTTGAATGCTGAGAACAAACTGAGGGCTGAGGTGGGTGGGGGGGAGGGGGGTGATGGGCATGGAGGAGGGCACTTGTGGGGATGAGCACTGGGTGTTATACGGAAAACAACTTGACAATAAACTATAAAAAAAGAAGAATGTTATGTAGATAGGGTCATACCATACACAAACTTTTGACATTGACTTTGTTTCTCACTTAGCGTAAGTCACTGCAGATTCACCCAGTTGTTGCACATATCAATATTTTATTCCTTTTTATTGCTGAGCTATGAGCATACCAGACTTTGTCTAATTATTCACCTGTTGAAGTACATTATTTGTCAGTGCTGGCTATTATGGATAAAGATGCAGTTGCTATAAACATTTCTGTGCAAATTTTCATATGAACATGTATATATTTTTATTTTTCTAGGATAAATGCCTGCAACCACAATTGCTGGGTCTTTTGGTGTTGCTTCTCTTTTCTTTTCTTTCTTTCTTTTTTTTTTTTTTAAGAAATGGCCAAACTCATGTGTAGCAGCGTGGATGGAACTCGAGAGTGTGAAGCTAAGTGAAATAAGTCAGGCAGAGAAGGACAGATATCACATGTTTTAACTCATATGTGGAACAGGAGAAACTTAACAGAGGACCATGAGGGAGGGGAAGGGGAAAAAATAGTTAAGGAGAGGGACGGAGGCAACCCATAAGAGACTCTTAAATACTGAGAACAAACTGGGGCCTGATGGGCGTGGGGGAGAGGGGAAAATGGGTGATGGGCATGAAGGAGGGCACTTGGTGGGATGAGCACTGGGTGTTATATGGAAACCAACTTGACAGTATACTATAAAAAAAAAAAAATGGCCAAACTATTTTCCATTGTTTCCATAGCCATCTGACAAGTTTTGTGGTGACAGCTCACTGTCATTTTAATTTGCATCTTCCTGATGGCTATTAATGTTAGCATGTTTTCATACACTTATTTGATCTAAGTGTATCCTCTTTTGTGGAATGTGTCTTCATGTCTTTGGCCTGTTTTCTAATTGGATTGTTCGGTTTTTTATTTCAACTTGATTTTTCAGAGTACGTATTCCAGATACTAGAATCTTGGAGATGTGGCTTCCAAATATTTCCTTTCATTCTGTACCTCATCTTTTCACCCTTTTAATAGGGTCTTTGGCCGACCAAAGGTTTTCAATTTTTATGAAATCCCTTTCATCAAGTGTTCTCTTATGACTAATGTTTTTATTGTCAAATCTAAGAAGTCTTTACTTAGCCCTAGATACTGCAAAAGTTCTTATGCTATTTCCTAAATATATTTTAGCTTTAATTTTATACTGAAGTCCATGATCCATTTTGTGTTAGCATTTGTATAAGGTATGAGACTTGGGGAAAGTTCTTTTTTTCTTTTATTTCATTTAGTTTCTTTTTGTTTCCTTCCTTCCTTCCTTCCTTCCTTCCTTCCTTCCTTCCTTCCTTCCTTCCTTCCTTCCTTCTTTCCTTTGGCTTATGAATGTCTAATTTCTCCATTACCGTTTGCTTAAAAGTATATCTTTCTTCAATTAAATTGCTTTCTACTTTTGTAAAAAATCCAAAATTTTTACAGTTTTGGGCTTATTGATGTGGGCCTATTTCTAGGTTTGCTATTCTGTTTCATTGATCTATGTGTTTTCCCTCCACCAATACCACACAGTCTTGATTACTGTAGTTACAGAAGTCTGGAATATATAATGTAAATATATTATAAATTCCTCCCACATTATTCTTCTCTTTCAAAATTGTTTTAGTTATTCTACTTCCTTTGCTTTCCATATAAATTTTAGAATCATCCTCTATATCTACTAAATAATCTTATTGGGATTTTGATAGGAATCGAATTAAATGCGTGTATCAGTTTGAGGAGAATTAACATCTTTACAAGCTTCCCTCTTCAGATCTATGAACATAGTATGTCTTTCCGCTTACATCTTCTTTGATTTCTTCTATTAGTATTTTACAGCTTCAGCATACAAGTCCTACACACATTTTATTAGATTTATACCTAAGTATTTAATTTTGGGTGCTTGAAAATAGCATTATATTTTTAACTTCACAGTTGGTCACGGTCTCTAATTATTTTTATATATTGCTATATTCTATTTACTAAACTTTGCTAAGAATTTTTACACCTATATTCATGAAATATTTGTAGTGTTCTTTTTGTATTTTCTTTTTCTGGTTTTGGTACAGGGAAATACTATCTTAATAAATTACCTCTTCTCTCTTTTGGAAGAGATTATATGAAATCAACTTAATTTTTAAACATTTGGTAGAATTCTCCAGTGAAGCCATACAGACCAGATTTCTTTTCTAGAAAATTTTAAATTATGAATTTAATTTTCTTAATGGGTTTCAGGCTATTCAAATGATCTGTTTCACATTGAGTGAGTTACACTAGTTTGAGTTTTTTAAGGAACTGACCCATTGTGTACAAATTTTCAAAATATATGTGCAGAGTGGTTTGTAGTATTCTTTTACCCTTTTGATGTCTGCAGGGTTTATACTAATTTCCTGTCCATTCCTGAAAATGGAATTTGTGTCTTCTCTCTTTTTTTGCCAGCCTTGCTACAGATTTGTCCACTGTACTGACCTGTAAAACAAACAGACACAAAAAACACAGCTCTTTGCTTCACTGATTTTCTTATTGTCTTTCTGTTTCAATTCCATTGATTTATGCTGTTATCCTCATTTCTTTCCTTCATTTTACTAGGTTCTCTTTCTAGGTTCTTTACTGGTTCTTTTTCTGGGTTCTTGCGTTGAGAGTTCAAATTATCGGTTTGAAACATTTCACCTTTTGTAATATATATTTGTGTTATAAATTTCCTTCTTAGCACTACTTTAGTGGTGTTCCACAAATTCTGACATGTGTTTTCATTTTGATTCAGTTCAATTAATTTTTTTAAATTTTCCTTGAGGCTTCCTACTTACACATTGATTATGTAGAATATGCCTAATTTGAAACTGTTTAGAGATTTTGCTGTTATCTTTGTTATTGGTTTCTCCTTTGATTCTATCGCAGTTGGAGAACATACTTTGTATGATTTCTATGCTTTTAAGTTTATTCTGCTGTATTATGCTGCCCACCATTTGATCTGTTTTGGTGAATGTTTCATTATGAGCCTGACAAAAGTGCGTACTCTGTTGTCGTTGGTTGGAATATCCTATAAATGCCAATTATACCAAGCTGACTGATGGTGCTGTTCAGGTTTTCCACATTTTGACTGATTTTCTTCCTCCTTGATCTATCAAATACTGTTAAAAGATTATCCCATTCTTCAACTGTAATAGTGGAGTTGTCTCTTTTTTCATTCAATTGTACCCATTTTGCCTCATGTACCCTGATGCTTTTGAGTTAGGTCCGTACATACTTAAGACTGACTAAACTCTTTATTCAATATTCCTCTTTAACCCTCATATTCTTCCTTGTAGTGGTTTGTATTGTGTAAAATTAATATACCTATTCTAGCTTTCCTTTGATTAAACATTGTATGATATATCTTTTTCTATCTTCTTACTTTCAACCTACCTATATCATTATATTTGAATTGGGTTTCTTGTAGAAAGTATGTAGTTGGGTCATGCTTTTTGTCCACTGTGCCAATAATTGTCTTTTAACTGGTATATCAGGCAATTTACATTTAATGTAATTATTGACAGGTCTGTTATTTCATTTTTTGTTTTCTGACAGATGTATAAAAGATTGTTTTCTGTATTGTGTTTTCTTTTCCCTTTCTTTCTTTCTTTCTTTCTTTCTTTCTTTCTTTCTTTCTTTTCTTTCTTTCTTTCTTTTTCTATCCTCCCTCCCTCCCTCCCTCCCTCCCTCCCTCCCTTCCTTCCTTCCTTCTCTTTGTCTTCCTGTGGGCTGTTGTTAATATTATCTTAGAATTTTATTTTGATTTTTCTAAGTGTTTTTCAGGACTCTGATGATACAAATGTTAGGTTTTTTGTTACAGTCTCACAAGCTTCAGAACCTGTTGCTCATTTTTGTTAGGCTGTTTTCTCTGTGTTGTTCAGACTAGGTAATCTATATTGTTCTGTCTACCACTTTGTTAATTCTTCCCTCTGTCCCATACATGTTGTTGTTGAGCCCATCCACTGTATTTTCAGATGGTTATTGCATTTTTGAGTTATTGCATTTTGAGTTTTAAAGTCTCCACTAGGTCGTTATAGCTTATATCCCTTTGCTCACTATTGCTACTTCTTTACCGAAGCTTCCTAGTTTTTTGTTTAAAGCATGATTATGATTGCTGATTGAAGAATTTTTTTCAAGACTTTATAAGACTGGATTTTACTGTTATACATGAGTTTAGCTTCAGTCCTTCTACCTTGACCCAGAGTTGACCTCCTGGGCCTGCACTGAGGGCCACGTGACTCTCCTCAGGTGCAAGGGAACAAAGAGGAAGGGCTAATGTCCCTTGCTAATGGTTGCTTCTGACACAGGTTGCATACTTTGTCCTTGAGATAACGGCTGTTCCCCTGAAACCCCCCAGCAACCCCCCTTGAAAATAACAAATGTCCTACACACCGGGATCAGGGCCGCTTCCTTTATCACTTTGTAGCCTTTTTACAATAACCGCTCAATTCTGCTTCTGCACTGCCCGCTTGCCTGCTTGCTGATTAGAAAAAGCCCTGAGTCCTTGGGTTCGGGGCCACACATCTAGAGAGTTCTGTGTTAACTCTGTGCGGTCCCGGCCGGTAATAAAGACTCCCTTAATTCAGCTTCAGTGGCCTCGGTTGGTCTCTGTGTCTCTCAGCATAACATTACCATCTCTATTTATTCAAAATTTTATTTAAATTTTCCAAATCTTTGTAAGATAACCCAACATCTTATCTTTGTCACCTTACTTTGGCAAAATGATAGCAACTTTCAAATATGCAACAGAAGGGGCACCTGGGTGGCTCAGTCGGTTAAGCATCCAGCTTTGCTAAGGGCATGATCTCACGGTTCATGAGTTCAAGTTCAGTCCTGCATCGGGCTCTGCGCTGACAGCTCAGTGCTTAGAGCCTGCTTTGGACTCTGTGTCTCCCTCTCTCTCTCTCTCTGCCTCTTTCTCTCTCTCTCTTTCAAAAATAAATAAACATTAAAAAGTTTTGTAATATATACACCCTCCTATTCAGTGCAGCATTATTTACAATAGGCAAGATAAGGAAATAATCTGTGTCTATTGACAGATTAATGAATAAAGAAATTGGAGTATAGATATACATACAAATGTAGATATTATTTAGCCATAAAAAAAAATGGAGTCTTGCCATTTGTGACAACATGAAAGGATTTTGAGGGAATTGCACTAGGTGAAGTAAGTCGTGAACCATGACTCGAACATGGGGCTCATGAAAAAAAACTCATGAACCATGTGATCATGACCTGAGCCAAAGTCAGATGCTTATCTGACTAGGCCACCCAAGTGCCCTTGAGACTGCATATATTATATTTTTTGAATTTGTGTTTTTGTTTTCCTCAGCTAAAGACCCAGAAGTGGAATTGATGAATCATATGATACTTCTATTTTTTAATTTTTTGAGGAAACTTCATAGTGGCTGCACCAATTTACATTCCTACGAACAATGCACAAATGTTGTCTTTCTCCACATCCTTGCTAACAATTGTTACTTGTTGTCATTTTGGTAACAGCTATTCTAAGAAGTCTGAGGTAATATCTCATTGCGGTTTTGATTTGCATTCCCCTGATGATTAGTGATAGTGAATATCTTTTCATGCACCTGTTGGTTATCTGTAAGTCTTCTTTGGAAAAAGATCTATTCGTGTCTTCTGCTCATTTTTAATTGCATTGTTTGTTTTGTTATTGATTTGTATGAGTCCTTTATACAGTTTGGATATTAACCCCTTATTAGACATGATTTGCAAATATTTTCTCCCATTCAGTAGGTTGTCTTCTCATTTTGTTCATCTTTGCTGTGAAGAAGCTATTTAGTTTGATGTAGTCCTACTTGTTTATTTTTTATTCTGGCGTCTTTGTTTTAGTGTCAAATACAAAAAAAACTCATCATCAAGTCCAGTATGTAAGAGCTTGCTGCCTATGTTTCTTCTGTTTTATGCTTCCAGGTCTTATATTCAAGTATTTAATCCATTTTAGGGCAATTTTTGTACAGGGTATAAGGTAATAGCCCACTTTTATTCTTGGGCATGTGGCTATCCAATTTTCCTGACACCATTTATTGATGAGATTGTCCTTTCCCCACTGTATATTCTCAGCTCCTTTCTCAAAAAGTAATTGACTCCATATATATGTGTGGGTTTACTTCTGAGCTATCTATTCTTTTTTTTTTTACAAATAGTTTATTGTGAAGTTGGTTTCCATATAACACCCAGGGCTCATGCCCACAAGTGCCCTCCTCCATGCCCATCATCCCCCTTCCCCTCTACCCCACCCCATCAGCCCTCAGTTTGTTCACGGCATTCAAGAGTCTCTCATGGTTTGCCTCCCTCCCTCTCCCCAACTATTTCCCCCCTTCTTCTCCCCCTTGGTCCTCCTTCTGTTTTTATGCCAATGTCACACTGTTTTTAATTACTATAGCTTTGTAATGTAGTTTGAGACCAGGGACAATTTTACTTCTTGCTTTTCGGTTTGGATGCGTATACTTTTCATTTTTTTCTGGCCTAATTGTTTTGTCTAGGACTGCAACTACTATGCAGAATAAAAGAAGTGAGAGTGAGTATCTTTGTCTTGTTCCTAACTTCAGTGTAAAAGTTCTCAGCATTTTCCCATTGAGTATGATGTAAGCTGTGAGCTTATATACGTCCGTTAGTATGTTGATGCAAATTCCTTCTATACCCACTTTGATTGTTTTTGTCATAAATGGATGTTATTTGCCAAATGTTTTTCCTGCATCATATGATCATATACTTTTACTCTTCATTTTGTTAATGTGGTGTATCATATTGATTGATTTGCAGATCTTGAGCCATCTTTGCAATGCTGGAATAAATCTCATTCAGTCACCATGTATGATTTTTAAATGTATTATTGTATTTGGTTTGCTAATATTTTGTTGAGGATTTTTGCAAATATATTCACCTGGGGTTTTCGTCTGCAATTTTCTTTTTCTTTGTAATATCCTTGTCTGTTTTTTATATCAGAGCAATGCTAGTTTTATGAAACTGAGTTTCAGGAGTTTGGAAGTGCTCCCTCCTCTTCTATTTTTTACGGGAAGAGTTTGAAAAGGATTGATATTAATTTGGATGTTTGGTCTTCTTTTAACGTTTAGTACAATTCACCAATGAAGCTGTCTGGTCCTCTTGTTTACTGAGAGGTTTTTGATTATTGATTTGCTCTCCTTACTAGTAATCATTCTATTCAGATTTTCTATTTCCTGGTGATTCATTTTTGGAAAGTTGTATATTTCCAGAATTTTTAAAATTTATATGACTTTATATTTATCAGTCATTTATTTTACAGCTTCTAGGTTTTGTATCTTCCTTATAAAGATTTTACCTTACTCCTCTACTTTTTAAATTATCTAATTTCCTTTAAAAAAAACTGTAAAAATTCCTAGATGGCATAAAAACCTAAACTACTTTACTTTCAACAGGAATAAGATTACCATATATATATATATATTTTTTTAATGTTTTATTTATTTCTAGGAGAGAGAGAGAGAGACAGCGTGAGCAGGGGAGGGTCAGAGAGAGAGGGAGTCACAGACTGAAACAGGCTCCAGGCTCTGAGCTGGCAGTCAGCACAGAGCCCGACGCGGGGCTCGAACCCACGAACCGCGAGATCATGACCTAAGCGAAAGTCGGACACTTAACCGACTAAGCCACCCAGGCGCCCCAGATTACCATATATTTTTGAACAATGGTAGTGACGTTAGAAGAAACACTTGGAGAACCAAGCATAAACTAAGCAAGATATTAAGGACACACTGCCTGTTGGAAATTTTACTAGACTCTGATTCTCATAACTGTTGTCTTCAATATGGCCTTTGCTTATATATATTTTGGCTTATTTAATGACATCCTCTCTATATCAGAGTGAAGAGAAACTATATTACAATTATAATACAATTGCCTGAGTAAATAATCACACCTGCAATCACTTAACAAACTAAGTGAGTGGTATTAGATCTGTGGATATCTTTGATGTTGTCCAGAGATGCTTCTAAATAAATGCATGTACCAAAATTAAAGTTACAACAGCCATAAAAAAAGCAGCTAATTTCCTTCTTGTACTCCACAGCAAATTTAAACTTCTATCTCTTGTGTTTGGTTTGGGCTCTCCTTCCCACTCCTGCGCCTGCCTCCACGCAAAGCGTTCAGGAGTCTACCCATTTGATCTTTAAACAAAATTCATTTAGTACTCTCCCGGGAAACATGAGAGAATAACATAAGAAAAGCAGTATTTCTACCCAGAAGCAGTTCACTGCTTAGTAAGAGAAGGTAAAGGAAGAGAAAGTTGGAAGATTCTGACCCCATGCCTTTACTCCAATACAGGGCTAGAAATTCTGAAGAATTTACATAACTCGTAGAGTTCAATTATACATTTACCGTCTCTCCCACAGCCATTTTTACTGGTACTCAGTAATTCATTTGTTTACTCACTCCACAGTCATGAATACATACCATGTTATAATGGGAACACTGATGCCCTGGAAAGAAAACATAAAACGAATACGATGGTAACTCGCGAAGAACTCACTGAATGGTAGTTGAGGCAAGGAAACAGAAGGATATATTACAATGCGGTACATGTTCTTATAGATCTAAGAAGAGCCCTTTATAGAGCAAGTACATAAGGCACCTAACATGGATTGAGAGGGAAGGAGCAAACACCAGGGTCAGCTCCTCTCCTGTTCTTTATGGAGCTGTTCCAGGATTATGCTGCCGGTTCTAATTTTTCTACAAGGTTGCTCAAAATGAAAGCAAACACGGAAGTTTAAGGTAAACAAAGTGCACAGTCCTACTTTTACTGAGGTATAATTTACACACACTGATGTTTGGTATAAAATCTGGTGAATTCTGACAAATATACATACCACTTCAATTAACATCCAGAACATTTGCATCATTGTGATATCTTACATGCCCTCATGATTGCTTCTAGTCAAGATGACCCTATGCCTTGACAAAGAAAACTAGGATTCTCATTTCTAGCACCATGGTTTAGTTTTGCCTGTCCCAGAACTTTATAAAAGAAAGTCTCATAGTATGTACTTGCTTATGCCTGGCTTCTTTCCTCAGCAACTGTTTTTGACAATCGTTCATATTATTGCATGATCAGCATTCCTTCTAGGTGCTGACTTGTTTCCAGTATATGAGGATATACAGTTTGTTTATAGAGCTTTGCGCTGTTTCTGGTTTCTGGTCACTGTAAATAAAACTGCTGTGAACATTCATGTGCATATTTTATTGTGAACATGTGTTTTCATTTTATTTTATTTTTTTTATTTCTGTGAGTACATTCCACCTGCTTTTGACAAAGACAGAATATAATATTTATGAACCTTAAATGTTAGAAGGTGGGAGTGAAAATAAATGCCAGTGGTATCAGTGAGTCAGTAAATCTCAATCTGATACTGAAGTGGCCTGAATTATAACCTGCCACTGTTTTTCACTTCAATTAAAAAATGAAGCTTAACAAATATTAATTCCATCAACTTACTACACCCACGTTTGCAAATTTGTCCCTATTTATTTTTTAATGTTTATTTATGAGAAACAGAGAGAGAGAAGCAGAGAGACGGAGAGAGAGAGAGAAGCCCAAGCAAGCCCTGCACTAATAGCACAGAGCCTGATGCACGGCTTGATCACATGAACTGCGAGATCATGACCTGAGCCAAAATCAATAGTCAGACACTCAACTGACTGAGCCACCCAGGTGCCCCTAAACTTGTCTGTCTTCAAATCTCTCCTCTCCTCTTTTCTCCCATTTTCTGAGGAAGAGGGTTCTACCTTCCTACCCAAGGCGAGTCCCTTTATCTTCTTTTTTCCCCATCTCCTCAAGAGCTTCACTATACTTTGCCCTCAAGTCTTTCAAACTTAAAAAAGAAATGAAGCTTTATAGACAACAGCATGGCACGCAGACTCTTGCAAGTAAGAAATTATGCACCAACAACCCTACAATTAAATCGATAATGAAAGTGACAAATGTGAATGCAAAGTAAAGGGGACAAAGAAAGATGAAAACAAACGATACCGGCTGAGTTTGCAAGCTTGGGAAGCTTCTCTGAGCACTTGGACAGAAAATGCTGAGCTACATATGAGGGGGAATTATAGCTAAGGAAGGCCCCGGAACAGATAGCCCAGAATTAGAATCAAACTACAAGGGATGTGATTTCGGCAGGAAGTGAAGCAAAGCCCTTTTTCTGAGATGGAAAGAAAAAGTGTGACTAGAAAGTGAAAGTATTTTAAACCTGTGGAAACTGGTATGTTTACATCTCAATTTTTCCTGAGAACTGGAAAGCATAACAATTTTTTGAGGCAGCTGTGGGTGACATTTGGAATTTTAAGAAAGATGTGAGGAATTGGTAGTGCCTCTAGGAGTCACGGGAGAGGCTGCTGATGCAGGATCCGTTTGCTACTGGGTTGGGGTTGGGAAGCTTGGGATCTGGGCTGTGAGGACCCCCTCATCCCCCGCACACACTCTCCC
The DNA here is from genome assembly GCA_017311185.1 of Proteles cristata cristata. NCBI lineage: Eukaryota > Metazoa > Chordata > Mammalia > Carnivora > Hyaenidae > Proteles > Proteles cristata. The sequence goes on along the minus strand of JAESUZ010004131.1, from coordinate 105,180 downwards.
CGCCTCACCTCATCCCCCAAACCTCCACCATCCCCCGCTCCCTTCACCCCTATCACCCTCCTCTCCCAACCCCTCCATCGCTACCCTCCACACTCCCCTCCATTACCTCCTTCCCTCAGAGCACCATCACTCCTATCCTCTCTTCCCCCACAATCCCCCATCATCCCCTCCCCTAACTCCCCATCACCCCCCTCTCTGCACCACGTCCTTCCCCCTCCTTTACCCACACACCCCCCCCCAGCCCTCACCCAACGGCTCTCAGCTGTGCAGACACAAACAGAGCACAAAGGCAGCAGGGGGTTTTCATGCTGTGCGTGGCACAAAGACAAGCCCTGGGAGTCATTCAGTGGCCGAGGGGGTTGAGAGAAACTGTTGAAAGAATTAGAGGAGATTCAAAAGTCTGGAAGTGATAACAAAGTTAGGAAAATCCTGTCTTCCTCCTAGCACAGCAAATGCACAAACATGTGATGTACGGGCAAATGGTCAGCCTCCGTGGTATACAGTGGCAAAGAATGCAGTGTCCCCCGGGGAAAGACCAAGTTTCTGTTAAGGCCAGGAATCCACAATAATTTTCTATAAAGTTTCCTATAATTTTCTATAGAGACCCTGAAGCTGTAAGGCAGTTTGTATATATGAGCAAGACTCAATAACTAGCATAAAACTCTAGTTTGTCTCCTCTTGAAAGTTACCTAGACTGGCACGACCCAAATTTTAATGTGTGCATGAATTATGTTGTTAAAATAGTGGTTGTTTTAAAAAAAGTTTATTGTCAAGTTGGTTTCCATATAACACCCAGTGCTCATCCCCACAAGTGCCCTCCTCCATGCCCATCACCCCCCCCTTCCCCTCTCCCCTACCCCCATCATCCTTCAGTTTGCTCTCAGCATTCAAGAGTCTCTCGCCCTCCACTTTCCCCACTATTCACACCTTCTCCTGCTCCATGATCCCTCAGGTCTGATTCCTCCCCAATCACCTATATGTGCAAACATACGGTATCTGTCAACCTATACCACTTTTGACTTATTTCCTCAGCATAACACCCTCAAATTCCATCCATTTTCCACATGACCAGATTTCATTCTTTCTCATTACCATGCAGCATTCCATGTTTTAGATAAGACCACATATTCTTTTATTTTATTTTGTTTTATTTATTTTATTTATATTTTATTTTTACAAATAGTTTATTGTCAAGTTAGTTTCATATAACACCCAGTGCTCATCCCACAAGTGCCCTCCTCCATGCCCATCCCTCCCCCCCCCCACATCCATCAGTCCTCAGTTTTTGTCAGCATTCCTGCTTCTCTCTACGGTTTGATCTTCCTTTCTCACTTCGGGTCCTTCTTAATTTTGAGTAATCCTTGTGTTGGTGTAGAATGATATAGTGCATTCTATGCATTTGCCTCTCTGCTGACACACCATCTGTTAATAGGTATCTTTTTCCATTGATTTCTTTTTGCTTTGCATGATCATTCCATGTATATTTCAAAGATCAGTTGGCTGTATACTTTTGGGTCCACTTCTGAGTTCTCAATTCTGTTCCATTGGTATAGACCACATATTCTTGATCCATTCGTCCGTGGATGGACACTTCGGCTCTTTCCATGTTTTGGCTATTGTGGAGAGTGCTGCTGTGAACATTGGAGTACATGTGTCCCTATGCATCAGCACTCCTGTGTCCCTTGAGTAAATTCCTAGCAGTGCTATTGCTCGTAGGGCAGTTCTGTTGTTAATTTTTTGAGGAACCTCCACACTGTTTTCCAGAGGGGCTGCGCCAGTTTACATTCCCACCAACAGTGTAGGAGGGTGCCCGTTTCTCCACATCCTCGCCAGCATCTAGAGTCTCCTGATTTGCTCATTTTAGCCACTGTAACTGGCGTGAGGTGGTATCTCAGTGTGGTTTTGATTTGTATTTCCCTGATGAGGAGGGACGCTGAGCATCGTTTCATGTGTCTGTTGGCCATCTGGATGTCCTCTTTGGAGAAGTGTCTGTTCATATCTTCTGCCCATTTCTTCACTGGGTTGTTTGTTTTTTGGGTGTGGAGTTTGGTGAGTCCCTTATAGATTTTGGATACTAGCCCTTTATCTGATATGTCGTTTTTTGAAATGGAGATTCTGATTCAGGAAATCTGAGTTGGGCCTGAGACTCTGCATTTCTAACAAGATACCAGTTGATGCTGCCACAGCAGACCTTTAAATAGCAAGGGCCTGGACCACCTGAGGAGTGTCAATCAATGCTTCATGACTTAGTGGGGCTTTTGTGCCTGAGAATCTAGGAGGAGAAGCTGCCAGAAATTAGAGAATGAGCAAAATGATCACAGTAGGTCCTTTTAGTCTATATGGTGAAAGAGCCTACACTGAATTCCAAGACTGCTCAAAAGCTTTGGAGATTAATGGTTCTAATAGGAAGTGCCATTCACAAATGTCTCCAGTCATTACTGAGTTGAGAACAACTGGGAGCATCAGCCAGTGCCCCAGGGTAGAGTGACATATGACAGGAGATCCAGAAATGGGAAGCAGACATCTCTGTCATCTTTACAAATGAGTGGCTATGCTGGAAGGCACATTGTGAATGGCTGGAAGCAGAGCCAGCAATGGGGGACAGACTGGAGAGTTCAGTAAATGTTATAGGCTGAAATTATGTCCCCCCCAAATTCCTATGTTGGGATCCTAATGCCCAATACTTCAGAATGTGTCTGAAGGTATTCGAAGAGGTAGGTAAGGTTAAGTCAGGTCATAATGGTGGGCCCTAAGCCAATATAATTGGTGTCCTTATGTCAAGTGGAAATGAGGACACAGACACACACAGAGGGAAAACCGTGTAGAGACAGGGAGAAGGTGGCTGATGACAAAGCATACGGCACGCTGCTCCACCAGCCTAACAGCAACCCCCACTCCACCACCAGGTGGGACATGTGTGATATTTCTCAGACACTCCTGGCTGCCCAAGAACAAAGGAAATGAAAGAAAACAAAGAAAACAAATGGTTGACTGACAGATCCCAGTCACGCAGGACAGGAGTCTCCTTCTGTCTATGGATAGCTCAGTAAACTGCAAGCAAAAGGCAATCTGATCCCGAGCCTAATGTCCAGAAACCTATAGACTTCATTTCCTGGAGCCCTAATATCACCCTCATCAAGATCTTAAGGGGGTTTTAATGTGTGCCGTCATGATGTGGGAAGATAAAGGCAAATGAAAAATTAAATTCTCTGTTCTGACCCCCTAGGAATCTGTAAGTCTACTTTAACATATACAAATTCCTCTGCAAACCTCCTTTATCTTTAACCTCCAAATATATGCCAGCAGTTATACTCTAAGCATATGGACTCTCCAAGACATACTTCTGAAGGGTCTCACGACTGAGGTTTTATTAACCAGAAACAATGGCATTTTCCTAACAACAGCTAGCCCCTCAAGGTCCTGGAAACCTTGCTTCCAAAGTTCTTTCGAGACTTATACTGTCCTTAAACCCCTCCCAACCTGAAGGTATGTAATCAGCCACTCTTCACAATCCCAGGGCAGCTCTTTCTGCCCATGGGTCTTGTCCCTGTGCTTTAATAAAATCACCTTTTTTTTGCACCGAAGGTGTCTTCAAGAAGTCTTTCTTGGCCATTGGCTCCAAACCCCATCATTCCCAAACCCCATCAGTGGCCATATATAAGCCAAAGAGAAGCCTCACTTGAAACCACGGCTGATGTTTTGATGTCAGACATCCAACCTCCGGAACTGTGAGACAATAGATTTCTATTGTTGAAGGCAGCCAGTCTGTGGTAACTTGTTATGGCAGCCCAAGCAACCGACAGAGTATATAAGTCTTAAGGTGGGCCCTAAATAAAGGTAAGAGGTATAGTGTGACTTTTTGGGCTGGGGGATCTGAAGGGGCCATGGCACTGAGGTGATCAGCCATTGGTGCTGTGATGAATCTCTGATGATGTGCTTATTGGAGAGCTAAAGCACTGGGGTCTCCTAAGGAGTCCCGCTGACAGAAAATACAAACGATTACCTGGATATAAAGGTTTAAGGTGAAAAAACCAGCAAAATACGCTTTTGTGTCTCTGACCCAAACACACCAGCGGAAAGTCCCAAATAGATGAGGAACCCCGCTTCATAATGATCTTTCTCTGCAAGTTCAACACCCAGAAAAGAACAATTGCTGATCATCAGTAATATGTCAAGAATGCAATTGTATTTTAGAATATTTCATTCTGCCCTCCTTCCTAGAAGAGAAGACCAAGAGGCAGAAATTAAATTGAAACTCATAAATCAAAGCTTAACTTATCTTCCAGAAATGCATCCTTGCATTGGTTAACATTCATAAGACTGGCCCTTTGGTGGTTGTGTGACTTTGAAGTTAATGTCTTTCTTCAACCAATGCTCCAGTCTCCCGCTGATCCTATCAATGGATCTCATCTGGGATCTCAGCATCTAGGATGCCTTAAGAGGGAAAATATGCTGACTGCCTCCCAAGGAAGAGGGAGGAGTTCCACCAAAATCTTGATCCTCTTATCAGAAATATCACCACCATCGCTCTTCCCACATGGGTTTCTCCTCTCTTGGTGTGGCCCCTAGGCCTGGAAAATCTGTATAATGAGTCAGTTTTCATAAATTATGTATAAGAACCACATAAATTGTTTTGGCCTCTAACCAGAACTGTATGTGTTTTATTTTAATTAAAACTGGATGCATAACTCTAGCGATATAAAAGTAAGGTTTATTTTGTCTCAGGCAGAGAAAAGCCTGTAAAAGTGTATGCTCCTGGGAGAGCTAAGCCTTTTGGGTTAGTTCCAGAAACATAAAACGATTTTTGTTCCGAGTTCCTGAATTGCAACATTTAGGAGAAAGTACTGGTTGACTGCCATGAAAGGACAGAACCCATCATTCTGGAATAGCCAGATAGGTTTGTGGGTCCAAGGCAGAATGCTGCATGTGACGCTTCTCAGCGCCAGGGCAGGGGCTGGCCTTGTGGAATGGTAATAATGGCAGAGGGGAACGGCCTCAGTAGAGAAACAATAGCATCTGGCCAGTTTGCTCAAGGAGGATCTGGGGGAGACGGAAGAGATCCAGAAGGTTTTCGAGGTTTTCGGGTGCTGGGCATGGAAGCCAGATGAGACTGAAGGAATATGTTGCTTACTGGGGTCATTTCCACCATGGAACAGGGTAACTGCAGATGAGGGTGGCCAGGGTGCAGACAACACTCATGGTGGTGGTGGTGGTGGTTAGAGGGGGTGCCTTACACTGATCACACCCAGAGAATAGACCATGGGCTGCATCAGTGCTGAGAGGTGTGGGTGCAGCCAGGCCAGAAGGCAAGACCCAAAGGCACAAGACACGTCAGTGAAGGCCAGTGAGAGCCTGGGGGACAAGGAGAAAGACACGACCTTGTGAGAAGTTTGAGGCCCTTCCTGCCAAAGCGTGATGTCGTGGAACCCAGTCGTGCAGCGGCGCACTAAGGGACTGGGTGCCGGTAAGGTCTCTCTTGTTCCTTTTACAGTAACAGCACCTTAACTCTATGAACAAGGGCCGTTTCCATTTGTTCTACAGGCGTGGGAAGAGGCTCATTTATTGGGCTGGATCAGAACACCTCTAAGAAAAGGAGAAAAAAAAGGAAGGGACTTGGGAAGAAACTTTGCCCAAGTGACAGTAAGTATCTAGGGAAGTGACAGAATAAACAGGAAGTGATTCAGTTTTTACATAAGAGGTGAGATTAAGCCATGTTCCCAGTCTCTCACTACCCCTCTTCCTGATGATCCTTCATCTATGAATAGAAATAAGGCTCATGAGGAAGTTCAGGTCAGTTTTACAGAAATAAAAAGACGTATATTCCACTCAACCTCATTGCGTTACGGCGGTTAATTTTAAAAAGCTGCATTTGCCATCTGAAAGGGAAATTTCTTTCCATTACACAGCTCAGAAGGCTTGACTATTGCCTCCTCCCTGCTGGTGAGAAAATCCAGCTCAGTAAATGAGCCCCTTCCCACTCACGCAGAGCCAAAGGAAATGACCCTTGTCAATGGACCTAAGACACCATTACCTTAAAGTGGGACAACAGAGAAGTTACCTACATCCAGGTCTTCAGTGTCACACTGCATAATTAAAATGTCTCTACCATGTCATATTAGTAAAAGACATAATGGCAGGAGGGAACAAAGTGAGGCAATGTCACTTCTGAGAGTCAGAATATTAATGGGACCTTTCTGGCTGATAATGTTACTAACCTTGTTAAATACTATCCTCAGTAAAATCCAAGGAGTGAGGGCCACTGTGAAGATGTCCCTCTCAAATAACTTCACTGGCAGCAGGGCATTAACTTGAGAAATGGTGGTGACAGTCTGTTCCAGATAAAAGACTTTAAAACACTGTCTCCAAAAAGGTGTTAGCTGTCAAATGTTACATTCACATCACCAGCCCTACATTTTCACCTTCCTTTCTTCATGAAATAATTTCCCTTTTTCTTTACAGACTTTCATGTTCTACATTTATTTAATTTGAAGTCTTAAAATGCAAGGTCTAGACAGTGCTACAGTACTTAACATAGAAAACCAAAATGATTTTCTTCTGTGCATGCTCTGGGTTTGCATCCACCCCTCCATGGAAAAACCTTGAATCTGTCCAGCAGTCAGATAGCATTGTCTAGCTATTATCTATACGTATTGATGATATTAGCCTGTCATGCAGTGCTACCTAATGATTACATTTTAAATATTAATAATAGGTCACAAAGCACTTGATCAATTTTAGTTTTTTATTTTTATTTTTTTTCTAAAGATAAGGGATTTTTTTTTTTACAAATAGTTTGCTGTCAGGTTGGTTTCCACATAACACCCAGTGCTCATCCCCACAGGTGCCTCCCTCCATGCACTTGATCAATTTTAAATCCACTGGACAAATGCATTCTATATTACTTATCTACAGGTATCCACAGAATTGAACTTTTGCAAGCTCCTTCCAGTCATTTTGGCTGTGACCCAAACCATGTGAGGACAAAGACAGAAGAAATTCCTGGTCAACAGCTGGGTAATAGTACAGCCATTTCCTACACAGGAAAACTGCTCAACTCATTCATATATCCATTAATATTCTTTGAATATATATTATGTTCCAGGAAGCACCATGATACTAAGATGCCTACAGTCATATGAAGAAAGTAAAACATTCCCATAAATAAATACACTATGAACACTTCCATTTGAGTAGTAGAAATAACTATGAAAATCTTGGGAAAAACAAATCTTTCCTGCCTCTGGTGATGACAAAAGGCATTTCAGCTGGCCGTGAAGGGTGAGTAGGTTTTCACCAAACTGACATGAGACCAGCACATGGGGTAAAGCAGGTTTCACAGCTTGCACTAAAGGCAAAAATGTTAATGGAAATGTCACATAGCTCAATTCAGATGGATATAGTATGAGATAAAACTTAAAAAGTTGCCAGGTTTCAGAAGACCCCTTCATTCTCCTGTATGTATACATACATTTTTAAGTAATCTCTATACCCAATGTGGGGCTCAAACATATAACTCTGAGATCAGGAAGCACATGCTCTACCTGCAGAGTCAGCCAGGCATCCCTCTCCTATATGTTTCTAAGCATTGAATCATGAGTTGAAAAATTCCCCCATGTTCTTAATTCATGATTAAGATACCTATATACAAATATTCATGGGTTCAAAAGATTTGCAATTTTTATCTCCAAGTTCGTGCAGAAAGTGCAAGCCAATGATACATTTTCATTTTACCTGAGATTTTGTTTCATTATGCTCGTCTGTCCCATACTTTCTAGGCTCACTGTTCTGTTACAGATTAGAAGACAAAATTAAACACAAGGATCATTCGATAAAACTTCCCATTCTAAGATTTTTACCACTTTTTCTTGGTTGCTAAAGAGGTAAGCTGTATTCAACTTCCCTTGACTTGAACAATTAAAAAAAATCTACTAGGGGTGCCTGGGTGGCTCAGTTGGTCTGTTGGACCTTCTGACTTCGGCTCAGGTCATGATCTCACAGTTCAAGGGTTCAAGCCCCACATTGGGCTCTGTGCTGACAGCTCAGAGCTTGGAGCCTGCTTCAGATTCTGTGTCTCTCTCTCTCTCTGCTCCTGCCCTACTTGCACTGTGTCTCTCTCAAAAATAAACATTAAAAAGAGTTTTTGAAAAATCTCATTATAAGAAAGACGTTAACCCGTTGACATTTATGGCCTGATTTCACAGAGATACTTCGAGCCAAAGCATGTGCTCTGAGCTAAATTTGCTTCCCAGAAGGTTACAGCCTTGTAAACTATGGATTAAATGATTAATCTTATACTGATTGACAGCACTGAACAAATGTCAACCTCCTTTCTTTTCATGTCAGTTTCCTCCAAATTTTGGTCTATCACTATCAACTGAATTTATTTAAATTCATTTAGTTAAAGAAATTAAATATTTGGGGTAATTTCACTTAGATATTTTATCCTTTAAAGAATAAGTATTTTCTTTCTTTCCAGAGACAACACTAAGATAGTATCTGTTATAAAAAATCAAGTCAGATCAGAATAAGACATTGGCTTGCGCTGATTCTTCATTTCAGTTGTCTCTTCAAGTTGGAAAAATAACCAAGTTCTGTCTTGTACTATAGTTAGAAAACGCCCATATAGATAAAGTCACAGAATTTTAAGACCATTATGTAATTGAGTCAAGCTGTTTGCTCAATCCATAAGTGGATCTGAATTTATTATTTAATTTATAAGGTCACCAGAGCAGTGCTCAGCTAAAAACTATTAACCAGAAAATAGGCAGAACTACCCCATAAGACTATGGAAGAAGTCACATGTAGGGTGTAAGGCAGGGTGGGATTTTGCGGCATAGGGGGAATGATGATGAGTTGGCCCCTAAGTCATACCAAACCACGCTTAAATTCCTCAGCAAAAATGTTACATGAGTGGTGCCTGGGTGGCTCAGTAGGTGAAGCATCTGAATATTGGCTTTGGCTCAGGTCATGATCCCATGGTTTGTGGGTTTGAACCCTGCATGAGGCTCTGCATTGATGATGTGAAGCCTACTTGGGATTCTCTCTTCCTCTCTCTCTGCCCCTCCTCTGCTTGTGCACGCTCTCTCTCTCCTCAAAAATAAGTAAATAAACATAAACAAATAAATAAATACATGTTACACAAAAACCCCTAACATGAAAATGAATACAGATGAAGAAATGAAGTCTAGAAAGTTTAAGTGACTTTGCAGTGCCATCCTGATTTAGGGAGAGAATCCAGACTAGAAAAATCTTTCTCTTTCCTGCTATGAAGCATCTTTCTGAGTCTTTTTGTTCTCACTGAGTTTTTACAGACAACATGTTGTGGGATCTAATTTTTAAAATCCAATTTGACTATCTCTGTCTTTCTCTGGCATTTTCATACTATTCATATTTAAAGTCATTATTTACATATTTGGATTAAAATCTATCATCTTTGTACCTGTTTTCTACCCATTGCACTTGTTCATTTCTTTTTCCCCTCTCTTCCTGTCTTCTTTTTTTAATTGAGCATTTTATATGATTCTATTTTATCTCCTCTCTTGGTGTATATAATTTATGTCAACTTTTAATTTTTTTAAAAATGTTTTATTTATTTCTGAGAGAGACAGCGTAAGTAGGGGAGGGTGAGAGAGAGAGGGAGACACAGAATCTGAAACAGACTCCAGGCTCTGAGCTGGCTGTCAGCACAGAGCCTAACGCTGGGCTCGAACCCACGAACCGTGAGATCATGACTTGAAGTCGGAGACTTAACCAACTGAACCACCCAGGCACCCCTATTTTTAAGTTTTAATGGTTGCCCCAAAATAGACAATCTACATTTTAAATAATCTAAATCCACTTTTTTTGAAAGGACAAAGTAAGTTTTATTTACATCTTTCCTTAAAACCAAATCATAATCGTGGGAGACACATTTTGAAGACGATGAGGAAAGAGAACATGCAAGACCTTGGTGACGAGGTAACGGTGTAGGAGTGAAGAGCAAGGGCTCTGAAACAGTCTTCCTGGCTCACATTCACACTGTACATCTTTCTGTGCTTTGGACTCCTTCTCCGTTAAAATGGTACCTATTTCTTTCAGCTGCAATGGATAATGAGTAAATTTTGTAACGCTCTTACAACAGTGCCTGGCCCAGCGTAAGCACTGTTCTCAGTTACATTACTTTTTTTTTTTTTTTTTAATGTTTTATTTATTTCTAGGAGAGAGGAAGACAGCGTGAACAGGGAGGGTCGGAGAGAGGGAGACACAGACTGAAACAGGCTCCAGGCTCGAGCTGGCAGTCAGCACAGAGCCCGACGGGGCTCGAACCCACGAACCGCGAGATCATGACCTAAGCGAAAGTCGGACGCTCAACCGACTAAGCCACCCAGGCGCCCCTCAGTTACATTACTTTTAATAACACAAACTTCGTTGGCAGTTGGGCATATTTCTTCTGGGTCCTTATGTTTCTTTTCTAATTTTAATACTTTTGTTGAGGTATAATTCACATACCAGAAAATTCACCATGATAAAGGTCACACTGGGTCAGTTTCAGTCTAGTCACAGAACTGTGCAACCATTCCTACAATTTTAGAACATTTCAATCGTACAAATAGAAACCCCATTCTCATTCTCAGTCAGTATAAATCTATACCCAACCCTCAACCTCAGCCCTAGACGACTACTAACTGCCTCTCTGTCTCTATAGGTTTGCTTATTTTGGAGCATTCCTATAAATGAAATCCTCTCGATCCACTTTCAGTAACATTACATCACCTCGTTAGAAGTGCAGGTACCTTCTAACAGAGAACTTCTACTTCCTCCTGTCCCTTGTGACATTGCTGTTACTTAATTCACTTATCCATATGCTATAATCACCCCAGGCATTGTTTCTATAATTGCTTTTAAAAAGCCCTAATTTAGACAAATTAAGAATACGAAAAATAACTGATTTTATTTTAATCTTCACTAACTTCGTTCCTGATGCTTCTGCTTTCTTTGTGTACATGCACGTTTCTGACTTAAGTCATTTTACTTCTGCCTGAAGTACTACTTTTAACATTTCTTGCAAGGCAAGGCTGCTGGCAGTGACTTTCTTCAATTTTTACTTGTGTGAGAGAATCTTTATTTCTCTACCACACTGAAGCATAAGCCGGCTATAAGCCAGCTAGACGCAGAATTCTAGGACGGTAGATTTTTCTTTCAGTTCTCCAAAGATTCCACTCCATCCTCTTCTTGATTGTCTAACAGTCGGCTGTCATTCTCGTGCATTTTCTGTTAATACACTGATCTGTATCTCCCTCTTCCTTCTTTCAAGATTTCCTCTGTCTTTGGTTTACTGAAATTTGAATATGATATACCTAGATTTTGGTTTTATTATTTTTATTATAGCTCTTAATGTATTAGTCATAGTCATGTTAGTCATCATTATGTTAAATTCTTCATCTGATAATCCCAGTATCTTTTCTATACTTAGTTTGGTTCTGATGATTACTTTGTTTCTTTAGACTGTGTTTTTCCCCCCAGTTTTGAATCTCTTATAATTTGTTGTTGTTGAAAGCCGTACATGTTGTATCAGGTAGTCAGGATTGATGTAAACGAGGCTTTAGTGTGACCATTTGTATTAAAATGGCTAAGAATTCAGCTGTACTTAATGTTTGTTGCATCTGAAGGACCAGAGGTTTCAAATTCCTCCAGCATCCACTTCTGTTTTCTGTTTGTTTGTTTGATGTATTCTTTCTTGATTTGAGGGCTATTCTTGATACTACTCTTCAGTAATATCTGAGCTTTGCAGGTTTGGCATCTTTCTAGCAGTAATACACTGCTATAATGAAGGCTTACTGGTGTGGTGGCAGAGCATAGCAGATGGCAGTGTTCTATAGTTTTCTGAGTGTCAGCAAGTTAGCGGGACTGTTTTGTGGGACTATGGGCTTCACATGTTTCTGCCCCACCCCCTTCAAGGGGTCCCTGCTCCCTTCCCTGGCTAGTGTTTCCAGTATATTTCCTTGAAGTCCTGCCTTCTGGTGACTTTTTTTTTTTTCTTTTCCCCCTCAAGTTACGTAGTGCTGAAGTGAGGTGGAACCCGCTACCCCTAGCTAGGATAAGTTTCCAGAATCGCACTCTGGAAAATCGCTTCCCCCTGGAGACATGAACTATTTTGGGCAGAAGAGATTGGAACAGTCTCCTCTCCCTGCCCACTGCCAAGGCCATGTGGAAATCTTTCATAGAGCCTAACCATGAGAACCTGGTCTGATTCCTGAAGGGAAAGCCCAGAATGTGTGAGAGTCCAGGAGTTTTTCATTCTCATGCTAGTCTCCCTAAGCCTCCTGCAATTCATCACAGTTACCATTGATTGAGGTGTTTCTGCCAGCTTGTGGTGCCTGGCATCTTCTGATCCTGGCACACAAGTCTGTGTCCCTATCCCCACCCCTATGCAGGTTTTCCTTGCATGAACCTATATCTGCAGGTTTTGGGGTGGCAGGTTGACCTATGACCTTAGTTCAATGAAGAATCTAAGAAAAATCATTGGTTTTCAGTTTGTGCAGGTTTTCCCTATCATAAGAACAAGAGTGATGAATTCCAAGCTCTTAATATGTTGGAGATGAAAGTGGAAATCACATATCTCCTAATCTGTGAGAATCTTAGCAAGTTTCTAAATCTCTTTTTGTATCGTTTTTTAAATCCAAAAACATGGCCGCAGATTGATTTACCTTGTGGAGTTGCTATGAAAGGCTAAGCTCTAGAAAACATCTGCTACAAAGCACGGCATGATGTAGGGGCTCAATTAATGCCACCCCCATACCCCATAACGCCAAGTAACTAGTTTGGCTGCATGAAAAGGAATGAATTGTTGATTTGCTCCCTTGACTTAAAGTTATATAAACATGACATATTTTTATAGGTAAGTGGATTTTTATAATAGTGTATCAAATGGTTGTTTCATAATCTGTATCTAAACAAAATAGAATAATCCAATGAATTGCTCATTCCAGTGATATGGTCTCTCTGATCAATAAAATATGCATGTATACTCTCCTAGGATGACCACAGAAATTACCACAAACATGTGGGCCTTCAACAAACAGGAATTTATTCTCTCCTAGTTCTGGAGGCCAGCAGTCCAAAATCAAGGGGTCAGCAGGCCCATGCTCCCTCCGAAGGCTCTCAGGGAAAATCTTTCCCTACTTCCTCCAGCTCCCAGTAGTTCCAGACATTTCTGTGGCTGCCTAATTCCAACCTTTGTCTCCATCGTCACCCAGCCTTCTCCTCTGTGTCTTCTACTTTCTTGTCTTCCATAATGGCACACTTGTCCTTAAATGTATGGCCCTTCCAGTTAATCCAGGATGATTTTATCTCAAGATTCTCAACTTAATTACACCTACAAAGACCATTTTTCCAAGGAAGTTCACACTCATAGGTTCTGGGGTCCAGGGTGTGGACATACTTCTGAGAAACAACCATTTGACCCACTAAAATGCATTAGCACTGCACAAACCTATCAGTTGGGTTAAACAATTAAAGTTCTGTGTAAAGTTCTAGATTGCCCCAGAAGAACAGAGCAGGTTCAATTTGTCCAATACAATGGATTCTGTGATACAATCATTGGGGGTAGATCCTTAAAGGAACATGGTCAATTGTATCAACTTAACTGTTTTGTCCCAGAATGGGTCACAGTATTTTGTCTTCAGAGATGATTTTGGTTTTTAGGTTTTTTTTTAATTAAAAAAAATGTTTATTTGTTATTGAGAGACACAGAGAGATCGAGCATGAAGGGGGAGGGGCAGAGAGAGAGGGAGACACAGAATCCGAAGCAGGCTCCAGGCTCTGAGCGGTCTGTCAGCACAGAGCCTGACGCGGGGCTCGAACTCACAAACCGCGAGATCATGACCTGAGCCCAAGTTGGACGCTTAACCGACTGAGCCACCCAGGCGCCCCTTCAGAGGCAATTTTGGATGATTCCCTTGAATAGAGAGGAAGCAAATAATATGGCTCTTATATTATAAATGGAAAATTAAGACAGAAGGGTAATTGAGTTAATGTTTACAGTTTAATTAGAAATGCTGACAGAAAGACTTGCAGTGTTGGTAGAGCTCCTATTAGTGCTGTCAACATAGCTGCACTGCCTCATCTTCTTATTTTCTTTCTGAAATTTCAATCTGGGCTCCAGAACCAAAGAAGTTCTATTTTGCATGCATCAGTAACAATGAGCAATTTACACTCAGCTATCTTCATCTGTAAAACCACAGCAGCTGTTTGGGAGGCCTCATTCTACTGTGATAAGCAGGTTTGCGGTCTGCTTCCTCACTGGTTCACACTCAGGCCGGGGCTGGGGTGGAGGGCGGGGTACATAGGAGAGCAAGGGGACAACAACATTCCATTTCTAAACAACAACAAAAAAGGTTGTTTCAAACTCCAGTTTGCTGTCTTAGTTTCGAGGTGTGTAATTCATTTTCAAAACGTTGAGATATTCTCTTGGATATAATGCTTCGGCTGCAGTTCTGAGAATATACATAACATTTGGACAGCGGCACACCTCTGATGGGTGCAGAGCATGCCAAATTGAACAGCTTACTGGAGGGATGGCTGCACAAGAATATTTATCCAATTTCAGAGTAAGAACTAGGTATTAGCTCAGTGGCATGTGGACACTTTTAGATTTTCTCTCCATAGCTTTTAAACCTATATAGGAAAAGAAAAGTAACTGGAGGGTAGACTATTAACTAGGGTTTAATGTTTTTTTCTTCTTTACTATTAAAAATATTTTTATTTTCCTATATAGGTTTAAAAGCTATGAAGAGAAAGAATGAAATCTGGCCACGTGTAGCAACATGGATGGACCTTGAGGGTGTTATGCTGAGCGAAATAAGTGAAGCAGAGAAGGACAAATACCATATGTTTGCATGTATAGGAGGATTAGGAGGAACTTAGTGGAGGACCGGACTGTGGGGGAGAAGAAGGGGGGAAATAGTGGGGGAGAGGGAGGGAGGCAAACCGAGAGACTCTTGAATGCTGAGAACAAACTATGGACTGATGGGTGTGGGGGGGGAGGGGGGAGATGGGCATGGAGGAGGGCACTTGTGGGGATGAGCACTGGGTGTTATATGGAAACTAACCTGACAATAAACTATTTGTAAAAAAAAAAAAAATTAAGTCAATGGAAAAAAAAAGAAATACCTTACTACATAGTAGCATTGTTTTACATGATAATATCCAAATAAAAAGTCTTTTGCCTTCAAAAAATTTTTTAAAAAAATAAAAATCTTGGGGGAAACCTTCCTAAAGGATATGATAATCTCCCAGTTTTGTACTTTATGAAAATCTACTTAATTTGTTTCCATTAAGCATTAATCACCTGGTGCTCCACCACCATGGCCCTACTTTACTCTTCAATATACGAGTATGTGCTCTGTTCAACCTGAGAAAATCAGTGGGGTAGGATGTGCGGAGATGAGGGGTGAGAACAGTGACTGGAAGGTGGCCAGCTGGCTTGTGGGTTCCCTCTGACAGCGGCATGTTCTGCTGTACTGTTTAAGAAAGCCATTTTAGGTGTAGTGCAGGGTCCCAGGACAACAATACTTGCTGCCTTTTCTTGAGAACCAATTATACACAAGCCTTTTAATATCCAAAAGCTCGCTATTCTTCACAACAGCCTTATCAGGTAAATACTTTCGATTTCATATTGTATATGATAAAAATAAGGCTTAAACGGTCAAGTAAGTTGCCAATGGCCTCACTAGGCAAGAATTTATGGGCAGATCTGTTTGATTCCAAACTCCATTCTCTAAACCACAGATGCTATCCCCATCATGAAGAGTTAGTAGTACTTTTATTTTTTAGCACCTGTGGCATTGTTTTTGGTACTTCACATGGTTCTGTCCATTTAACAATTTTAACAACTATAGGATGTAGGTACAGACCAAGATATGATATTCTCTTCAGCTTGACGAAAGCCTAGGCAGGCTTCTTCCTGAGTTTTAGCCCCTGACCCCCCTTTTTCTTAGAGCGTTTACTTTTGAAAACCTGTAATTGTAATCCTTTTCTCTGACCTTTGGGGATGTGAGTCTTTTAATGCATCTAGGCTGTTTTACAACTTAGGACTGTCTTTCTCAAAGAGCTAGGAGCCAACACCATGAAATATAATCATCAAGAAGACAGCACCCCTAAGTCCCAATCTCTGTGAGAAGATAGGAACCAAATCTTGGCAGGGTCTTACCCCCAGTTGTAGAACTATTTCCTCTCAGAAAAATACAAGAAAGATGACATTCTCTTCGAATAAGGCCAACGGGCAAACACAGATGACCTATGATCTTCCTCACCCAATTCTTATAAACTCTCCCACCTCGGCTTCAGTGGAGTTGAGTTCAGAGTGCTTTCTGTTTTTTCTCCCTTTAGCAACAGCCCGGATGGTTTTCCTTAGCTGTTCAAATTTCTCCAGTGCAAGTTTTGCTTTGATAGTGCTTTTTGACACCATTTTAAAGATAAGAGCCCTGAAGCACAAAGATGAACTACTTCTCCCAGGAACACATGGTTGGTAGAGCTGGGCAGTCCAGTTTTAGGGTCCTGCATGAATCGTTATACTCAAAGGGAAATAGTATATTCACAGTGTTACAAGGAAGCATAAAGCTGAAAGCCATGCTTATGAAGAATAAGAAGGTATGAAGAACTTGTATGAAGAACAAGTCAAGCAGATCTGGTTCAGATCCAGGAGGTTCTTCTCAGTAACCTTCAAGCCTTCGAAGATCACAGTAACAGCTCCTGAGGTTTGTGCCTGTCTGTTCTTGTGGCAGAGTGGAAGCACAAAGGCCCTCATTTCCTCCATTGGCTTCACCACTCTCTTGACCTTTCAAAAGGAAGGTCACAAACACTACTGAGGGATGGTGAGCTAGTGTGTGTGACATTTCTGAGTGATATCTCACTACATTACTTAAGGTCAAGAAATAAATGTGAATTGGCCCCTTTTTAAAGATAATCACGTCTAATGTAAATGTCATTTGATAGGATTAAGGATGCTAAATGGAAGACTAAATTATGGGGTGCAAAGACAAGTTTAGTCAAGAAACTAGCATGTGTACATGGAGAACAAAGGAAATTGTGGAGAGACATGACATGTTTCTTTATGCTGAAAAAGGCCTTGATTTGAAATGCTTATGTATTAATTTCAACTGAGGACAATGTAGGCCAGCTCTGTGATGTGCCTGTATTAGAAGGGCAAATGGGATCCTCTCATCGCTTTATGAAGAACTAGAAGAAGTCAAAGCAACCACTGATTGCAAATTAAAATGCTAATTTCTACTCATTTTAATTTTTGATAAATTCCTACTGAGAGCTACTGATTTTAGAAACTTGCAAGCATCCTCAGTGGCTTGTGTTCTATTTTGTCCCCAGGAGTTTGCCGCAAGGGTCAATTGGTTTCGGGCTCTATTATGAGGAAGTCTAAAATGCTCTCAGGAAGAGTGAATGCCATGTTGGTGGAGAAAGCACATTTCAATTTATGAAAGGCAAAGAATTTTAGGCCATTTAATGTTCTCTTGAACGCACAAAAGAGTTGAGGAGACCAGCTTTTAAGGACCGTGAAATACACAATCCTTAAGGATGATAGGCCAGTGGTTAGTAGGTAGTAGCAGTAACTGGAATGTGCAATCTAAGCTTTACTGAATGCTTACTAAATGCCTATGAATGGCTGAAAGGCCTTATCCACGTTAGGCATTTTAATCCTCAAAAAAATCCTTTAGATGCTATAATTATTCCCTGTTCACAGCCCAGAATAGTAAAGCAGAGAACGTCAGGCATTGCACAAGGCCATACAGCTGGCTAGATGAGATTTGAACCTACAGGCTGACAACAGGTTCATGCTCTTTTAACCACTAGAATGCCTAGGGGTACTGTGGTTGTGGAAGGGAGCACTGCATACTGTGTATCGCTGAAAATCACTAAGACCAAATTTGTTGGAGGGAGGACTGTCCTTTGCTTTAATCTGTGCCTGGAAAGCCAGAGAAGAGGAAGCATGGGAAATTATAAAAGCTTTTCCTTGAGTGGAGGATATGACAGTTCACATAAGAACATAACTATAACAGGGATCATTTCCAATGAATTCAGTTACTTGGGGGAGCTCCTGGAGGGGAATACAGAACCCAAACGCCCAGAGGTCTACTAGATAATGAACAAAGTCAATACTATAAATATAATTGACAGTGCACTAACTTCCCAGAAGTGAGGGCAGACTGGTGTTAAAACTGAATCACAATCGGATAACAAATCTCTCAGGTGAAATAGAGCCCGAATTCTTCAGGCTGTTGAATTCACTACATAGAATGAATAGCATATGGTGATGTGGGCATACATTCTAAATGTGACAGTACCAGGTGGATATTGGTAACTTACCTCTTTATAGCACTTCTTCTTAGCACTCAACAATTCATAAATAATTCACTGAACTATTTGTTTAGTGTCTACTGCCACTATTGGAACATTAAGCTCTGGACAGGCAGTTAACCATGTTCCTAACAATGAACCAGACATGCAAAGTCACGCTATGATAGCACTCGTGTTACAGTGAGAGAGACAGATAATTGTAATGCTGCATAAATGAAATTAACTGAGATGTTCAATACTGTGAAGAAAATCCAAAGGATACTGTGAAAGGAATCACTAGGTGAGGGGTTATGTGAATAATCTTCCATTTGACCAAGAAATCACATTACAGAATTGAAAGTGTCTACATTAAGTTGTCCGCTAGGGAAGAGTTTGGAATTCATACTCAGTTTACAGAAACAAATACAATTACAGTGTATGCATAGTCAAAACTTGAATGTGCGTTATCATACTTGTTATATATAGCTTCCATTCTATATAGCTAGAGAATGGAAGAGGAAGGCAGAGTACACAGTTGTGTACCACTGAATTCACCTCAATATTACACTTTGAGCCAGGAATGGAGATTGAGGATGATACGTAGGAGACCCAGGAGAGCATGGCATTGCAAAAGCCAACCCCCAAAAAGACTGTTTCAGTCAAGAGATGCTGCTTCTGAGTCAGCAAAGAAGGTGGAGACCAATGTGAGAACCTAGACAGGCATGGTGAGTTTTGCTGAGGGTACAGATACCTTTTTTTAAAAAAAAAAATTTATGTCTTCATTTTGTTTTGTTTTGGTTTTTTTAAAATGTTTTATTTATTTCTAGGAGAGAGAGAGAGAGACAGCATGAGCAGGGGCGGGTCAGAGAGAGAGGGAGTGACAGACTCTGAAACAGGCTCCAGGCTCTGAGCTGGCAGTCAGCACAGAGCCCGACGCGGGGCTTGAACCCATGAACCGTGAGATCATGACCTAAGCGAAAGTCGGACGCTTAACCAACTAAGCCACCCAGGCGCCCCGTCTTCATTTTGTTTTGAGAGACAGAGACAGAGAGTAAGCAAGGGAGGGGCAGAGAGGGAGACACAGAATCCAAAGCAGGCTCCAGGCTCTGAGCTGTCAGCACAGAGCCCAACGTGGGGCTTGAACCCATGACTGTGAGATCATGACCTGAGCCAAAGTCGGATGCTTAACCGACTGAGCCACCCAGGCGCCCCAAGGGTACAAATGCTTTTTGGATAGGTAGAAAAGCAGAGGACAAGAGACAGAAAACAGACAAAACAGTCAACAACATTTTTGTCTTTGAAAGGCTCACAGTCTGAGAAGCAAGACAGGATAGATTCATAACGAGAAAGATCTTCAACCAAACATGGCAGTTCTAGTCGTACCATCAATGATCCAGAAGAGCCACAGAGAAGGATGAGATAGAGCAGCCAGGGAGAACTTCCAAGGATACAAGACTTGATCTTTATCTTCAAGAAATGAGGAATTAGTTGAGAGAAGAGAGAGAGAAAGGATGTTCTAGCCAAGGTGTTTGACCAATGTAGGCAGGTGGGAAAAATCCGTTGATCTTCTGAGTTGCAACAGAATTTTTTTTTTCCTCAGGATAATGGAGGATACAATTGAAGAGGCTAAGATCAACAGCACACATTTCTGTGAAGGTTCAGTACGGTTCTCGGGTGAGGTTTTTGAAGCGGAAAAGAAAGCAACTGTTTTCTCACTGACACAACCCTTAGAGTGGGGAAAAAGGTAGCGAATCCAGTAAAACGGATTTACTTCCAATACTTTCAACTTCTGGCACAGATACCAATACTTATTTTCAGTGATCGTTTATGAAATTAAAAATTAAACAGGTAACATTCACTCATTTTAAACACAACCCCTCCCCCTCTGCAAATCTAGCTTTTTAATAAAAAAAAAATGTCGACATGGGGTTTGGAATTGTGGTTTAAGACAATTTGGGTGGCAGGCCAAGCATTTTTGAAATGAGTTTCCACACATTTGCTATCGAACCTGTTGTTGCCATTTGAGCAGAATATTCTGTGCAGTGAGATATGCAAACTAAGAGATTTAATATTTCAAGCCTTCAAGATGAATGTTACAACATCTGAATGAGAATAAATGCCATGATTATTCAATTACCTTGCATCCCTGGGTCTCATTTACCCTCAGTTTTCCCAGCATGCTGATCTATTTATAGGTAAACTGAATAATTCTCCCTAAAGGGGATAATATACTCTTACTGACAACTTGCCCCCAAACACCCTGATTCCATAGCATCAATACGTAAATTTACTATCTAGAAACAGTTGCTTATGTGCATCATGTCTGACCTAAGCCACAGCTTCCAAAAAGACTGAATTAGCTTAATCTTATTTCACTTCTTTTTGGTGGTGTTCACCTTTTCAAATATAGCCGGTTGTGGTAATCTGTGAACTGGAGGCACAAACCACAGACACCTCCACTACACTGATGATGGCTCTGCAGCTTTCTGCTGAGGACATTCCCAAACGATGCCTGACACAACACCACAGCGTCCATGTTTGTCCACGAGCAGTTGATGAAACTAAGATGCTGAGAGCTGATGACTCATCTTAGCTTGCCGCTCCTTCACTGATGTTTGGCAATGTGTTTAAAGGAATAAGCCACGTGGAGTGTTTTACCTCCTGTTATCAAGACAATACCGACTGACTGTAAGGTTTAGAGGCGGTGTCTTTTTTTCCTTCTACACCAACATGGTCTGTCAAGATAACAGGTGCATCCACGTATAGGAGGATTAGGAGGAACTTGCCGGAGGAACAAGGGGGAGAAGAAGGGCGGAAATGGTGGGGGAAAGGGAGAGAGGCAAACCATGAGAGACTCTTGAATGCTGACAAAAACTGAGGACTGATGGATGTGGGGGGAGGGGGGATGGGCATGGAGGAGGACACTTGTGGGGATGAGCACTGGGTGTTATGTGGAAACTAATTGACAATAAACTATTTGTAAAAAAAAAAAAAAAGATAACAGGTGCATCCAATACTGATTGACAGATGTGGATTTCTACTGTAATTCATTTATTTTAAGTTGGTCTGATTTTGTCACAGCTTAGATAATTTTTAAAAATGCATGGAGGAGGGCACTTGTGGGATGAGCACTGGGTGTTATATGTAAACCAACTTGACAATAAACTATTTTTAAAAAATAAATAAAAGTGTGTACACACACACACACACACACACACACACACACACACACACACACTCCTCAGTAGGTAGCGCTGGCTCCTATCCAGCTGTACAAATCCTAACCTCGAGCCTCCTTGCTCTCTTTTCCTCACTGTTCTCATCATCAAGTCCCATGGGCTCTATCAGTACAAGGATCTCAAAACCTGATTCTCACCTTCTCTGTCTCCACACTAGTCTAAGCCACCATCTCCTCTTCATGAGCCTCTTAATGGGTCTCTTGGCTTCCGCTCCTCCTTGTAAAGCCATTCTCCGCATAAACGCCAAAGTAACATTTTAAAATTGTTCCTATAAAAAATCCTCTTCACATATTACCAAAGATGGAAGCTGACAGTCCAAGATTGTGATCAAGGGACAGTAATCTAATTGGGCCAGCCCAAGTCATACCCCACCCCTTTGAACAAGACACAATAAGCCCTCCCCATAACCCCAAGCTAACTATGATGAATGAATTCTCCTTAATGAAAAGTAGGGGTTCTGATATCAGACGAAAGGGAAATAAATGATCCATAGTAAAAACAAAAGATATGTATTATAAGATCATGATGAAATTTTCAGATTGGTTCACAATGAAATGAGAAAATAATATGACATATTGAAATTTTTATAAAGCTAAGTATATCCAATTTTAAAACTTTTCTATATTTTTATTGTCCTTTCTAGCTTATGTTGGTGATAAAATGTCCTTCCTTCTAATAAATTATAGCAATAGCAGATTACAGTTTCTGTTTTGTTGTCTTTACTTAGCAAAATAAGGTTAGCAACACTATGACAGTACCCAAATATATTATTTAATTTTACTTGTTCATATTACCCAAACCTTTGGGAATCCTTAATTTAGAGCAGATATTTCTGAAGTAGATTCCAAACTGCAACCGAGGTTGCCTTCCACAAAAGGATAGGAGAAGCTTATTAGTTTATTTTCAAATATGCTCAGAAGTGCTGGATTAAAAAATATTAAAAGAGGGGGAGAAAAGTTACCCTCCTACGGAACTTTTCAGAACCTTAAAAATGGTACCATACACGGTGAATCCCTCCCTCTAAAAGATTCAACATACAGCATATCCCACAATTATTTGGCCACGGAATTCTCTCATGAAGAATCAACCTGAAAGATTCATCCTTGGAACCGCTAATCCAGAAACACATGAAACACTCCATCCAACCTTTGAGGTTTGCTGGTAAATCTAAATGCATCATTATACTTTTTATAAAAAGAGAAAATGAAGAAACACAAACAAAATTAAGATGTAAATTCTTAGTGTCATATTGCCCTTGACTACAACCTTAGTATCTCCGAAATATTCTTTCCTTAGCTTGGGCTGCACATTTGTAAAAAAGTAATTCTCATTCACATGCTTATATATTCCCAAAGGACTGAAATATGAAGCCTTTGTATGAATTCGAAACAATATCTTTAAACCATTACTGAAGTTGTATTACTGTTGCGAGAGTAACTGTCAAGTATCACCAGGCAGGGGAAGGCAGAGAAATCTCTCTCCAGGTATCAAGCACTGAAGACAGCATGAGGCTTGGAAACTTGTGATGGAACAGGTGTTACAGAGTTAACATTCCCGTACCTGAAGATTAGAGTTAACAAGGTCAATTTAATGACAAAGAGTCATGAGACAGTTACACTCAATTCCTCTCCAAAAGGAAACAATAAATACCTTAAAAAATACCAAGTAACATGCTCCTTGCTGTAAAGTTATGCTGGTTACATAACAGGACACACGTAGTTTTATAACGTCAGCACTTGTTTATAGAGGTCTTATGCTGTAGAAGAAAATTTAGTACATCCATGGAGTAGCAATGGGGGTTCTGATTTACTCATTTGGAGAGAATTTACTGAAGCCATGTGGAGAAGTGAGAAAGCCAATATACTAATGTTAAGTAGATTGAAAAAAGGGGAAAATAATGATAATCAGAAAAGTAACAGATGTTACTAAACATCTGTATCACTGATAGAAAATGAAAGTATGAAGTAATACTCATTTATGAGGGTAGGGACATCCATCCTATTTCATTCTTCTAACCCTCCAGTTCCTCTCATACTTAATATTAATAGATACTCAGGGTAGAATGGCACTATTTTA
Organism: Proteles cristata cristata; assembly: GCA_017311185.1. Lineage (NCBI taxonomy): Eukaryota > Metazoa > Chordata > Mammalia > Carnivora > Hyaenidae > Proteles > Proteles cristata. The sequence goes on along the minus strand of JAESUZ010004131.1, from coordinate 81,538 downwards.
AGAAAGAAATCACTAACAGGGAGGCATTCTCGGGGTGGGACTGGGGAGAATGCTTTGCTGTGGACTCAAGACGCAAGTATGGCTGTAGGTCACAGTATACAAGGGAAGATATCATCTCCTGTTGGGGTAGGGTTTGGTGATGGGGAAATAGAAGACAAGGCTAGATCACACCACACGGGCACCAGGAAGTGTGTAGTGCAGCCCCTGCCCTGAAGTTAAGTGACGTGATGTAAAAGGGAATGTCTAAGTTTATCTCTAGAATTCCCAGGTCAGATACCATTAAAATATGGAAAAAGGCAGGAATGTAGACTTTCTCCATGTAGGCACATAGTGCATTTACCTTTAGCTCTCAAACACAGGGAGCAAATAGAGGGATGTTAAAACCACAACAACACGCTAAGATCATCATTTCAAAGAAGGATCCAAAGTAATTCAGAGAAGAGAACATCATTTCTGGAATGATGAGAAAAAAGATCAAAACTGGGGCACAGCGCAAAAGACACTCAAAATCATCATGTAGTGTGCTTTCTCAGTGACATCTCTCAGTGACTGATAGTTCTAAGGATGTACTAAATTTTCTTCTAAAAGCTACAGCCAAACCAACTCATACAATCGCCAACACTCCCGTCACCATTAGCACCATGACCATTACCACCATCCTCACCATCATCATCATCATCATCATGGTTGCCATGACAGCTAACAGAGAGGGAATACCTACCATGGGTTTATCATCATTCTTAACCCTTTACATGAATTAACTCTTTAAGTGTAAACATTCTTCAAAACTCCAGCTGAAATTTTCCCTCTCTTCTTTGAGATTTCCTCTCCTTCTGGAAACCCAATTATGTAATGGAAAAGAACATAATGCCACATCATGATACAGATAAGTTATTTATTTACTTTCTTAAAGGACATATTGTGCCTGGCTCCACTTTACGCCTCTCAGTGTACCCAGCTACTAAAAACTGCACAATAAACCTTTTTTGGTAAATAAACAAGATAAAAATATAATGATCTCCTATTTTTAAGACTCACTGCCATTTGGAATACAAGCATGCCTTTGGATAGATCACTCAAAGAAGTCACTTAATTACCCTCATTTACCTATGTCAAACTGTGTCTCTTCAAAATTACCAGAAAAAAGAAAGACAAATTACAAACAAATCTTATGTTAGTTGTGATAGAAAACTACGAGTTGATCATTAGCATATAAAGTGTGCAAGTACATATCACATTGAAAAAAAATCCCAGAATAATTGCGCTATCAGATATTTATGCATTACGCTCTTGATTTGCAAGAAATGTTTATACCTTAGTCATGCCACTGAAGGCATAAAGGGCAAAGAAATGTCATCCAGAAAACAACTTTGCTATACTTGTTGGGTGCTTCTGGTGGTGGTGGTTGTTGCCTTCAGCAACATTTATCACATAAAAAAACCTGTCTAAATCTAAAGCACATACAGTGTTAGTATACTTTTCATTCCAAAAATGTCTGTGACCAGTTCAATCTGAGCAACCAACATAGCTTCCTGAAGAAGCTTGTGAAAAAAATTACTTGATAAGTGATTTGTTGCTCTATTTTACAAATATGGATAATTGGGAGCAGGGGCCCGATGACTTGCATGAGGGTGCGGTAGTAGAAACCAACTAACCAAGTCTTCCTGGACACAGAGACACACGTGGCCGGCTTCCCTTGCAGCCGTGGTCATGTGATTGAGAACTAGCCAGTGTAAGCTGAGCAGAAATTTCCAGGCTGGCTCATAAAAACTTCCCACATATGAACCCTCAGGCATTTTTCTGTTTGGATCCATGGACAAACATGGTGGTCACGGGAGCCACAAAGTTAAGCTAAAGAAAAGCACGAGACAGAAGAAGCCTGACTGGTTGAATCACAACCTGTAAGAATGCTGATTAGGGACAACTGTTTTGGACTTTACAAGGATAAGAAAAAAATTCTATTATAATGAGTCAACTAATGCATCTGAGAGTTTACCTTCTAGACCAGCTAAGGTGCATTACTAACACAGAAATTGGCATCTGGAAGCGAGATGTTGCTATAATCAAAGCCTTAAGTTGGCTTAGTAGTCACAGAGTACATGGTTAGGAAATATCTATCTGAGGCTGGAAAGATGGAGATCCTGTGTTATTGGAGCTAACATAAGTCCATCAGGTGCAATGATGTGAAGACCAACCAAGTGCTCTGGGAAGCAGACAGGGAAAGTTAGATTCATCACTGTATTTATTACAGTGGCCTCATGCTGGCACATCTTTTTCTTTGGCACGTCTCCAGAGTAGAGTTCTCATGATCCTTTGCAATTCATGGTGGTGCATGACCGAATTCCAACCTTGTAGAGTGAGTGGAGTGATCTGTGCCATTTTCCAGGCTCGGCTACCAAAATCACCTGTACATGATATACTATGCTCTTCCCTCTTATAGCCTGAGGCACACAAGACAGAGACCTTGAAAGCCGCCTGGTGCCAACGGCAGAGCCATGAGATGGAAGAAGGCTGGATCTATGAATCACTACTTGGAAGATAGATGATGGCTGATCAGGGACACTTGCTTTGGACTGAGTGTACAATAAATAAGCTCCTATTGTATTCAGACACTAAGACTCGGGGTCTTTGCATTTACAACTGACAGCATTACCCTAATAATAGATTCATACCTGTGTTAAAGAAAATTAAACATAAAATGATTTCAAGGGTCCAAATGCTGCTTCTCCTAATATTCTACGCTAACCTCACTATGATGATGCACAGGGCAGACAGAAACCAATCATACATACTTCATCTTTAAGACAATTTTCACCTGCAGAACAACTATGAAGAGTAACCCAAGATGGACACATCTTCCCGTGGCCACTCGTGGTCTTTTAGTATTTGCTGTGAACTGAGTCTATTCTTTAGAAAACGAAGCTTTGATGGGCTAGGGCCATCAGAAAAGTAGAGGCATTTTTTGTGCAGAAGCCACTAGGCTAAGGTTCTTTTCCAAAGAGTTTTATCGATTTAGACAAATGTGTTTCCAAATATATTTGACATGAATAGGCATGGGTGTTTAATGAGCGGTTTTTTTCTACTGAATGTCCTTTTCCTCAAGGTTTTCTTGCAAGCAGCTTGACATGTGTAGATAATGATGGAAAAATATGGAGACTCACATCTTTACCTTTTTAAAAACTTTTTCCTATTCTCAGAAATCTCACCCTGGCTATTATAAATCTTGGCTCTAAATAACCAACAGCATATATTATACCTCTGTAAGAACATATCTCTGCAAATCTCCTTTATGTAAAGTTGCTGTATTTATCCAACAGGTGTGTGTGTGTGTGTGTGTGTGTGTGTGTGTGTGTGTGTGTGTATAATTCAATTACATATTTAGTTCAGAGGCATAGAGAAGACTATGCTAGAATTCATGGATTCAATGTTGAGCTGTGAGACTCTCTGAAAATATAATATGCTTTTAAAGGCATATTTTTATTCTGATTATTATCTTTTGAAAGTGAAATGAAAGAAGAAGATACTTAATAAATTATAGACACTTCTGAAAAATTGACAAGGGGCTTATTCTGTTTCAGTTTTTTAGTTTTATGAATTCCTCTGGTATTACTGGGAATTAAGTTTTACTATAATGATACTTCACTAATGTCAAATTAACTCCAATCACTTCAAAATCCAAAGTTTGGTATTACATACTCTGCTTTCTTATCATCTCACTTATTTTATTAACTGGAGAGGCTTAGGCCTAGAGAAACTACCTGTAAATGTGTATCTGACTTAATAGCCCTCTGTGATGTGTAGCCTATCTCTCTTATGAACAGTGAACATAGTGATGACCCCTAAAAATGTAGCTCTACCCCAGTGTTGAGGTTAAGCCCCAAATGGTGATATTTTCTACAGAGTTCTCCCTGCAAAGATGGCCCCTCGGTTTGTCTAGTCACAAAGGTGCCTCATTATATTTGATCTCAAAACTTTCACTTTCCCCAATCCCCTCATGCGGATGTCATCCACAGAAATGAAGCCACCAGGCATCAGGCCCCAAACCAGCCTGATGTCACAGCTACAAACTCTCAGTTACCAGCAGGCCAACGGGGGACTGGAGGCTCACATTACATACTAAGGATTCTAGTCACTCAGACTCGGGTTCAGAAGCTCAGGATCCCAGCTGTGAACTAACCTAGCACCACCTCTGATAAAGGGGAGATGGTGTCCTTTGAAAACAAACTGTCCCGCTAGACTTTGAACTTTTGGAGGATTGGGAGCATGTCTTGTTTGTTGTATCCTCAGAATCTACCAAGTACTGGGGCATGGTGGGCTGGCATCTGAGAATGTCTGCGGGATGGCATAGTAAATAAGGAAGAAGTCCTTGACCAACCACAGTGACATACTGCAACGGAACACCTGCTTTTCCTAAATTAACTACGGTGATATGAATCCCCCAAATAAGGCAGAGAAAGAAAACACCTAGTAATGGCTGCGGTTTCTTCCAAGTGAATCCTGTCATGTGTGTGGGAGCCTGTAAGTATATACCCTCTGTTAGCTACAATCTATGCATTTCGTTTGTTTAGCAAGATCTATCATACTTGCGGTAGATAATTCGGGTAAGAAGAGACTACAAAGAAGTAAAAATCCCCTAAAAGTCTATCACAGAAAAAAAACCTCCCATCACTCATGTAAACATTTTTCCAGGTAAGGGGCGCCTGGGTGGCTTAGTCGGTTGGGTGTCCGACTTTCGCCTAGGTCATGATCTCGTGGTTCGTGGGTTCGAGCCCCGCGTCGGGCTCTGTGCTGACTGCCAGCTCAAGGCCTGGAGCCTGTTTCAGTCTGTGACTCCCTCTCTGACCCTCCCCTGCTCACGCTGTCTCTCTCTCTCTCTCCTAGAAATAAATAAAAATATTTAAAAAAATAAGAAAAAAACCACATCTTTCCAGGTAAGGCTTTTTAGGTATGTCTATGGTTATGCTTCCTATAATTTATTTTTATTTATGCTTTTGCTATACAGGTTGTACTTTTCTTCTTCTTATAAAATGAAGGGGCATGTATATGTGACTTGTTTATTTTATCCGTGGTCACTTTTATAACATTAAATAATACATTTTTAAGCTTTATTTTAATTCCAGTAAGTTAACATACAGTGTTATATTAGTTTCGGGAGTATAATATAGTGATTGAACACTTCCATACAATACCCTGTGCTCATCATGACAAGTGCTCCCCTTAATCCCTAGCGCCTACTTCACCCATCCCCAAACCTCCTCCCCTCTGGGGACCAGCAGTGTGTTCTCTGGGGTTAAATCTATTTCTTGGTTTGTTTCTCTTTCTCTCCTTCCCTTTTATTTGTTTGTTTGTTTTGTTTCTTAAATAGTACATTTTAACAAAGTTTTAATTTATTAAGTTCAAATATAAGACAATACTTAATGAAAAAATATAAAAGATTAATAACTTACTTATATTTCCTTGTAGCATGCTCCAAGATTTATATACCCTCTTAATCTAGAGAAATTATCATTAATTATTGTATGTAGTATAACATTTCCTTTCTTTTGCATAGTATTTCCAATAGACATTGTGAAAGATTACATGTTCAAATGATTTTCAATGCTCATTCTACAAATCTTTGAGTTTTTTTTAAAGTTTATTTATTGGGGGGGTTACAGGAAGAGAGAGGGGGAGAGAGAGAAACCCAGGCAGGCCCTGAACTGTCAGCATGTAGCCCAAAGCAGGGCTCAATGCCACAAACCATGAGATCATGACCTGAGCCAAAATCAAGAATCAGGCGTTTAACTGAGCCACCCAGGTGCCCCAAAATGCTCTGAATCTTTGAATTTGTGCACAGTGCTCTGTCTTCTTTTTATGTGGACAATAGCATAGCTGATGATAATATAACTTAATTACACAGTTTTGCCTCAAATTTTGTACATCTTGTTGCATTGTCTTTTGCAATATAATGTTGCAGAGGAAAAAGTCTGAATCCAAGGTAATTTTTTCTTCTATAATTTCTTTTACATGTACCCTTGTAGAAATATTAATAGATCCTTGCATCCCAATAACTACCATAGTTGTCTTTTTTTCCTTTTCTAGTTTAATTGAGATATAATTGACTAATAAAATTGTATATATGAGTAATGTGATGATTTTGTATATGGTTTCATTGTGAAATGATTACCACAATCAAGTTATTTAACATTTCTATACCTCATATAGTTAGTGTGTGTGTGTGTGTGTGTGTGTAAGAGAGAGAGAGAGAGAGAGAGAGAGAGAGAACTGTAGGATCTCCTCTCTTAGCATACGTCAAATATGCAATATGGTACTATTAACTATAGTCACCATGCTGTACGTTGGCTCCCCAGACCTTATTCATCTTAAAATTGAAATTTGTACTCTTTGATCATCATCTTCCTATTTCTTCCATCCCCAGCTCCTAGCAACCACCATTCTACTCTCTATTTCTATGACAGTTCATATTTCTTTTCTTAGATTCCACATGTAAGTGAGATCATATAGTATTTCTCTTTTTTCTCCCCCCTCTGGCTTCTTTTACTTATCATAATGTTCTCCAAATTAATCTATGTTGTTACAAAAGGCAGGATTTCTTTTTTGACATTGATTAATAATGCATTTTGTGCGTGCGTGTGTGTGTGTGTGTACATTTAATTCCATTCCATTTACTTTATCCAGTGATGGACACTTATATTTCTACATCTTGGCTATTGTGAATAATTCTCCAAACAACACAGGAGTGCAGATAACTCTCCAAGATCCTGATTTTGTTTATTTTCGATACATACCCAGAAGTGGGATTGCCAGATAAGATGGTAGTACTATTTCTAATTTTTGAGGGTCCTTCATACTGTTTTCCATTACAGCTGCACCAGTTTACAACCACCAACAGTGCAGGAGGATTCCCTTTTTGCCACATCCTCACCAAAACGCATCTCTTGTCATTTTGATACGCGCCATTCTAACAGATGGTTGATGATGCTGAGCATCTTTTCATATACTTGTTGTTAACCTGTATATCTTCTTTAGAAGAATGTTTTCTTCAGGTCTGATGCCTGTTTTTATGAATCAAGTTGTTTGACTGTTATTGAGCTGTATGAGTTCCTTAATATATTTTGGATACTAACCACTTATCAGATGCATAGTTTGCAAATACTTTCTCCCAATCTGCAGGTTGTCTTTTCATTTTGGTGATAGGTTACTTTGCTTTACAGAAGCTTTTTTGGTTTTATGTAGACCTTCTTGTTTACTTTTGCTTTTGGTGCTTGTGTGTTTGGTGTGATGTCCAAAATATCATCGCCAAGGCAAACCTCAAGAAGCTTTTTCTCTGTGTTTTTTTCTAGAAGTTCTAAAGTTTCAAGTAGTTAATTTTTTGTGTATGGTGTAAGACAAGGAGATCTGATTTCATCCTTTTGCATTCATATATCCAGTTTCCTTAGCACCGTTTATTGAAGAAATTCTCCTTTCCTTATTTTGTGTTACTGGCACCCTTGTCAAAGAATAGGTAACAGTATATATGTTGATTTATTTCTGGGCTCTCTATTTGCTTCCATTGGTCTATACATCTGTTTTCATGCAAGCCCCATGCTATTTTTATTGCGATAGCTGGCTAATACAGTCTGAAATCAAGATTATTTTGGCTATGTGTAATCTTGTGGCTTAACACAAATTTTAGGATTTTTTTTTCTATTTCTGTGGAAAATGCCATTAGAATTTTTATAGGGATGGCACTGAATCCGTGTATTACTTTGGGTATAACGCATGTTTCAACAAGTTAGTTCTTCCAGTTCATGAACATGGAATATCTTTCCATATATTTGTGTCTTCTTTAATTTTTTTATCAACATCTTTTAGTTTTCAATACATAGTTCTTTCCTCTCCCTGGTTAAATTTATTCCTAGGTATTTTATTATCTTTGCTGCTATTGCAAATGGGATTGTTTTCTTAATTTCCCTTTGAAATAGTTTAATGTTAGTACATAGATATGCAGCTGCTTTCTTTATGTTGATTTTGTGTCCTGCAGTTTTGCTGAATTACTTTATTGTTTCTAACAAGTGTTTGGTGGTCTTTTGAGTTCTCTATATGTAAGATAATGTCCACAGCAAATGGAAAATTTTATTTCTTCCTTCACGATTTGGATGCCTCTTATTTATTTTTCTTGCCCACTTGCTCTGGCTACAGCTTCCAGTACAATGTGGAACAGACGCAGTAACTCTGGGCATTCTTGCCTTGTTCCTACACTTCACAGAAGGGCTTTCAGTTTTTCATGACCGAGTATGATGTTAGCTGTGGGCTTGTCATATTATGCTGAGGCATATCTCTCTATATCTAATTTCTTGAGAACTTTTATCACGAAAGGATGCTGAATTTAGTAAAATGCTTTTTCTGCATGTATGATGATGATATGATTTTTATCCTTCATTCTGCTAATGTAGTGTAGCACGTTTATTGATTTTTGTGTGTTGAACCATCCTTGCAACCCAAGGATCTCATTGAGCATGCTGTCTAATCCTTCCACTGAGTTGATATATGTGGTTTGCTGGGTTTTTTTTTTTTTTATAAGAATTCATGCGTATATATTCATCATGGGTATTGGTCTGTAATTTTCCTTTCTTGTAGTGTCCTTGTCTGATTTTGTTATCAGGGTCGTGCTGCCCTCATAAGACAAGTTTGGAAGTATTATCTCCTCTTCAGTCTTTTGGAAGAATTTGAGAAGGACTGGTATGCCTTCTCCTTTACATGTTTGGTAGGAAGTCATCAATGAAACCACGTGGACCTGGGCTTTTCTTTTATGGGAGTATTTTTATTTATAGATTCAATTTCCTTACTTGTCATTGTTTTGTTTTGGTGCTTTGTAATAAATATGCCTGAAACATCTTGACTCATTTTAATCTATAGACCTGAATTTGAGTGTATCTTAAAAATCATTCTTTTTGTTCTGATGGTATAACCATTATATGTAGGGTTAATATTCATTTCTTGCCTCCATATCTATAATCTTTTCCATCATTAAATAAGCCAACACAAGAATTTAGAGTAGTTTTTAAATAGAATAAATGCTCAAAATATCAATCACAAATATGATTAATTGCTTTAACGCCTCCTTTTTTCTTACATTTTGGCTGACCTGGTCTTGCCCTCCCTTTTACAGACTCAGCTCTGCAGTGTTGGTTTTTCACTTTGAGTTTCTAATGAGGTTTTAATTTCTGCAATGGCAATTACACTCTCTTCAGTTTCTTTCCTTTTTATGGCTCACTCCCTTTATATCCAATTCCCTTGTATCATCGTCTTTGATCTCTTCATTAAAAAACATTAGATGGTATGCTTTACATTTTACTAAATCCCTTCATGTTGTAAAATATTTGTCCAAAAATTTCCTCTAACTCCTTGCGTGTGCCTTCCCAAAATGTGTTCCTAAGCAATCTTTTTCATGTTCTTTTATTTTTGGGCTACATTTTGCATACAATTAACATAGGTTAAGTTATATTATGTCTAGGTATATTTGAATAGTGAGAACTATTCCATGCAAGCCTGCCTTTTGCCCCAAACTACAATGGATGATTTCTCTTTGAAACTCATCCTTGTTTCTTTGAATACTGTTTGGAAAAATCTCTTTAGAACATGAGTAGGAGGGCTAGAATTTATCTACTCTTTTTCATTATTTTTTAATGTTTATTTTTGTGAGCAAGAGAGACAGACCATGAGGGGGGGAGGGGCAGAGAGAGAGGCAGACACAGAATCAGAAGCAGCTCCAGGATCTGAGGTGTCAGCACAGAGCCCGATGCGGGGCTTGACTCATGAACCGAAGATCATGACCTGAGCCAGAGCTGGACACTTAACCAACAGAGCCACTCAGGTGCCCTGAATTTATATATTCTTTTTAAAAAAATCTTTCAAGAATGAGTTTGTTTGTTTTCTCTCTCCTGATTCAATTCGTCTGAATCCCCAGAAACAGGGCTGGTGCCACAAAACTGACAGTGTGCCCCGGTGTGTAGAAAGTCCCTTTGGGATTCTGACTTATTTGTCTATTTTTGGGGTGGAAAGTCCAAGTGTTTTGTGATCTCTTTGTAGTTTACAACTTAAGAATTTTTCATATTCTCCCAACTATTTCATTGTCTGCTGGCATTGAGGGTAGAGGCGCCCAATCCCTAAGGATTTGTCTCTTAACTTGCCAAAGGGGGAAGTGGTTAATATTTTGGTGCCATTCAAGTGAAGGCCTCGACAAACCATCTGTCTGCAGTGGGAGGAGGAATTTTGAATTACTCCACATCTTCTCTGAACTGCCCACACCCTGAAAACGTCAGTGTCTCAAAATTAGAGGATACGAGTGACACCATATTCAGAATTCTTTCCTGAGACTCCCCTCCTACTGCAGCAATCTCTCCAAAGAGGAATGATTTCTCAAACACTCATGTGTTTCTTTTAGTTTGAGACAAATGATTCTGTAGTGATATTGAAAGTGTGAAGCATGTTATTGAGAACTTTCTCTAGTAGGAAGGTACATTAAAAAAAAAAAGTATTCTGTTACTTCTTTGTATTGATTCATAGCTTAGTAAGAGAGGGACATGGTGAACGTAAGTATACAATTACCTTTTATTCTGGATGTTTTTCTGAGATTTCTTAATATTAAGAAAATTTTATAAATGAGAGGGAGACAACTGGGTAGATCAGATGAGGGAACATTTCACTGAAGCCTGAAGTTTTTAAGAAGAGAGGCTCTAGAGTTGTTGAAGAACCTGAACTGCTTCTAGAAGATTCTGTCGCAAACCCCAGTGTATGTTGGGCTTATTGTCTGCCTTTCTTTTCTGGGAGTGTTTCATCTCATAGGACCACCAATAGGACTTTTTATAAATCCAGTATCATTCCTACAGATCAGCAGCCTAAAACCAATAGTGTTTCTTCCAGAAAATTTCTTCCGGGTCCTTACTGTGCCATGCTCCTGACAAACACCTAAATCCACAGGCGTCCAGTTACCACTGGAGAATTCTGGAACTCTTACTGATCAGGATTATTAGTGCTATATTTAGTTGTCTTAGGCCATTTTGTGGGCTGGCCTAAAAAAATGAAATTCTATTAATGACACATTATGGAGGAATTCATTTTATCTAATAGATGATGAAATAACTTATGAAATACAATCTATCAATAATTGGGCACAAGACTGTATTATGCTGTTGTTTTGTTTGCATTCCTTTATCTCTTACAAGTTGTAGGCCTTTTAAGGGGAGAAAAAATGCCTTACTTACCTTTTTTAAATATCTACATACTTCACAGGAAAATCACTTCTCTAAAGCTGTGGCTACTTTTTAAAGGGCTTCATTTTTTTTTTCTTTTATAGTTTATTGTCAAGTTGGTTTCCACATAACACCCAGTGCTCATCCCCACAAGTGCCCTCCTCCATGCCCATCACCCCCCTTCCCTTTTCCCCCACCCCCATCAGCCCTCAGTTTGTTCTCAGCATTCAAGAGTCTCTCATGGTTTGCCTCCCTCTCCCCAACTATTTTTCCCCTTCTCCTCTCCCATCACCCTCTGTTAAGTTCCTCCTAATCCACCTATACATCCAAACATATGGTGTCTGTCCTTTTCTGCCTGACTTATTTCACTCAGCGTAACACCCTCAAGGTCCATCCATGTTTCTACACATGGTCAGATTTCATTCTTTCTCATTGCCATGTAGTATTCCATTGTGTAGATAAACCACATCTTCTTGATCCATTAGTCTGCTGATGGACACTTAGGCTCTTTCCAGGTTTTGGCTATTGTTGAGAGAGCTGCTATGAACATTGGGGTACATGTGCCCTTGTGCATCAGCACTCCTGTATCCCTTGGGTAAAATCCTAGCAGTCCTATTGCTGGGTCATAGGGGAGTTCTACTGTTAATTTTTTGAGGAAACTCCACACTGTTTTCCAGAGCGGTTGCACCAGTTTACATTCCCATGAACAGTGTAGGAGGGTGCCCGTTTCTCCACATCCTCACCAGAATCTATAGTCTCCTGATTTGTTCATTTTAGCCACTCTGACCGGCGTGAGATGGTATCTCAGTGTGGTTTTGGTTTGTATTTCCCTGATGAGGAGGGATGCTGAGCATCATTTCATGTGTCTGTTGGTCATCTGGATGTAGACCTCATTAAAAAAATTTTTTTAATGTTTTATTTATTTCTGAGAGAGAGAGAGAGAGGGAGAGAGAGAGAGAGAGAGACAGGGAAGGTCAGAGAGAGGAGATACAGAATCGGAAGCAGGCTCCAGGCTCTGAGCTGTCAGCACAAAGCCCATCATGGGGCTGGAACCCACAAACTGTGAGATCATGACCTGAGCTGAAGTTGGAGGCTTAACCAACTGAGTCCCCCAAGTGTCCCAAAGGACTTCAGTTTTAATAGTAGTCTCTTACTTATCTCGTTACTTCAATGTGTTCATTAACAATAATTCTACCATTACAGGAAAGTGAGGTCATGTGAGAGCCATGTAGTGGGTTCCCAGATTTTAAACACATTTCAGTGACTATTTTAAATTCACTGCAAGAAGATACTTAAGAAGCTCTCAGCATTAAGAGGGAAAGGTGTAAAAATACTTTCCAAAAATAGTAATTATCAAGTAAAAACATAGTAATAAAAAGTACAATACCGAGTTAAAAAATAAAACATTGAAGAAACTTAGCTGAGAAGTCATTTCTTCCAAGAAACTTCCCCTGACCCCTCAGGCTAAGCCAGCCCCCTTGGGCATCCATAGCTTCCTCTGCATAATTCTGTTTTCACCCTCCCCCCAATGCTTGCGATCGTCTGCTTCCACATCTCTTCCTCACTAAACTGTTAACTCTCACTCATGGTAGGACATTCTATTGACCCTTGCTCTCTCAGTGCCCAGGTGCTCTACGTAAAGACTAATTCTCCGTTGGAGGGTAACTAGAATGGTCTACACCTCAAATCTGTAGACAGAAGGTTCTCTGGCTACTCTTTAGCCACTAGGCTTTTTTCTTCCTCTTTATTCTCCTTCTCAAACTGGCAATTCCCCATAAAAGGGATGTGCAGTGGCCAATAGTATGGTTCCAATTCACACAAGTTTAAATTTTACTACCCCTAAATGCCCTGGTGAACTCAGAAGAAACAGGATGAAGATAAATGCCAGTGTTCCTTCAATGGCTTATTCTTCCAATAGCAGCAAATTTTCCGAAGAGCCAACAGGCCCTAAGTCTCAGATCTGCCTAGAGGCAGAGGGCTGCTGGGACTTAAAAACTGTATTTATGATCTTGATTACCTTGTGCTCAGAGCCAAAGGAAAGGCTATAGAGAGAACTAGTCACTCTGAGATTTGAACTGAGGCCACATCTCTTCCAGGTTGCTGTGAACAATGATTGTATATAATGGGATTACTAAAACAGGCCATCCCTGGGGGACACAGCACATTCTGACGATGGTTGTAGCTTGAGAACTTCCAAATGGCCTTGTCAAACTTTTCATAGAACTACACTGGAATCAAAGACACTTCCATCCAACGTTCCCTCCCGCCCTCCCTCCCTCCTTTTCCTCTTTCTTCCTTCCTTCTATTGTCCCTCCTTCCTTCTTTCTCTTCCTCATTTACTTAGGGTCAGATGTGCACCACGGTCTGACATACGTGCTTTTATAGGAATATGGTTCAAATCTCCGTATTATATCCTTTATTATACTCTCTAACGCACTTCAGACAGGGAACTCTGCATTCAGTTGTCACTAACAGTACTTACCACTTAACAGAAGAAGAGAATCACTTTCATACGAACACATTAACTAATCACACAAATATTAAGCCATTAAAAACTATTCACTATTCACATCTTCACAGTCAAATAATTGTTTACAATTCCCAATGGCCTGTGAATGGCCTTCAGAAACCATCATGGTGTGTGTGTACGTGGGGAGGCGGGCAGCTGGTCCCTACAAAGTCTCAAGTCTAGAGGGTGTTCCCCGGACCCAGTGTTCATATGATGCCCCATGCCCCTGCTTTAGGCCCATCTCTATTCACAACCCCAGGAGGACAGGGTCAATGATCTGGAAACCAGATTCAGATTTCTTCATATGTGAGTCTAATGAGGGACATCAACAAAATATAAAAGGAAGTTTGATATCAACTCTTACAATCTCATTAGAATTATTAAGGATTTAAAAGATAGTTTAGAGAATTTTCTTATGGAGTAAATGAATCTGCTTTCCTCATAACTTTCCTCTCTCGACCTCCACTTGATGTCTGCATAAATCTGAGGAGAGAAGCCCACCGGGAGGGCATTGGCCCCCCAGCCTCTTCCCCACAGGTCACGGTGCCACTGTGATGAAACTATTATTAAAAATAGTACCTGGTGTCCCCTTTCTAATTAAACTTTCTGGAAGACGTTATATAAGTCTGCTGCAAATTTGTTTCTAAATTTGCTAAATAATGCCGTATCGTTTATAACATCTTGGATGCAACTAGAGCGTTTGCTACTAAATTTATGTCCCATTTCAATGGGGAAAAAAAGAATCACATCCATATAAAATAACATTTAGCAAATCTCTGCACCTGCATAACTCCACACTTGTCATCAGGGTTATTAAATAACATCTGTTGAGTGGTGGTGCCACTCGCCCAAGTGGAAAAGGTGCCCAATAGTTGTGGGTCAGGACACCAGAATTACAGTATTCGGTCTGCTATACCATGAGCTCATCACCTGGGTGAGTCACTTACTTTCTGGGGCAGCCAATCAGTCATGAAGTCTCGGGAACGTACTGCTCCTGACCCTCTGGGGTCACGTTGTGTGCCTCTAAGACACAGGCACACACAGGGGCTTGTGCTTCTTTGTCTTCATCCCATTCAGCACCGTATCAGCTTTCTAGGGCTGTTGTAACAAAATGCCCCAAATTGGTTGGCTTAAAACAAGAAAAATGCATTGTCTTACGGTTACAGATGTTCAAAGTCTAAAATCGACGTGCCAGCAGGGCCATGCTTCCTCTGAAACACATAGGACAATCCTTCCTTGCCTCTTCCTAGCTTCCAGTGTTTTCCTGACAATACTTGGCATTCCTTGGCTTACAGCCACAAGGCTTCAGCCTCTGTCTTTGCCATCATGATGTCTCCACTTCTGTTTCTCTGCCTGTGTCTCTTCTCTGCATATAAGGACCTCAGGCATATGGGATTTAGCCCATCCCAGTGACCTCATCTTGATGAGATCAGCTTCCTGATGTATTCAAAATAAGGCCACATCCACAAATACAGGGGTTTGATCTTTAAAATATCTTTTGGGGGGAACACGACACAACCCCAAACTTACACTAAGATTGGAAAACTGGTATCCTTAAGTTAAATATATTTGAATGTGTTCTTTAAAATCTGATTTCTATGCCTCTTACAATGAACTGGGCATTACTCATGGTGTCCCACATCCATGTTTCCAGAGTTCTGAGCTAATCTCTAGAACTTCTCATTTATAATGCAGATGCATTAGAAGCAAAGAAATCTTTATTCCTTTGGATATTTCTTTACTTTTGTAAAACATCTGAAAATAAATAGATTATCCAGTCAGCTCAAATCTCAAGCGACATCTTAGTCCTCATGTTTCTATTAAAGTGTCTCAATATCTTATTCTAATAGGTGGTCAGGAAAAAGGGCTTTTTTCCCCCTTTAATCACAATTTACCGTGCACAGCTTTTGTAATGAGTTGTAGCCCAATGTTGCAGAAGACTTAGCTTGACCATAAGTCGAAGGATGATCCATCTGGTGCAGCTAGCAAGCTGTTGGCATACCACCAGGAGCCAGGGGACCTTCCAGTAAGAAATTTCTGGGGGGAAAGATGAAGCTTTGCCCAGGGAACTTAGAAATAAAGCTCCGGCCAGACAAAGGCTGAGGAACTGTTGAATATCTCAATAAGTTCAATGCCTCTGTTTGTCTCCAGGCCCTTGGGACTGAAGTCTGGGATCTGTGGTCATGGGGGTGGTTCATTTAGTACTGATCAAAAGAGCTATTTTATGAGCACTAAGCGACTCTCCCTAAGACAGTGAGGCACAGAAAGTATTTGTTACTTGAGTGTATCCAGTACTTCCCTCAGACCTGGGCAAGAGAGGTCTGGTGTCTGGTTTCATCAGGCTGCAGCCCCTCTCCCTGGACCCCCCTTCAGGTGAGGGTTCCACACGGCTAAGGCGATAGGGCCACATACTGCCTATGCTCTTAATTCTAGGCCATGCTCTTGGTACTCAGAAATTCTCTGCCCAAATAGACCTGATTCCACTCCTGTGGCCTTCCCAGGTCCACTCCCCCGGTTTATCATCCTGAAGGCAGATTGCTCATCCAGTAGCATACAGCAGGCTTGAAGGGTGGCCAAGGGGGGGCTATTCATATATGTGCTATGGATAGTGTTTGGATTTGCAGAATGGAGCATCCATACGTTTTCCCATGAGACTGCTTGTCTTGGAAAAGCAGAGGTAGAAAAAGAAGCAGAGGTAGGCAGCAGGTGAGCAGTGGCATCCCAGCCATCATGGAAGTCTGAGGAGTGCAAGAATCTGGCCGTCCTGATCACGGTCAAGGTAGACTTATCAAGATGGGAAGGTAGAGCACATATTAGTGAACATTTCCTTAGCTTAATTTCTAAGTCAAATATTTAAGCCTAGATTATGAGGGTCCTCATTTGTAATCCTGCCCTGCAAATGTCATGGGAGGGTGTAGGTGCCCCTCTACCACAATGTACCCCCAAAAGACCAGTGGGAGTAATTGTAGGTCTAAGGAAGAACAGAGAACAGCAGGAAAGCAGCCGGGATGACAAAACAAGCTCAGGGAAGTCAGGTCACTGGTCCGATGCCATGTACCTAGAGAAGGGTAGAAATAGGATCCACATGCAGATCTATTCCACTGCATTTCCGTTTCTTGGTATTATGAAATCTGGAATTACTTAGGGTTCTTTCTCTTCACTGTATTTCATGGTGTCTTGCATGCTCATGGTGCTGTTAGTCACCACTTATATTAGAAAATACTTGCTAACAATCAAGTTCACATCTCCATCCAACATCCCTCGTGCAGCAAAGATGATTAAGTTACTTTGGAAGAATGATTTTCATTTCCTTTTATTTTAACCAGAGTCTCATAATTCACACAAACCAACCAAATCACTGTGGAGCTCTGGCGATTTCTCTTTTAACTGATGCTGTTAAAACTTTTTTGGGAAGATCTTTCAGGGCCATTCAGAGACGTACCCCAACCAGGGCTTGCAGACGAAGACCTCCACAGATGCCCCCGCCCCGGGGCACGCAGCCTCTCACACTCCCCTCAGAACGGCATTCATTGGAGCCTTGGCTTTGAATTTGAAGTGGTTAGAATCTTGAGGAAAACATGCCTATTTTTTTTTTAAAGGAAAACATGCATTTTAAGAAAGGCAAAATTTGGGAGCATCTGAGTGACTCAGTCAGTTAAGCATCCAACGCTTGGTTTTGGCTCCGGTCATGATCTTGTGGTTTGTGGGTACAAGTCCTGCATCACTGACAGTGTAGAGCCTGCTTGGGATTCTCTCTCTCCCTCTCTGTCTGCCCATCCCACATGTGCACTCTCTCTGTCTCTCAGAATAAATAAATAAACATTAAAAAAAAAAAAAAAAAGAAAGGCCAGACTTGGCTTCATTATTTATCTTATCAGGTTGTTTTCACTGAAACCTTTTATATAGTTTTTCCCTATTTTTCATTTTGCTAACACATGTGTTGAATTTTTTTGTAATGGTAGCACATTAAGATAAAAAACTAAATGTTATTAATAAGATCCCACTTCATCTTGACTAGAATGATGTCGTTTAATGATGAGGTGATCTAAATATCCCCAGCCAACATTCACTAACATTTGGACAAATCTGGCATTAATATAAAGTATAGGAATGAAAGAAAATTTAAAAACTTATTTTAAATCTAGAGTCTAGTAGTCACTATTTGACATTAAAACATTGGGAAAACTAGAGTAGGCCCAAGAAATGTGCTGTATTCATATACTGAATTCTCTTTGTGAGAAATGTGGGACTGTTTTATATGAGAAGTTTTGGAATTAATCTTGCTAATCCATGTTCAAGTAAAGCCACTAGTCCTCAACAACCAGGGAATGAAATTGCCATTATTCACGAGGAAATGGGGCCCGTCCACTGAAAGTCGGGCCCTGACACACGGGCCACAGCACAGGCGAGGGAACTGGAAACTCAAGTTTCTTCCCTCACAGGCCTGCAGAGCAGGGCTCTGAAGCGGGGCTACAGGGTAAAACCGAGTTGTCGGGGGGTGGGGGGGGGCTGCCTCCCTCCGCAGGTGCAGAGAGGAACTTGTCTCCTCATCGTCTCCAGCGTTTTGTGGCTGCCTTGGCTCCTCGACCACTCTGACCTCTGCTTCTCTCCTCACACGCAGCCTCTCCAGCTGCTTTGCCCGGGGCCTTCTCCTCGCCCCCGCCTCCCTCTTGTAAGGACCCCTGTGATGTCACTGGGCTCACTGGACACTGCAGGCCACACCTCGGGACTGATTAGCAGCCTTCATCCCCTGCTGGGTGACCTCATGCAGCACAGGTCCCAGGGGCAGGGAAACAGACAAGTTCAGGAGCACTGATTCTCTGTTTTGTTTTGTTTTTTTTGAAGTAATCTCTACACCCAATATGGGGCTCAAACTCACAGCCCCGAGATCAAGAATCGCATGCTCCAGTGACCGAGCCAGTCAGTGCCCTGAGGCCCTGATCGTGCCCACCTCAGGCTGTACCCACCCACACTCCTTCTGAGGAGACTGAAATTAAGTCCTCCATGAAGAGCAACCTCGGGCTGCACGTAGCCCAGTTCCAGGAAAAGCTTCAGCAGAAACCACCCTCAGATCAGCCAGTCAAAAGAAATGGGTAACATTCCTGTGGTCTGAGCCAGGACTGGGAACTGCAGGTAGTTACTCTGTAAAAACTAGCCAATTACTCACCGCTTGCCTAAACCCCACATGGGCCCTTTGAGCTCACCTCATAATTGGTCATTTTCAAAGGATTCTCAAAGGTCATGATTGGGTCCCGCCAAAAGTTAACGGATGCCTCCTGGATACTGAATGGTCAATGCTGTTACCATGAGTGTTGTACAATTATGATTGGTGTTTATGTGATGATGCTATACGTACAACGTGTGCACTGTAACACCCCCATCCCTGACCCCATAAGAACCCTGCTTGCCACTGTTCTGGACTTCACCCTGCTGTCGCTGCGCTGGGAGATGGGTGAGCCCCTGCTCAAGCTTGTAATAAAGACCCTTTTGTACTTGCATCGGTGTCGGCTCCTTGGAGGTCTCCGGGGACTCGCAATTCGGGCACAACACTTCAGGTGTGTCCCCAGGCGATGAAGGGAGAACCCCACGCTGTGGTTACAGTTGACAGGAGCCCCCAGAGCCAGAAAGATGGAAGAAGCGGAGCAGGTAAGAGTGAACAGAGCCCTTGCCCACGTTTCTTTTCGTGGTGAAATAAAATGTCACTCTCTCTATAGTTCGCACTCTCTCTCACCTTTCTCCCCCTTCCCATCCTACCCCCTTCTCCTCTCTCCACACGCTTTATTAGACAACCAGCCTAAACCATGCAAATGGCTTCTGTGGATAGAGAGAGCTTAAAATACAAATACAAAAACTAAGTCGATTTTCGAAGTCGAAAAGAAATCAGAGAACCAAGGACCTGATTTTACCTGCGGAGTAACAGATAGCGGCTGACAAGCTGAGTGCTTATGTCAGATCCTCTCCAAAGCACTCCATGTGCATTACCTGACCCACACCTTACAGCTTCCCTATTCACTAGGGACTGTCATTACTCCTGGCTTGTTTCACAGATGAGGACACTTGGGCCGTTAAATCCTCACTGATCTTCCCCTGGATGTGTCCAGCCTCCACACACATACTATACACCGCAGGCAGGGCCAGAGGGTCCAAATCAGTTCAACATTTCCCAAGAGCCGAAGTGTGTCATGGCCTGAATTGGATGCTGAGCATACAGACACGAATAAGCAAATGTCCTTGCTTCTGGAAAGCTTATGGTTTCTCAGGGGAAATGGAAATACCAAGAAATGTTAATTCGGCTTGTTGGTGCTATGCTTAACCACTGAGGCACCCAGGTGCCCTCGGCATGTTGGGTGCTGTGTGTAGTATGTTACAAAAACCCAACAGGGAGGCATTCCACCAGTGCTGGTGAAGAAAAGCAATGAGGTGGGGGCAAGGGGGGGGGCGGATTACTGGTTCAACATAAAGAAACACTTGAGATGGATCTTAATTGCTGAATACAAGATGAAGAAGGTAAGGATGGCGGTTCTAGTCGGGGATAAGGGCGCCGTCGAGGCCCGGCTCATGGGGAGCGTGCTCCATTCACAGAGCTGCACATGAACCCTTTGCCGCCCACACTCCGGAAAGCCAGCCCTGTGTCTCAGTTTGGCCTTTTCCATTTGGGAAGATGATGAAGTACTCCTCCCCCGATGCCTCGTGTCAAGGTTGGGAACCTTCTACTCATCTCAAAATTGCCGGAGATGATTGAACCTGAGGGATCCCACAACGAACTAACCTAATTCTTAGCAATTCCCAAGCAAAAGAATTAAGTTAATGGCTCTCCCCTGAGACAAAGCAATTCTCTCAGGAGATACGGTCTAAAAAATTTGAATTTTACCACACAGTTTGGGTGCTTTTTTTTTTTTTTGACAGAACACTGATTTCTGACAATGAGTAGAAGCAAGCTGTACTGCTGAACTTAAATGGCCTAATCATGTCGTGTCTGCCAGAATAAGACAATTTCTTACCCTAATTCATACCATCCTCTGCTTGATTTGAAAGACACCTACATATATTTGACTAAATTCTAGGTGTTTCAAAAATGTATACTGTTTCTTCCTAAAGGCATATGAATCTGAAAGAGAAATCCATTATCATAAAGCAATAGCACTGAAAATACCTCTTGACATATATTTAGACTTTCAGGAATAAAATGAAGATTGAGGTCATACAGTGAAGTAATTCACTAGAACTCAGTAAAACTGAGGCCAAATACACTTTCTAACCAAAATAGTATCCTTTCCTTCTTGTTCTCGGGCCTCCCTCTCCATTTCTTGGTCACATAAAACAAAATCTCAGGTGTTACCTCGAATATCTGTAGCAAGGTTATTTGGGAAGACACCCACCCACTTTACAGGACAGACACCAGCTCAGTTACCTGCTGGATACTCTCCACTGGGACCTTGTAGATCTCTACTTAATTTGCTTTAGTGAATATTGCCCACACGGACCCTAGAGGATGGAGAGTTTTCCTAAGGTTTCCCCGGGAGCACAGGAAATTCATAAAGTTAATTTTGGCAATTTTAAAATAAAATTCCCATCACTATTTGTCAAAGAATATAGCAAATACCAGTTATAATACAATGTACCTTTTGACCACCTATTATTTCTAGATTGACTACAGATATATTTAAATAATTCTACCTTGGGGTTCCTGAGTGGCTCAGTCGGTTAAGCGTCCGACTTCAGCTCAGGTCACGATCTCATGGTTTGTGGCTTTAAGTTCTGGGTCGGGCTCTGTGCTGATGGCTCAGAGCCTGGAGTTGCTTCGGATTCTGTGTCTCCTTCTTTCTCTGCCCCTCCCCCACTCACACTCTGTCTCACTCTATCTCTCAAAAGTAAATAAATGTAAAAAAAATTTTTGATAAAAAAATTAAAATAAATAAATAGATAGTTCTACTTTTGGTGATCCTACCTAGTAATAAGGTTCTTATGGCTCACCTATTATCATGAGTTTTTTGATGCAGAAAGTATCTATTAAGCATGTACTCCTCTGTGTTCAGAAATGTTCTATGATCTATGGCTGTCCTGCTTAACAGATATGTATTTATTCAATGGGTATGACGGAAACAAAAGTAGAAGAGTCTTTGATCTCATTAGACTTATAATTAGGTTAGGAAGAGAACATATAAAAATGGGGATTTGTAACTGATCCCAGAACAATCGGAAATACAGCTAAGTGCTAAACTGTGATTTGGTTATGAAAGCTCAGCAAAGCGGGGACCATGTGCAGCAGAAGAGTCAGAGGGAAGGGGACTAAGAGATAACCGTGTCAAAGGGGAAAACTCTACTCCCCAAGGTGGCCAAGCTCCTGGCCAGCCCCTTCCTTCCATCAGACTCTAAATGCTGAAGACGTCCAGGCTTAAATCTTCGTCATTCTCACTGTTATGTGCACAGGCTCCTCAGGGGAAAGCACTCAGTTCCATGGGGCACATACCAGTGATTCCCAGTCAATGTCTCCTATGCCAACATCCTCTTTGAAGATCCAACCACTTCCTTGACAAGCCACATATTCCACTCCAATAGGCAGTTCCAATGTAAAACATGTCCAAAACAGAACTTCTTTTTTAATTTTTTTAATGTTTTATTTATTTCTGAGAGAGAGAGACAGTGTGAGCAGGGGAGGGTCAGAAAGAGAGGGAGACACAGAATCTGAAGCAGCTCCAGGCTCTGAGCTGTCAGCACAGAGTCTGACGCGGGGCTCGAACTCACAGACCATGAGATCATGACCTGAGCTGAAGTCGAATACCCAACCGACTGAGCCACCCAGGTGCCCTCAAAACAGAACTTTTAAACTCTCCCAAATATCTCCAATATCCTACAATACTTCCCACGTATACTACATATCCATTAAAAATGTCAAAGTCCAGCCAGCTGCTTGGACCAAAACCTAGAAGTCACCTTTGACTCTTCTTTTTTTTCTTTTTTTCCCCTCACTCTCTCTTTTTGTACAAATCTAATTCATCAGCAGACTCATATCAGGTTCACGTAATCACTTCTCACCCTCTCCACTGCCCCCCGCTTTGTGCAAGCCACCATCCTTTCTCCCTGCTTCCACTGCTGCACACCGGCTATCCAGCAAGCAAAGTTATCGTTTTAAAAGCTGAAGTTAGCTTTCCACTTGGCACATTCCAATTGGTTTTCCATTACCAACAAAATCCAAGCTTTCTTACTATGCTTTACAAGACCCCACTCTATTAATAAGTTACGAACGATTAATCATATCAGTCTGGGACATTATGACCCATGTTAAAAATATTAGTGCAGACTAAAAAACGCCATGTTATATTGTAGATAGTAGGAGTAAGTGTGTTTGTTTTTTTAGTTTTATGTATGTAGGCTAGGTGAGTATTTGTTTGCAGTGAAAAATGTATTTACTAATATGAGTAGCATCTAAAACACATGTTTGCACGGGGGAACCTGTGGCTCAGTCGGTGATCTCATGGTTCATGAGTTCACGTCCACACGGGGCTCTCTGTTCAGCCTGATTTGGGTTCTCTGTCTCCCACTCCCTCTACCTCTCCCCAGTTCTCTCTCTCTCTCTCTCAAAAATAAATAAACATTAAAAAAAATGTTTGCAAGCCCCTGACCTACATGGTTTGGCTCATACCCACCTCTCCAATCTTTTCTCATACCACACTCTTTTTCACTGAAGCCCCACTGACCTTCATTCTAGTCCTCAATCAAGAAAACTCATTCCTGCCTCAGGACATTTGCACATACTACTCTCACTGTGTGGAATGATTTATCTTTAGATTTTTACATGTTTGGTTCTTTCTTATTATTGATCTCAATTCAAGCATCAACCCCTAATTGGTGTCCTATCTAAAGTGGTACCTTCTTTTCGGCACTGTTCCCTGTGACTATCACATCACCCTATTGAAGCCTCTTCTTGACACAGTAGCCACCTCATCTTATCCATTCACTTATTTCTTTGCAGCTATTTTCTGCATCTCTGTATTAGATTGTAAACCTCCATGAGTTCAGGGTTGTATCTGTCTGATTTACTACTTTGTCTCTGGTGCAAAGAATCGTGTTTATCATACAGTAAGTGCTTAATAAGTATCTGTTGAACACATAAAGGAAATTGCAGACCAATTCTCCTGGATGGGGGCATGGCTAGGGAGCTCTGTGGTCTCTCTTGGGCTTCTCGGGGCTCCATTTAGAGATGATAAGGCAGAGGGATTAGTATTCAACATTCCTCTCTTTGGCTTTGTATTCAGTCCAAGAGGCCATTCATTTCAGCACACTACACTGTTAATTATGGGTCCACCTGCTTCTTCTATTATGTAGAAAAGATAGATAATTATTAAATAGTCATGTAATAGGTAGTGATTTCTTTCAGGGCAATCATTATTAAAATTGCACACATATATAAATAAAGGTACTTATCTGAATTTAGGACAGGCTGACTAAATAAATTCCATTTCTCTTTCATTCACTATCATGTGCACTACCTACCTGCTTAGAATAAGGGGTCATCATTTTGCTATTACTCCCAATTGATTTTCCAGCTCACACCAACATGCACATCATTACTATGATCAAAGTAACTCTTTATTATAGTCATCTGCTTCCAAGAAAGTGACATTATTCTGGCATTACGATTTAGTTAGAGTTATTCTAGACACTAGTTTCTTAATTCATTGCAGAGAATTAGTCAAACTGATAATTTTATATCATACACATTGCATAAGCATTGTTTTACCTGAATTTACATTGGAAGGAGATGGAATGTGATTCATTGAAAAATGGGCAGTCTGGGTGGCTCAGTCGTTAGGTGTCCGACTTCAGCTCAGGTCATGATCTCATGGTTTTTGGGTTCGAGCCCCACGTCAAGCTCTGTGCTGACAGCTCAGAGCCTGGAGCCTGGCTTGGATTCTGTGCCCCGCCCCCCTCTGTCCCTCCCCATTTGCTCTCTCTCTCTATCTCTCAAAAAGTAAATAAACATTAAAAAATACAAAAGAAAAAGAAAAAAAGAAAACTGATAGGAGCAGGAGATAAGAATGTAGTGCCCTGGTTCTAGTTCTAATCTTTAGCAGCAGAAAGATTTGGGTAAGTCACCTAGATTCCTGGAGCCTCACTTTTCTCATCAGTACAATAAGATACCGGTTTAGGTTAAAAAAAAAAAGAATTCTCCTCTTTATTGGGAGTTCGTGTTCTCCGAGAGCTATTTTAAATTAATCCTCAGCTCATCCACACCAAATCTGAAGTAGATTATATTAATTCTCCCATTTTCTGTATGAGGAAAAAGAGGCAGAGAGAGAATAAGTAACAGATAATTAAGTGGTGGAGATGGTTTGAACTGAGGTAGTTTAACTCCAGAACCCATACACTTACTCACCTATGTTTCTAAAGGATCTATAGTCTTGTCTACCTGTAAGAGTTAAATTTACAAGCTTTGTATCCAAGCATCTTATGTTAGTGTGTTGTATACTTATTCATCTGGCAGACTGTAAGCTACTTAAATGTAGAGACTATGCCCATGTTTGAATAATCAGGGGTGATTAGCCTAGTGCCTTGCACACAGTAAGATTCAATGCGTACTTTAAAAACTGTCAGTAGATGGGGCACCTGGGTGGCTTAGTCGGTTAAGCATCCGACTTTCGCTTGGGTCATGATCTTGCGGTTCGTGGGTTCGAGCCCCGCGTCGGGCTCTGTGCTGACTGCCAGCTCAGAGCCTGGAGCCTGTTTCAGAGTCTGTCACTCCCTCTCTCTCTGATCCTCCCCTGTTTACACTGTCTCTCTCTCTCCTAGAAATAAATAAAAACATTAAAAAAAAAAAACCTGTCAGTAGTGGAGACAGATTCAGGCCACAGATTGGGATAAACTGGATTGAATCTAAAGTCCTTTCTGATAGTCTACGATTCGGGTGTTGAATTCTCTTCTTGAAGGGGCTGCTGTGTCTGCATGAACTCACCTCTGACTTACTCTTCAATCTACTGCAATATGGTTTCCGCTCCATTCATGCCACTGAAATTGCTCTTGCCAAAGTCAACAACAAACTTCAACAGAGTTTCTTATTCACGCGTACGGTCTCTTCTGAGATCATTTTATGTTGCTGACTACCCCTTGGACTCAAGCATTCATCTCCCTTGGAGTGGGCAACACAGCACCCCCCTGGCTTCTCTCCCACCTCTTAGGGTGCTATGCTTGTTCTCCATTTCAGGATCCACTTTCTCTACCTTATACCTACAATATTGGCATCACCCAAGACTCTGCACAGGCCCTTCATGCCCTATCTTCTCAACATGGTATTTGCTTCCTTGTTTCGCTGTATCATCTAAACACTAATGATTTTTAAATCCATATCTCCCACACAGATGGCTCTCATGAGCTGGTATAATGGTAAAAACTGACAACTTACTCTTAAGAATATTGCAGTATAGACAGTGTAGTGTATGTGTGGAGTGGGTTAGCATCTGAAGATCCAGATAAAGAATCCATAATCCAGGGATGGATAACTAACATTTGGAGTTAATCAAGGATCCATATTCTAGAGATGGCTTCATAACTGCTTTGTATTATAATAGTGTGTCCCAGAAGGTTTAATTAGATGCCAAAGTCAGCAATTAAATTTTGTTTGTGAAATGAGAGATGCACAAACTGTGGTTTTGGCCGTAAAGATCCAGCAAGCCCAGCAGCCCATCGCTTTGAAGCATCACTCAAGGGCTAGCCTTGATAGACCTGTGTCTCCCCACTTCACAAAGGATGCTGCATTTGACCTGACCCTATAAGTGACTGGTCCTACCAGACACAAACTTTAAGAAGTCTCATGTATCTTGAACACCTACCGCACAGTGCTTTGTGTCTTAAGTTCCACACGTCCAAAACTGAACTGATAATCTTTGCACCAACGTGTTCCTCCCTTTAAGGTCCTTTACATACTCAGTGAATGCATTCACTCATGGTCTGAGCCAGAAATCTGGACATTACTTTTACCTTCTCCCATTTCCCCAGTCCCCACATTAAGCCAGTTACCAAGTTCCGTCAACTTTATCGCCTAAATAATTCTCTAACCTACCCATTTCTCTCCATCTCCACAGGCATTTCTCAAATATAAGCCAACTCTTCTCTCTCCTGGGTTACTAGAATGTCCTGTTTTGTTTTGTTTTTTCCTATCACCAGTCTTGCCCTTTCTACCTTATTCTCTATACACAGGGATGCATAAAATGAAATCTGTATTCTAATTATGCTGTATTTACTCATCATAAAATATGGGTGATATTCAAAATACCTAACTGTTAACTGTATAGACATCAACTAGTCAGAACAAATGCCAAAGAACTGACAATGAGAAACTGTTGTAAACACAACTTGGAACAAGCCAGGTTACTTGGGCAACTGTACCTCCTACTAGTCTGTAAAACTGTGATGCTGCAAATTGGGTAGGTCAGAGTCAACACAGCTTGACATATAATAGGCTACTGTTAAACTCACAAAAGAATGTGAATGAGAAAAGAATTCAATCAGCAAGCTCCTATTTTCAGCCTAGTATCTAGAACTAATTCTCAGTCTAAATTGAGGTTAAGGAGTAGTGTGAATTTAAGGAACAGTGACCCAACACTTTTAGGTTCAGTACGAAATCACACCTGCTGCTTTTGTAGCCCTGATACCAAACCCCACATTCACATTTTTACTGTCTCATGCTCGTTTCTCCTTAGGAAGTGATTTCCTTCTACTCTCATCTTCCCTTCACTCTCCAGTTTCCTTCTCAAGAACTGGAGATGCCCCAACTTCAAGACTCAGACGGTTCACTAAAGTCTGTTGGTTGACTTAGTGCAACCAAATTCTCAGCTGCCTATCAAGGTTTAGTTAAGTCCAGTTGAACAAATATTTATTGACAGACTCCTGGAATACAATGACGACCTAGTCACATTTTCTTTCCCTTTAAGGGAACACTCTGCATTGGTGGAAATAAATATGCAAATGAGCCATTGAGTAAATGGCTAAAAAATGTTTAAAAAAATGTTATCCAACAAGAAGACTAAACTCATATTTAGGATATCAGCATAGTGGAGCACGAAGGACACTAAGAAAACAATTAGAAGAGTTTGATATCATTGATATAAAAAGGAAGCGAAACAAGCAGCAATAAACCTTAACCTTGTAGTTTCATACTATTTTTATTTCGATTACATGTTAGATTACCCAGTAGTCTCAAGCTCCCAATACAAAGGGCCTCTTAAGAGTCTTAATCCATCTCTAATAAGCGCTATGATAAAGACATAAATAGGATGATATGGGAACACACCAGAAGACAATGAAACCAGTTAAAGCAAAGGAGGGGAGGATACAGAAGAGACAGCATTTTAGAGGAAGTGATGTTTGAACTAAGTATAACAGGACAAGTGAAACAGGCGAGGGCTCGGGAGCTGGGAGAGACAGGCGACCCCTATGGGGAGAGCCTTTCATCACACTTAATTAGATCTTCAATGCTTTCCGATAGCCTCGACCACCACCTCTTAGCTCCCTGTTATCTATCCAATCTGCCACACTGAACCTTTTCTCTATGTCTACGCACCACCTCTGAGGCTTATCTGACTTGCAAGCCCTCTCCTTGGTTGGCTCCCAACACCCACCCCAATGAGACTGGTTTGCTCACAGTTTTTATTTTGCTATTCTGTCAGGATCACCTGCACTTTTCTTTGCCATTAAGCAAATGTCAGCTTGCATCTCCACTATCTTTCAAGCCCTTATTCGAAATTATCTTTCTTAAGCAGTCTTGCATGTGGATAGAAGCATGCAATTGAAGAGCTCCTTCCTTCTAAATTTTTAAAAGTTTTTTATTCATTTAAGTAATCTTAACACCAAATGTGGAGCCCAAACTCATGACCCAGAGATCAAGAGTTGCATGCTCTTCTGACTGAGCCAACCAGGCACCTCAGGCCTCCTTCCTTCTAACGAAAAGTGATCAATGCATATTATTTAGAATTGTGTCTTCATAAATATATATTCAAAGAAAATACATATCTGTGTGGCCAGTGATAACTAATGTTATTCAACTAAGACTGAGAACTTCTCAGCTGAAGGTACCCAATTTCTCATTGCTTCACATAGAACTGTCATCATGTCAAGTGCCTGGGCGGTAGAACAACACCCACACATTACGGTCACAAAGGCTCATCGAATTTTCACTTAGTTTTCTCATAATTTCTCACAAATATTAGATTATTGGCAAAAAAATTTTATCAGAGTGAGCTAAGTAGGAAATTACTTAAATCTCTTGATGGAACTTAATAGTTTTGAAGAATTAGGGCATTTCATATGGGAGCAATATCGAAATAGATGACCTGAAACAAAACTTGTTTCCCTGAGAATCTGCAGCTCCTGAATTGTCTCCGTAGGCTGCTAATATTTTTCTCAGCTCTTTCTGAAAAGGAAAATAAACAAATGCAATCTACTTCTGCAGTCCCTCTTTGCTGCTCTATGAATGCAAAGGCAACATTTTATAAAGTGTACCCCTTAGACTGCTGATCTGGTGCGGTGCTCTAGAAAAAAGGCTTCTTTGGGAAATAATTTTGGGAAATAACTGCGTTGGATAGCCCTGGTTTGGGGATACACAATAAACACTAGCATGTTAAATACCATGGTAACTCAGTAAATAGCCTAATTTTACTTTGTGAAGCCCTTCATTTCGTCAGTGTAAATGAAAACAGATTCAAAAGACTCTCCCTCAACAATATCCTTATCAACCCTCCTGCATGGAATGACAGATTGGGAAATGCTATATTGTACCCTCCATTGAATTCATATGCTGACAGATAAGTGCTGTGTGGTCTAAGGCATTTATTTTGACTTTATATAGAAGCTTAAAGCAGCACATATCTTTTTGATGTTTGTTGTACTGAACCACAGTAAACAAGCACAGAGTAAACAGTTCTTCCATGCTAAGTGTTTACTTGTGCAACCTAGTGGATTTTATTCCAACTTTTATAATTGTAGTAGTTACTGGTTGAATGCAAAAAAAAAAAAAAAAAGCTAAAATAAAAATAGAAATCCTAAGAAGTGAGAACACTAGCAGTGAGCCATAGTGCTGCCATCTAAGCAGACGTTCCATTTTGGGTTGATGGTAAATACAAAGTGGATGTTCAATCACCATACACTCACTTGATAGTCTCCGCTATAAGAAGTCTTGTTTCTGGCATGGACTAGGGCCCAGGCAACTTCCAGGAGAACTCATACAGGTTCAGAGCAGAATTACAGACTCTCAACATGGGATTGCCAGGGGGCATACATATGGTTTAGTCAACAGGCCCCAAAGCAGCTATTTTAAACATGGATATGTTCTCTCCAAAGACACAGCATTTATTTTTTCAATAGCCATTTAAAACATACTGTTTTCACCTGCTTTTATTTTCTTCTGATGCCATCCTCTATTTCCAGAAGGTGCTTAAAAATAACAAATACAGGGGCGCCTGGGTGGCTCAGTCAGTTCAGTATCGGACTTCAGCTCAGGTCAGATCTCACGGTTCATGGGTTCAGGCCCCGTGCCGGGCTCTGTGCTGACAGCTCAGAGCCTGGAGCTGCTTTGGATTCTGTGTCTCCTTCTCTCTCTGTCCCTCCCCCACTCATGCTCTGTCTCTGTCCCTCTCTCTCTCTCTCTTTCTCTCTCTCTAAAATACAAACACATTTTTTAAATGTAACAAGTATCTTGAGAATTAATTGGATTTCAACATTAGTGCTTTCCTGAGTTTCAGTAAAGCTGGCTATTAATCTCCCTATAAATTATTGCAAATATTCAAAACGGAAAACAATCACTAGCAAGAAATCATGGGTATAAAAACTCAGATACTGATCCATCAGATCCTTCAGTTTTCATGTCTTAGCACCCAAACACAATTTAATATTCTTTTTCACTGGACCCATGCTCTGTGCCTCTTCCTAGTAACCAACATAGAACAATTTCTTGCAATTATACCATTTATTCATCCACTGACTTGGCAAATATTATTTACAGCCATTCACTGATTTGGTTTTATATTACATCTGCAAAATGAAATCATCATTTCCTTTTGTAATCCAAGAAAAATGTAACTATACTGAAGAATCTCAGAGATCTTATCAAAAGGCAACTGATACCTGAAGGAAATCAGATAAGGGGCAGGCTATACATTTTGTAGGTCAATATTTTTCAAAGACATCTGCTTCAAAAATTACCTGAAGTATGTGTTTGACATCTAGACTCCAAGGCCCACATGAGACTATCTGGGGTCATGGCCCAGGAATCTGCATTTCTAACCAGTACTCCTGGTGTTCTCTGTGCACCTAATGCTCCACAGGGGATATTCCTCTAGCGGCCTGGTGAGTGGAGCTCTGCACACACATCCTTCAACAGGAATACCTCCACTCTGAAGTCTTCACTTTACTGAGGTTCCTGTATGAAGTCTTCAAAAACAATGGATTTTAGTGCTAGAGCTTCTTTGAAAACCACTTCTTTTAAGTGTAACATCACCAGAAAGTCTTATCTAGGGGGCTCTAGTTTGACCCATCACATTTTAAGCATGGAACAGTGGAGCAAGCATGGATTTTGGAATCAGGAAGAGATACCTCCACTATTGACTAGTTGGGTATGTTTAACAGGTTAATTAATGTCTGTGGGTCTTGCTTTTTCTCTTCTATAAAACTGGGGCAATAGCAGGGAATAACAACATGGTGACTGTTCGGATTAGAAGACTGACAGATAAGTACTTAGCCAAAGAGTTGGTTTATACTGGGTACTCCAAATTTTAAGCCTCACCCCTCCTCAATTTTGTCAGCTTCTAGAGAGTAGCTCTACAAAAATTCTTTTGAAATATTTTCTAAAATGCTGTTCTTGAAGACACTGGCCTTTATGTTGCATAAAATACCAAATGTTAAATTTCTTATAGAATGAGGTACTAGGATCAAGTTCATTGTTTTGGTTAAGACGTTGTATTTCTGTAGAACATCAATGGGAATTATTTAAACCACCACATTTTCTTTTACTTTAAGTTACATAAAGTTTGGCTACAACATTAATACTCAATAACATGAAAAACTTCGTAGTCTCTCTAGACTTATGCTTTTTTTAAAAAATATCATTTACCCAACAAAAAAACTTAAGCCACTCAATAGATTTATTGAGAGAGTATACTGTCAAGTGGAAGAGTTAGAATCTGATTACTTGGGTAAATAAGCCTCATTTTTTTAGGCCTAAGATGTTGGATGAACTATTTCCTAGCCTCAAACTCCTGAAATATTAAGTTAGACTAATAATAGTACCTGTCTCATAGAATTGTTGTAGGAATTAAATAAAACAAATCATATGTAGCACTCAGAACACTATCTGGCATTTGGTATGCATTCTAATAATGTTATTTAGTAGTATTTACCACTGAGAGTGGTTAATGAAGATATATGGTAAAAAGGGCATGTAAACTACCTCAAATCTTCCACGAAAGCAAATGTAATATAAAGCATATATTTTCAATTAATAATGTAGTAAATGATAGTGTCCTTTATCTCATGCAAAAAAACTTGACTACCATCTTCATGTAATATTAATCTTGACATCAATACTAGCTTTCACCCATTACTCAAGAAGGCACTCCTCATTTATTCTCCTTGAGACTAATTATATGAATGAATGGATGAGCAATCAGAAATGTATACGCATTGATTCACATTCCACTGATTTGTGTTATGAATAGCAGTAGACCTCTGAAGCATCTAGTCCATTCTAGGATGGTCCCCATTCAAATGGATCACCCTAAAGAAAAGGAGACACATTCAGCACTGGTTTGCTCTGTCTCCCTAGCATAAGACATGCAAAAGAAGGAACTACACTCACAAGGCCTTTGTGGTTAAGTGGTTAGCTGAATAGCTCACTTCTATTTCCTTCTCTCTACCCACACTCCAGGTTCATTGCTATTAAAAATCAAACAATGTGAGGTCTTGATTTAGTGTTTTCATTTAGCCACACTGTGCCCTCAACACATAGTTCTTACACCCTTCTTTCTTTTTTCCTAAGGACCCTCATATCTTTAGACAAACCTAGCTGTCTAAACTTCATTTGCTCCTTGAATAATAATCACCATCACATCTAAGACCTACTTAAAGGCTCCCACTGAAGCTTTTACCTTGGGATATTTGATTGACTCAGGAACAAGAACACCAAAACTGGGTTGTGTTTTATTGTGTGCATCATTGTTGCAAGATTTTTTGGAAGTTAGGGTGAAACTAAACTGTTTATCCCTTGCTTTGTTTGTTGGGGGAGAAAATAAGATAGAACCTTTAGACAAAGTTGGCTGTTAAGGAGTTTCTGGGATCAGTGAAACAATCAACTGATTTGTGATGGAAAGAGAATAAATGTTTCCTTCCTGGGCTGAAGTTTGCTACATTCAACCCTGCAGGGCTTAGCATCAGAGACTTGGATTTTCCAAAGGGCGTAACTGCTAACTCCTGTGTGAAGTTGCTGCTTGACTGCTGTTAAGCCCAAATGTTCCCTTTTCTAGTGAAAAGCCACAATAGTTCAATGAAGCTAAATGAATGATCCCTCTTATGTATTTTGGGCTTGACTTAGTTGTGTCTTCCTTTCTATTTCTATTCTAATGTTTTGTGACACTGTACAATAAAGATCATTGTGTACCTCTCTGTCCTCACTAGCCAAAACCTCTTCGAGTATAAAAACTGAACCTGATTCAGCTCTATTCCATGATCCTATCTCAACACTTAGTAGACCCTCAATCAATGTTCGTTAAATAATCAGAGATTCCATGAGAGCCATCAAAAACTGCCATTCCAGGGCTCTGAGCAACCTACGTACCCACTCAGTGAACATTCATGAAAAAAATCAAGAAATGAAAATTTTTTCTGAAAACAAGATTTGCAAATAGGTTAACGATTACAGAGATCATTATAATCAGCAGAAGAAAATTGTATGTTTTCTGTAACTAGTTTCTAGCCTATAGGTTAGTTAGATGCATAGGTAACTGCTCCCATCTAAATGATCTGGACAGAGTGGAACAGGTGGGCTGAGTTCAGGAAGATGAAATCATAAAAGTAAAGCCTTACACTGAGAATACTGAAAGAGTAACAGCATAGGGGTGTCTGGGCGTCTGAATTTGTTGAGGTACCGACTCTACTCTTGACTTCAAGTCAGGCCATGATCTCAAGGTTGTAAGATCAAGCCCTATTTTGGGCTCATCACTGAGCATGAAGTCTGCTTAGGATTCTCTTTCTCTCTCTGCCCTTCCCCCGCTCACTCACTTTCTCTCTCTCTCTCTTTCTCTCTTCCCCCCCCCGTCTCTGTCTGTCCCTTCCCCCCCAAAACAACAAATAAATAAACTTAAAAAAAATAAAAAAAACAAGAGTAGAGAATGGGGCAGACTTGGCAGGAACTCACAAGGTTTGTTGCCCTCCAGCAGCGCATAGTGGGATGAAGCTAATGAAGAAGCTAACGCAGTATTCACAGAACTAAATCAGTGCAAAATTCAGTCAGAATCTTGACCAGATGT
Organism: Proteles cristata cristata; assembly: GCA_017311185.1. Classification (NCBI taxonomy): domain Eukaryota; kingdom Metazoa; phylum Chordata; class Mammalia; order Carnivora; family Hyaenidae; genus Proteles; species Proteles cristata. The sequence continues at coordinate 47,285 of JAESUZ010004131.1, read as the reverse complement.
ATAAAGTTTACGTTGAGTTTTTGGGTTCTATGCTTATATTATATAGACTAGTTGAATACTATTTACCAATACTATTTGTCAATACTATTTGTCAGTCTTTAAAGACCCGTATGATAATTGGGGCGCCTGGATGGCTCAGTCGGTTGAGCGTCTGGCTTTGGCTCAGGTCATGATCTCATGGTTCGTGGGTTCGAGCCCCGCATCAGGCTCTGTGCTGACAGCTCAGAGCCTGGAGCCTGATTCAGATTCTGTATCTCCCTCTCTCTCTCTGATCCCCTCCCCCTGCTCATACTGTCTCTCTCTCTCTCTCTCAGAAAAAACAAAAAAAAAAAAACAAAGAAACATTTAAAAAAATTTTTAAAAGACCCATATGATAACAAAAGCTAAAGAAATATGGACACCGTGGACTTCATTAAGCTTTTCTTCCTTATTCTGCTCTATGATAGCCAATAACTGTAGGTGAAATCTGAGGCTTTACCACTCAGCCGGATGACACAGCAATATATTACACATATTCTTACAACAACTACTCTCACTCTCTTTTTGTCAATGAAGAAGCAGAAGAATGGCATTGGATACTCTGTTCAAGGTCATATAGTTGATGAATGGAAGAACTGGCTTTTAAGTGGTGACTGTGGCTTGAGTGTGCACTCCTTTTAAAAAAAATTTTAATGTTTATTTACTTTTGAGAGATAGAGCATGAGTGGGGGAGGGGCAGAGACAGAGAGGGAGACACAGAATCTGAAACAGTCTCCAGGCTCTGAGCTAGCTGTCAGCACAGAACCTGACACGGGGCTTGAACTCAGGAACAGTGAGATCATCACCTGAGACGAAGTCGCAGGCTTAACCGGCTGAGCGCCCCAGGTGCCCCAAGTGTGCACTCCTAATCATTACCTCATAGCTCCTCTCCCCCAATGGGATTGTGGAAATGGAAAATAGAAGAAAGCAATATAGTCCTGGCAAGAGGGTAAAAGATGTTTAAAAGACAAGAAGAACATTAGGAGCAATTTTTTTCAATTTTGGTCAATATCATGTTCTTTATATTATCAGAGATATATGTAATAATTTCAAACTAGTACCACGTTTTTGTATAGGTAATGCATTGATATCTCTGATAACCCTCATGTTCTACTTCTCCATGGATGCAGAGCTGCCCTATGGCTAATTTAAAAGCATTACCACCTAGCAGTGGGCGCCTTGAAATACCGCCAGATACTCCAGAGATACTCCAGTACCTCAGAGCAATAAAGAGGAACGGAGGAAAATTTGTCGACACAGATAACCAGCAGAACCATTTATGTCTTGGTAAATCGTCCCTATACAGATCAGTAAGAGAGAAAAGAAAGCATTACATGAATGGCAACCCTACTGAGGAACGGAAATGATACAATGACATTGGGTCTCTTGGGGGAAGAGCGAAGAATATACATCTTTCCATTCAATTTTTCACATGTGGTTTTTTTATACGACTGAAATGGTAAACCATTTATGTGGACATAGGCGAAAATGATATTGAGGGCTGTATGAAAATACAGGAGAACGTACTTTAGTTTCTTGCTGACTTATTTCTGAGACACGAAATTGTGCTAACCCACAGTGCCCTTGATGTGGGGAAATCTTCTGGAATTGTCAACACACTGAACACTGTCATTTACTTGGTCACTGCCATGTGCAGGCAGATGCACAGCTGTCACCCAGGGGGTCCCTTCCACACCTACGGTCCACGTCACTCCCCACTCTAGCAGCTGAAACACAGAGATGGCCGGCTTCCGGTTTGACTGTTAGATGCCTGTGCAATACCAATTATTAGATATTTTGAGTACTGCCCCACTGGTGTAAATAATAAACGTGTTTCCTCAAGGATAAATAATTTCTTTAATTTAAAACATAAAGATCGGAGCATCATTTAATTAAAAAGCATAAAGATGGGAGTTAAGTGCCTGACTTCAGCTCTGGTCATGATCTCATGGTCCTTGAGTTCGAGCCCCGCGTCAGGCTCTGTGCCGACAGCTCAGACAGAGCCTGGAGCTGCTTCAGATTTTGTGTGTGTCTCTTCCTCTGTGCCACCCCCCACCCCACCGCTGCTCATTCTTTCTCAAAAATAAAATAAATATTAAAAATTTTTTAAAAAACCATGAAAATCAATTAAAATGTAATCACCGATTTAAGGGACTGATCTGGCAGAAATTAAAAATGATTCAGATGTAAAGGCATAGGTTTAGCATTACATATGACATTAATTCATAGTTCCTAGGTAGACAGCTCTGTAATGTCAGTTACACAGCTAACTCAATAAAAATAAAACTGAAAAGAAAGTGTCCTTGATATTGGAAAATTACATTGAAAGAAAAGTAAATGACACAAGAAAAATCTAATAGAACCCTTTTTGGGGTAATTCACATGCTATGAGTACCTTATGTTTATTATGTTTGCATATTTGTATTCATATTGTTACTTACACATTTATATGTAATATCTATATACATTATATATACACACATATATGGTCATTTAATGCTTATAATGACTTTCTGAGAAAGATATCCTCGCCTTCATTTTACTCATGAGATAATCGGGTCTCAGATACACTGTGGGCCTTGCCCAGTGGCACACACAAGTTAGGCAGGTTTCAGTGAGGCTCAGATGACACAGCGTCTGTCTACATAACACAGACCATCCACAGAAGGGTGGAGTTCGCAGGGCTCACAGGGAGATTACTGGGCCACCTGTACCCTGGCCCCCAGGTGCAGGGCAGAACTGGAGAGGCCACTGAAGAGGGGCTGTTACATCCAGAAAAGTGAACCAGAGAAGAAAGTTCACCAGGTGCTGCTGAGCTGGCCACTTTTATGAAAGATACATTGATCACTGCTTGTTGATAATCTGTCATTTAATTTCAGAACCTCAGTAATCCAAATAGATCCGCGGGGTTCTCCACGGCTTGGCAGAAATGTAAGAAAGCCTCCAGCCAAGAAGTCATTAGAGTGGGCCAAACAAAATCCATTCGCTTATGATCTGTCACTTCTATAAGCTGGAGAATCCGCGGTTTTCCAACGTCAGTCAAGGAACTGCCTCCTAGCTCCTACGCAAAACTGCTTTTTAAGTTCACCCCCACCTAAAGATGGTCTCACAGAATGCTTTACAAGCTGAGGAAAGTTGTGTTTTTTTAAATTTTTTTAAATTTATTTTTGAGAGGGAGAGACAGAGCATGAGCAGGGGAGGGGCAGAGAGAGAGGGAGACACAGAATCTGAAGTAGGCTCTAGGCTCTGAGCTGTCAGCATAGACGCCTACACAGTGCTCAGACTCACGAACCGTGAGATCATGACCGGAGCCGAAATCAGACACTTAACCCACCGAGCCACCCAGGTGCCGCACTGAGGAACGTTGTTTTACATGTAGCTTTAAGTGTCAAAAGACAATGCCCCTCTGGGCCTTGGGCAGGGCCAAGTTGAGCCTGCAGAGGAGGGCGACCAACTGTGGGCTGACGCAAGCTCAGAGGACACGCGAGGTGAGCTAGGAAAGGTGGATGATTCTACTAGGCATGGAATTTGGCAAGTCGCTGCGGGAAAATATTACGAGAAGAGCCTACTGGGAGGCCATGGTTGGGTGACTAGCCATTGAGAACAATGTGGGGGGCTTCCTGTTTAGAGGAGAAAAATGGAAGAGATTCCTTCATATGCACATAACTCAGAGGGATAAATGATGGGTGTAAGACAATTTCGATCATGTCTCAAAGAGTTTGACAAGAGCTTTGTGTTTCCTTTTTATGCACCTGCTGGGAAAACTGCATAGCAAGAGACTGATTGTCTTCCTTCTACTGATACTCACTAAATATATATTCTCTAGCTATCGTGGTGGCCGGTGGCGTTTTCTGTGGAAACCTGGCATTCATGACCACTTTCAATTTTTCCTGTCTCCACAGGAATTTCACCGAAGTCTGTAGCTGAAGGAGCATACTCCACACTTTGAGTTTCCTACTTCCCTTCCTGGGCGGGAGGTTTGGGCCTGACTGATTACATCTTAGGTAACAGGTGTTTCCAGAACCAGCAGGCCTTGCCAGATATTTTCAAAATTATCCAGAAAATCTAAAGAGATATCCATTTACTTTCGTAGCATTAAGTTAGTAGATATTCTATGGTTTATGTTAGGCCTGGTTTGGTCTAAGAGAAATATAGAGTGGGGTTTAATTAATGCATTCCCCAGTTGCTGTTCTGGGCCCATGTTAGTTCGGTAGACCTGTTGTAACAAAATACTATGGACCAGATGGCGTCAACAATAGGAATGTATTTTCTCCTGAAGCCTCCTCCTTTGATTGGAGATGTCTCCTCACTGTGTCACGTGGACTTTTCTCTGCATGAACCCCTGGTGTTTTGTGAGGGCCCTAATCTCCACTTTTCATAAGGACACCAATCAGATTGGATGAGGGGCCACCCCAAGGGCCTCGCTTTAACTTAGTCACTGCTTGCAAGGCCCTGTCCCCAAACGCAGTCATATCCTGAAGTACCAGAGACTAGTACTTCAACCTGTGAATTTGGAGGGGACGCAATCATGCAAAACAGCGCCTTGAACAACACGTATGAGATGAAAGATAATTATAACTAAGTAAAAACATGTCAGGCCTGTGTTCATGTCTCATTTCCATATTCGCTAGCAGTGTGCTATTGGTCAAGACAGTTTTGCACTCTGGTTTTCACGTACTTTGCTATAAAATGGCAAAAAAAAAATCAGCTGGACTTTACTTATTAATCTTTAGGTGCTAAGTTAATTTTAAAGTATAATTTGAAGGCATGTATTTTAAGTAAGCATGAAAACACGCTGTGCTACTTACATTTGTATACATTTTTAAGTTTCTTCATCTGATTAAATGCACCAAATTAAAAAGAAACAATTAATAATCAAAAGTCCAGTCATGAAATATGGGATAGATGGTCAAGTGTGCATCGTGACTCTCACTCTCTAAAGTCAGTTAAATCCCATTTTGAAGTAGTTCCATCCCTGGAAGAGCATGGACTACACCATCTACCCTGCCAATGGCAGAAATAAAGGAGGGGAGAAGGATGGAAAGGAGGGAGAAAGGGAGAAGAAAGGAAGGAAGGAGGAGCTTCATGTTGAAAATGAAGTTCTGTGTAATACTAATTCTTAATTAGCATTTTCCAGGTTTTGAAGAATTTGTTATCACTGTGTGATTACAAAAAAGAGTGAAAGTTGAATTTATTAGTTCAAAAATGGGTAGAACTAGATAACATTTATGACATTTTGGAAGACATCTAACAAACACCCAGGACATCTGATAGCTGAGTAGGGTAACACTAAAGCTTTCCTTCAGATACTACAGTGCTGAAAACCAGGGCCTTGAGAAATGACAAGCATAGGGAACAGCTCTGCCAGAGCGCCTGGGACATGGCATGTGCCCACACAGCCCCTGCAGGCAAGCCTCCTTCAACTGCAGTCTCAACCTTGTCTGGTGGTATGTTCTCTGTGATTCTTTCCAGAACACGGCAAGATGCTGGGCTGTGAGGAGCTGTCACACAGCCTACCTGGCAGAAGGCTCTCCATCCTGCAGAAGTCCTCCATCCTGTAAGACGCTGTCCATCCCTAGGAGATGGTCCATCCCTCAGGAGGCTATCCATCCCTAGGAGGCGGTCCATCCCTCAGGAGACCATGCATCCCTAGAAGGTGGTCCACCCCTCAGGAGGCTGTCTATCCCGAGGAGGTGGTCCATCCTTCAGGAGACTGTCCATCCCTAGAATGTGGTCCATCCCTCAGGAGGCTGTCTATCCCTAGGAGGTGGTCCATCCCTCAGGAAACTGTCCATCTCTCAGGAGACTGTCCATCTTAGGCCGCTGTCCATTGCTAGGAGGCTGTCCATCCCTTAGAAGTCTGTCCATCCTTAGGAGGTGGTCCATCCCTCAGGAGCCTTCCTTCCCTCAGGAGTCTGTCTATCCTCCAAGAGACTATCCATCCTTCAGAAGGCTGTCCATCCTTCAGGAGGCTGTCCATTCCTAGGAGGTTGTCCATCCCTAGGAGGTGGTCCATCCCTAGGAGGCTGTCTATCCCTCAGGAGGCTGTCTATCCCTCAGGAGGCTGTCCATCCTTCAAGAGACTGTCCATCCCTCAGGAGGCTGTCCATCCCTTAGGAATCGATCCATCCCTCAGGAGGCTGTCCATCCCTAGGAGGCAGTCCATCCCTCAGGAGACTGTCCATCCATCAGGAGGTGGTCCATCCCTCAGGAGGCAGTCCATCCCTCAGGAGACTGTCCATTCCTAAGAGGCTGTCCATCCCTAGGAGGCTGTCCATCTCTCAGGCGTCTGTCCATCCCACCAGAAGCTGTCCATCCCTTAGACTGTCCATCCCTCAAGAGGCTGTTCATCCCTCAGGAGACTGTTCATCTCTCAGGATCTGTCCATCCCTCAGGGGGCTGTCCATCCCCCCAGGAGGCTGTCCATCCCTCAGGAGACTGTCGATCCTTCAGGAGACTGTTCATCTCTCAGGATCTGTCCATCCCTCAAGAGACTGTCCATCCTTCAGGAGACTGTCCATCCCTCAGGTGGTTGTTCATCCCTCAGGAGGCTGTCCATCTCTCAGGATCTGTCCATCCTTCAGGGGACTGTCCATCCCTCAGGAGGCTGTCGATCCCTCAGGAAACTGTTCATCTCTCAGGATCTGTCCATCCCTCAAGAGACTGTCCATCCCTCAGGATACTGTCAATCCCTCAAGAGACTGTCCATCCCTCAGGAGGCTGTCCATCCCTAGGAGGCAGTCCATCCCTCAGGAGGCTGTCCATCCCTAGGAGGCAGTCCATCCCTCAGGAGGCTGTCCATCCCTCAGGAGGCTGTCCATCCCTAGGAGGCAGTCCATCCTTCAGGGGGCTGTCCATCCCTCAGGAGGCTGTCCATCCCTCATAGGCTCTCCATCTCTCAGGAGACTGTCCATCCCTCAGAAGGTTGCTAGAGGGCTGATTTTCATCCACCTCTCTGGTTCCAGTGAGGCACGAAATTTTGCACTTTCTCCTTCTTTGGGAAGTACCACAGAGCATAAGACCACTTAGCTGCAGTTTAAGTCTCATGCCACTTACGCCATGAATCATCTGGTCCCCTGCAGGAATAGGGATGTCAGGAGCTAACATCAAAAAACCTTGCTTTTTCTCTGTGTGTAAATAAAGCTTTCTGAATTCATCTAGGCTCCTTACCAACCAAATGCATGGACATGGGATAAGCCAAGTGTTTAAAAATATACGCAGGCTCTGTTTTAATTAGGTATGGTAAAATATGCAGACAAAAATGATGGTCATGAAGGAAGACATTTTTGTTTAGAATTCCCTGCAGCAGGAGGGACCTCCGTGCCACGTGGACCCACAGAGGGAAGTACCAGACTCAGTCAGGAGGCAGAGAGGACGAGGGGGAAAGCGTGGGCAATAGCTTCATTATCATTTTCACGAGGAAGGCAAAGTAAGATAAAGATAGTAGAAATAGGATTGCCTGGTTTGAATAATTTCAGAGGGCTCTGAGGAACAGGAGCTGTCCCGAGTTGTCTAGCGCCTGGCCATGGGAGTTAGGGCACAGGAGTTCAAGAGCTCTGTGACAGCCAGAGAGAGGAGGTAGTCTGGGGTATGGGTTTTGGACTGGTTGGCTTTCATATGGAAAGTCCTTGCAGGCCAGACCTTCACCGTCTCTAGAAACTGGCTACCCCTGAGGGTGGCAGTCTTCAGGGTAATCAGGACCCAAGATGTCAAAGAAGCAGAAACTATGGGAAATAAAAAATATGGTTAACAGACCACATTAGTAGCTGACACTGTGCTATGGCTTAAGGATTGCTTGACCGCTCAACAATAGATATATAAAAAAATTAACAAGCATTTATTTAGCATCTCTGCGGGGGGGAGGGTATAAAAATGGATGACACCTAGTCCTAATCTCAAGGAATTTACAGACCCAAATTAAGGAAACAGAAATGAACACCAGGCCAAAAGAAAACAGGCAGAAGGGGATGATCATAAATGTAAGAAGCTGACAGTGATTTTTAAAAACTTTGAGAAAAATATAATGCATAACAAATGTTTGAGAGGCATACCTTTCTCCAGCTATGTGTATGTGTGACCTCTCTTCCTGTGTGATGTTATTTCTTTACACTCCCAGGTAAATTTAGGACTGAAACATATACTAGTAGAGGAAGGCCATTGCTCTGGGGCCAGTGACTTTCTTCAGAGGGGTGTCCCCTAAGATCCCAACTAGGTAGCGTGCACATGATCATCAGTACTCTGGAGACGGGCTGGGGAAAAGAGGCCAATGCCCCTGGGTTCAGTAATATAGATTTGCATTTATTTGCCTTTTCCACTCCAGATCTCCCTACTGTATCTGATCTTCTCATATCAGGAGATTCCCCAAATTTCCAGAAAATAGACTGAGTTCATTGAAAGGTTGCATGGGGTAGGGAAGGGACCTAGCGTCCCAGGTGCTTTAGATCCATTCTTTCAATGAATCCATCTTTTTTCAGCCCTGCTCCTCAGCTAAGTGTTTCATAGTACAGAGTTCGGTGGGGCAAATTGGCTCATTTGTCACTGGTTCCTCTGCTGCAAGTTGAGTTACAGTTCTGTCCACTCTGCTAAGAGTGGACACTTGCTTCTCTTCCATAGCTTCCCTTATTCCGAACCAAAAAATATTATTTGCGGATCTCACCCATTGTTTTCTTCTCTCCCACCTGTTCCCCTTGTTCTTGTAGATTAACACCTTTCAAATATTCTTTTTTTTTTTTTAATGTTTTATTTATTTCTAGGAGAGAGAGAGAGACAGCGTGAGCAGGGGAGGGTCAGAGAGAGAGGGAATCACAGACTGAAACAGGCTCCAGGCTCCGAGCTGGCAGTCAGCACAGAGCCCGATGTGGGGCTCGAACCCACGAACCGTGAGATCATGACCCAAGCGAAAGTCGGATGCTTCACTGACTAAGCCACCCAGGCGCCCCTCAAATATTCTTTTATCACCACTTCTGTGGGTTTGAGGAGGAACAGAAGATAAATTCTACTGATCAGTGTTCCAGGTGTAATGAGAAACTCCCAGTACAGTTAGGGGGACTGTGCCTTCTGATTTCTGTGACATCCACACATTTCAGTGTCTGACTGTACAAGGTGCTCAACAAGAAACGATCACTAAAGAGGCAGCTGCATAGGACAAATGCACACGCTGGCTGCAAAGTTAGACTGGTTGGGTTTCACAAATATTTTCTGAGCACATATCCCATGCCAGGACCATGGACACTGGACATGAGGGTAAAAATCAAGCCATGGTTCTCCCCTGCCATGATCCACATGGCGGCGAAATCCCCTTGGAAAGGGGTGAGTCTGCAAAATCACAGTGGGATCCAGAGTGTGCATCACCTGGGCTTGTTCCTAGTGTCAGTTTCTAACATCTGGGAGGAAGAGAAAGCTGCAGAAACCTGATGACATTCAGATAATTTAAAAGCTAATGGGCAATACCCTGTGGCATCGATTCATCCTTATAAATGCCATCTTCTTTGGATCCCTGCAACGGGCAAATCAAGTGTGGGCTGTAGACCTCAGTGGCAGCACCAGGTGATTCACTGTCTTTGATTCTTAGCTTATTTTAATTTCAAGAGGGGAAAAAATGATGCTTTATTTTGATGTTTCAGCCTGAAGACCATTTTAAAAAGAAATTTCCACCTAAAAGGAAAAAAAATATTGATATAACCAAGTCTGGTGCCAGATACGAAGAACCTCTGGGATAGAGATGGCAATTGAGGATAATTAAGAGGAATGTATTATTCTGGGCTCATTACCAGAAGCCCAGGTTAAGCTAACTTAAGGAAAGTGGGCATTCACTGGCTCAGTAGCTGAAAAGTTTTAGGAGCCACTGGATCCGGGTGCTTAAAAGTTGTTGCCAGGAGCAAATGACTCTGCTCTCTTCTGCACTGGCTTCCCTTTCAGACATTTCCCCACTTTCAGGTTTATACCTACCAGCTTAGCAACATGCAGGAATAAAGAGGCTTTTCCTGCTAAAGTACCAGCCATGAGTCTCTAGTTTCCCAAGCCTCAGTCACGTCTGTCCCTCACCATTGATCCTGGGATTAGGTTGGCCCACTCCAACCACATGGATGGAGAGTGTAATGAGGCGATTACCCAGAAGAAATCCAAGCAAATGCTGCTGAGAAAAGGAGGGGTGGCTTCTGAGCCATCAAATGCAATAGCTACTAATTGCTGTAAGATAACACTGGCCTTGGGAGTTTTGGCTACATCACCATTTTCAAAAACTCCCCAAGTTCTTAAACACGCCAGACTGCTTAGCACCGACGGGTGGTTCTGAGTGCAGCTATTTTTGAATTATTTACCGATCTTACACTGCATTTGCCCCCATCAGCCGTTAACATCCCTCTCTTGCTAAAAGGCCACCTGACCAGAAAGGTTAAGAGAAATATTCAGTAACCTCCAGAGAAAGGGTTGAACACTTATTTTTAGCTTTCTGGTATTTGATCATAAATGCTTTCAGCCTGGAATGACTTCAGTGAGATTTGTACCTCTGAATGCTGCCAAAAAGGGAAGGGGAAAAAAGTCAAATATTAAAGGAAACCTTGCTCTCATCCAAAAGACGAAGATTCCTTACATTTTTAAAGAAAATGGTAGTTCTATTTTTAACTCCGTTTTTAGGTTCTTTAAGGTTTAGGCTAAGAGGAGAAATAGGTCTGAGAGCAGAAAGCTTTAACACCCAAAGGTTTTATACCCAGTATGTGTTAACCCTGTATTAACAAGTCCTCGATGGAGGGGAGAAAGCGGATGTGCCACATACAATCCGGTTGTCTATATTCTCAGTATTATCTATAGACGGGTCCTGGAGAATTCTAAAAGGGACTTGTTCTGAGAAAGAAAGGTCACTAACAACACAGGATCTCATAAAGACAGATGCACAGACCATGAAAACTGACCTTTTAAAAAAGAGGACAAGCTACTTGGGTAGTTTGTCACCTTAAGATACCTATCTGTGGAATGAGTGATCAAGAAGCCAATAATGATTCTTTGCATCAAATTTGGGTCAAGATTTGCTTTGCTTTCCACACCTTTTCAGTCATTGGTACAACTCCTTTGAATGCATCTTCCAAGTTGACTCTTGGAATGGTACCTCCGTCACCAAACTCTGCTTCAAATTCATTTGAAGTTGGCAGTTTTAGGTTTCAAATTGCAGTGACTTAACACCCAGACCCATCCTAAGATTTTACTGAGCAGAGGGCTGCTCCCACAGAAGGGGATCCTTGGCTGCCATGATATGTGGGACAGATAGGTCCATTTGATTCAGGTGTGATGTTTCTCAGAGTGAGTCTCTCTTAGGATGCTCTTCATTTGCTCCCATACCTCTCTTCTCTTCCTTGACGAGGGTCACCACAGCCTCTTTTATTTTTTATTTTAGAGAGAGAGGGAGGGGGCAGAGAAATAGGGAGAGAGAGAATCCCAAGCTGACTCCATGCTCAGCGTGGAACCCCACACGGGGCACAATCCCACAACCCTGGGATCATGACCTGAGCCAAAATCAAGAGTCAGATGCTCAACCTGCTGAGCCACCCAGGCATCCCCATCACAGCCCTTCTAGATGGCTCCACTCCACTCCGAACCCCATGGCACGAACAATCCAGCATTTAACAATACGCCATCTTACATGCCTACCTAATTATTTCAAGATGCGAAGTTCTGCTCTCACAAGAATTTTAGCATGGCTTCAATAAATACCTTCTGGTTTGATCCTTCACTGCTCAATCCCTGAGCCGACAATCTGAAGCTCCACGCACAAGCATTTAGGTTGGAATGATTATTGAAGTTCAAATTCCCAGTACTATCCTAAGGTGGAAAATCTATTGCTTATACCAACAATAATTGGACTGAAGATCACAGTAAAGTGATCTTTGGACTTCAGTTAGTATCTATTTAGTTTGAGGCTGGATGTACAGTTTCTGTTTAAAGAAAGAATATATTGTCCTTCCTCTGTGCTGCACTTGATGGCCAACTGATTTTTATTTACATCCTGGGAATTCTTTGAACACCAGCTTCTTTCACATGAGAATTCAGGACTCTGCAATAAACATGGGGGAAAAAACAGGGGGAAAAATTTTGCTCAGGAGGAAACCTAACACAGCAAAAGAAAGGGTGTAGTTTTCAAACCTCATTTTTGTTTGCATGGTAAAATTTGACCTGGTGAAAATAATTCCCCAAATCTCCAGCAAGAGAGGTCATGGGCAACGTCCATTCCACAGCACAGACTAGAGACAGAATTGAAAGTCCAACCCCATAACTTTCCTCTTCTGCCTTTCCCTGTTCTAAACAAACACTCTTAAATCAACTGTTTTCCTTTCTCGATAGAGCCCTGCATACGAGGGGAAAAAATGGGATTGGCACAGACAAATAATTTAGTACATAATTTTTGAAGAAGAAATTGAAAAAGCAACAACTACCCCAAATACTCCATTGTCACTAAACGTGACACAGGGCAGTTAGGACAAAATCTCATATTTGCACAGAAAGCACAGCTCTTTCCCTGTCAACAGGCTGAGCAGTTAAGCAAATGCTATGAGGTAGTGGCAATCTGACCCAGAGAATAAATGAAAAAGACAAAAGTGGCTAACAAGGATACAAATACGTCCTGTGGTGATCAATGATAAGAACAAGTCTGAAAACTGCAATGTGATAATCGTGGTATTTGGAGAGAAGTAAGGGACATATTGCTGTGGAATTTGGACGGGCCAAGATTTGGCCCACGTTCTGGGAACATTCGGTACTTTGTTCCTGTGTCTACTGCTTAGTCGGTGGAGGGCAAAGGAGGAGGGAAGGCCGAAGGGAGAGGGTCCAGGGTTTCCGGTGCAGTGATGGGTCTCCGGGGAGTTTATACAAGCACAGTTCCTTCTTTAGCCCTCTAGCCATCGTTCTGTTTGTTTCTGTTCTCTTCCGTTGTGTTTCTTTACGCCATCTCATACTTCTTCAGCACAGATCAGCATGCAGTGTTTCTTCTCCTTCTCCTAAATAAACATGGCACTTTCTCACCAACTAAGGTGCCAATGTCCTAAGGTGAACGAACTGATACTTGTGATCAAGTCTCAAAACCAAACCAAAAGGCCACTTCATTACTATTCATGTCACCTTCCCTTGAGAGGTTTCTTATTGGACTGATTTCTCTATGAACAAAGAGACATTTTCTAGCTGAATACAGAATGAAACAAGGAAGGAAAAAGAACTTAAATTATTTTAGGGAATCAGATTATGATATATATTATACTTGATAGAACATGTAGCTATATGTTATATAACATGACATAGTTATATAATTTTATTATACTATCATAATATGTTCAAATATATACACATTATTAGATTAACCTAGAATCAAATGTCAGCTCTACTGCTTACTGATGGTAGTACCTGGGGCAAGTTATTTAACTGCTCTTTTACTTATCTCTGTAAGAACACTAATATAAATATAATATACCTAAAAAAGTTAATATTTACTGAGTGCCAAGTACATTGTAAGCACTCAGTAAATGCAAGTAGTTGCTATGCTAGCTTCTTTGACCTAAATGTGTTCATCGTCATATGTATATATTTCATATTCATATTCATAGATATGCATATATGCATAGAGACAGAACTGTCACTTAACATATAATGTTCTCTGCAACATGAGAAACAGGACTGAAATCCAGGTCTCTTTTTGCTATTCCAGACAGGTTTTGAAGAATATTTACATTCGAATATGGGAATGTCCAATGTTGTGAAAATTCCCTTTAAGCCAAATAAGAAAATTTAAATTGAGAGTGTTTTGGGGCTCTGGAGAGATTTGTAGATTGTGTTTCAATTTCCTGATCCTCCATCTTGAAACCCATCTAAGCTAGTGATAGACAGCAGAGCAGAGGTGCCATTATTCTAGTGCTCCCCACTGAGCTAAAAGCACCGTGCAGCACTGGATGCCAACAGAGCGAATAATTAGACTGAGTACTCTTTCCACTGCCAATGAATCCAGAAGTGAAATTTGTTGTGAATGTACCTGAATGCCCAGGACATCAGCTGTCCTAGGAGAAGTCATTAACGTTTGTTGAGTGTCTTCTATGTACCAGGCACAGAGGATACGAACTGAAATGAAAGATTATTCTTGTTCTCCAGATGCTTACGGCCTCTAGGAAGAATCGCGTCACGTGCGCATTGAGGATAAAATGCCACATAAAAGAAATTCCATGAAGAAGAATGCAGTGCTAGGAAAACCCACAGGGACGAATGATTATTGCAGGCTTGCCCAGGGATGGGGGTGGGATGGGAGGGAGTAAGGACAAAAAGCTCTCTCTCCTAGAATTCTGGGAGGTGAGAATTTACAGCCATTCTACTTAGTTCGGGGAGAGAGAGGTGGGAGGGGGGAGAGATGAAGGGAAAACCAGATTGTATCATCAGGATAAAAAGACAGCACAAAGCTATCAGCACAAAGTAGGTGATAGATGCACTTTGAACACGTTTACTAATTCATTATTTCGCAAAACACCTCCATACTAGCAATTCAGTCATCAAGATTTATTCATACTTGGGGATAATGAAGACCTTAGTGTCATCCTAACTAAATGTCTAACGCTAGGTTTAATTTGGATTGCATCTCAAAAGAAAGCAATGTTAATGGATTAATTCAAAGAAGTAAGCTCTTCTTTAATAGGCTTTTCTTTAGCAACCTATCATTTCTGGGATTTTAGCAAATAACTAGCAAGGAACAAAATTAAGCTTTTCAGATCTGTTGATTTAAAGACAAGTCGACATTTGTGAGAAATAATTTCCAGAGTTGACTACTACAAAATGAAAATGTCTGCATCAGTGAAATCTCCGAAGATAGATTTGCAAGACTGGCTGTGACTTGCACTCCTTTGTTCTCTCAGTAAATGTCCAGATAGCACAACCCCCTGAGTATTGACATTATAATAACACAGAAATTAGTTAAGAAAGTAAAAATGTGGGGCGCCTTGAGTGGCTCAGTTGGTTAAGTGCCAGACTTCAGCTCAGGTCATGATTTCACGGTTCATGGGTTCAAGCCCTGCGTCAGACTCTGTACTGACAGCTCGGAGCCTGAGCCTGCTTTAGATTCTGTGTGTGTGTGTGTGTCTCTCTCTCCCCCCGTCCCCCGCTCATGCTCAGTCTCTCTCTCTCTTTCAAAAATAAATGAACATTAACATTTTTTAAAAAGAAAGTAAAAATATGATTTATTTAAGGAAGAAAACCAGTATCAATATGTAATTATCTTTAAGTCCAAATGATAAGATGTGAAAAGAGTAATTAACAAAACTTTATGTCCCACTTCGATGTGTATAGTTATTTTTTGTGAGGAATAAAAGATAGGACACATTAAAGAGGATTGAAGGCTATAAGGCACTTTGAGAATGGGCAGAACGATTATTGTTTAATGAAAGTATCAGGACTTAAACTAATACCTTCTCAGTATCTACTAAGAAAATCTTGTGCCAGATGTTACGGAGCATCCAACAAAGATAATTCCTTGGTCTTGCAACATATTAGCTGCCCAGGAGGGAAGAGAATTCCAAATCCAGGCCTAAACCAAGCCTCTGAAAGGGGTAATAAAAATCATCATGATAATATTCAGCATAACTATAATAATGATTCTATTTATTGCTCATTTTCTATGCGTCACACACAGAAATAGAGACTTTCCCAGTAACATCGACATAAAAAAAAAAAAAAAGAAAGATAAAGCCTTAATGTCTCTTTTTGTCCTTGCTCATCTCTTGTCTAGTTATCTAAATATTTTCAAACTATTTATATTTTTAACACAGGACGAGTAACAAGTTCTATTTTTTGGTTACTTAGTCTATATAAATTCTTCATTGCTCTTTCATGTAAAAGCTGCCTTTTTAAGGGATACCCTTTTACTGAATCTTTCCAAACTGCTAAGTCAACTCCGTGGTTCAACTTTTTTAAAATGGCATGAAATGGTCCCAATTCTGAGGAGCTCCTATTCATTTGGTTTTGAATATGAGTAGGACGTTTTTCTATTTCTCTCCAATTTCCTTCCACGTCATATTCAATGCCTCACTTGAAGCCTCATGTGCTCTGGTTCATGAAAGGGAGCAGTGACTTCAGGAGACTAGACTATGGGTGGCCCTCTGATTCCTTTCACAAGTTGGTTCACAAGAACTTTCACAAGATGAAGTTCTGAACTTGTCATCCTTAAGCTTGATTTTGTGTTATATCTTAAAAATAACTAACTTTCTATGTGGCTAAATCTTATCTGTATTGATAACCTCCAGGGCTTTCATATATCCCAGTGTCCTCATCCCTGGATTTTTTTCTTCTTTGGCTTCAATTGTCACTTTTTTGTACAATCTGGCATCCACTGTAAATCTGAAGAGTCCAGATGCCTATAAAGATAGTTTTTAAATGCTAAGATAAAATTCAGCACCAGCTGGGATTCCCCAGACTTCCAGAACAGCGTTTGTTTATGGCTGCAGTATGTTTTCTTCCTTTTCTATTGTCCCTTAACCATGCCAAAATACTCTCAACGTTGCCATGAAGAAATTCTAAATAAAGTATATCAGTTGCCCCTTTCATGACGTCTCAAAAAGAAGCTACAACATCAGTGAGGCTCAATACTTCATAGAATCTTGGCTGGGTTTGCGCATTCACTCTGTTTTTAACTATGAGCCCCAACAGATTCCCAGGGACGGACAGGAGAACTGTCAGTTTATCCACACGGTTCTTTTCTGGAGAAATCTGTAAGAATAACAATCCAGTATTCCGTAGGCACAGGCATATCTGTCCAGTAAAGTAGCATCTAGCCCAGTGCTATGGTTGACTCTTGAGGTCTGTACATAATCTTAAGTAGAGAAATCTGTCTCCAGAGATTTATTTACAGCTGTTGCTCATACAGCAATAAAATGGGTCAGTTGTGTTGGGAAGAGGCTTTCCTGTAGGGAGGACATTATAGGGAGAAGCCAGGGTTCTAAGTAAAAGATAAGGTAACAGAACTATTCCAGACAAGCAACATGGTTGGTCGTCTTATTTGTAGACTTTGTTAGACACACTTATGTATTTGGACAGTTTTTCCTCCTTGGAATGGAGTAATCTGGAGGAGAAAATCAACCCCAATCACAATGATAATGATTTAAAATATACAACAGCAAACTCAGATGTTTGGAAAGCACTACAGGGAAGCAGAGCCAGTTACCTGGAAAGAGGAACAGTTAACGGTCCTCATTGGTACATCTATTAAAAAAGAGGAAGTGGGGCACCCGCATGGCTCAGTTGGTTAAGCGTCCACCTCTTGGCTTGGCTCTCATGGTTCATGAGATAAAGCCCCACGTCAGGCTCTGCGCTGATGGTACGGAGCCTACTTGGAATCCTCTTTCTCCCTCTCTCTCTCCGCTCCTCTTCCTCACTCTGTCTCTCTCTCTCTCAAAATAAATAAACTTAAAAAAATAAAATAAAAATAAAAAAGCTAACGCTAAAACCAGCATTTAGATATTCCTCAATTTGTACTGTTTCTTCTAACACTCTGGTGAAAATAAGACAAGTAAAAGCCTGTCTTTCATCTTGGTCACAACGACTTGAAGCCACCATGTTATAAAATAAATCATTTCCCTACAAATACAGGGAGAGCCCAATAAATGTCTAACCTCATTATTTCCCAGTAGCTTTGAGCTATTAGAAAAAGAATTATCTAGAACGTGTGCCAGAATGTCCAAGCAGCTGAGATTAGAATTCTTTGCTGTTTCTAATCACTTACTGGTGCTATTTTACAATATGGAAAGAGTGACAACAAGGAGGGGGTGAGGAACCTTTCACAGCAAAGACAATTTCGTTGATTATGTGACAGCTCAGCTTCTCTCCTCATTCTCCCGCTGGGCTGACTGCGTCGTTACTCTGCGCCGGGCGCCTGGTCACTTTGTCAGCGAGGGCGTGGCAAGGAGGTGACAAAGGAAGGATGGGCATTTTGCCAATGTTCCTGTTTCTCACAGAGCTGGTTAGCATCTTGTTTTCTCCGAGAATTTGTGTTTTCTCAGAACTCAGATTTAAGAGCCGTCAGTATTTTCTTAGAGTATGTTTTTCCTTCTTATTTACCACCCAGAAATTTCTTTTGCATTCTTCAATTGCCTTTGGGCAATCATAAGAACAGAATATTAGAAGCACAATTTCTTTTTTTTTTTATTTTTTTTTATTTTTATTTATTTCTAGGAGAGAGAGAGAGAGAGAGAGAGACAGCGTGAGCAGGGGAGGGTCAGAGAGAGAGGGAGTCACAGACTGAAACAGGCTCCAGGCTCTGAGCTGGCAGTCAGCACAGAGCCCGACGCGGGGCTCGAACCCATGAACCACGAGATCATGACCCAAGCGAAAGTCGGACGCTTAACCGACTAAGCCACCCAGGCGCCCCTAGAAGCACAATTTCTGCCAACATATTTTATAATCGTTTTGAAAATCAATCTCTTTCTGAATTTCTGTATACCCCATGATATCCTTTCCAACAGCAGATTGAAAACAATATTTCACAGGAAGCTGTCAGTTTCAGAAAGGAACATCTTAGCCTCTCAGAAGCATCTTATAATTACCTAGATAGTCTTACAGGCTCCACAGAAAAACATTCCAGATTACTCATTCTCATTGTCTTTAAATTGATTCCAAATATAATCAGGGTTAAGTCATACAAGGCATCTTGAGAGCTTTTCTCCAAACCAGTTAGATGTAAAATATGTACTTAGTAAAACTTGCAGGGCTTAGTCCACATCGCCGAGCTGGCTCTCTTTTGTGTTACCCGTACCACCGTCCACATGACAAGGTAAACCTACAGATTGTGGCTGCGTGACACTCGTAAATGTGCATTTGCCCCTTAGAGGAATAGCGGAGAAGAGGCAGGGTATCTTTATATTATTACATTTAAGCCCATAGACACTGCTCAATTTTCATTGACAGGACTGAGAACAGCAAAGCAACACAGAGAACAGTGTACACTGTTAGGCAGCCATGTTAATAACAAAATATAAGTCATGATTCCGTATCCAGTACTATACAATATAACAATTCCTGTTTCTATGCATCGGAGCAACTCCACTCGTCACTCCTTTTGATATCAAGCAGGTGGAGTGGGAAAGTAGGACCGAGGGAGAAAAATGAATGGTCAGAATAAATTCTAGAGAATTAACATGCTTTTCTGAGCCTTAAGACTAGAGACCAACAGAATCATATGCAGCCTTGGAAACGAAGGGCATCCTGATTTCTGTGACAATACGCGTGAGCCTGGAGAACATTATGCTAAAGTGAAATAAGCCAGATACGAAAGAACATGATAGCACGTATATGAGGAATCTAAGTTGGTCAAACTCATAGAAGCAGAGAGTGTAACCGTGGTTATCAGATGCGGGGGAAAGGGGAAATGGTACAAAATTTCAGTCACACAGGATGAATAAGTCCTTCAGATCTACAACATCATAGTGCCTAACATTAACAATATTATATTGTATACTTAAAAGATTTGCTAAAAGGCTACCTCTTATGTGAAACGTTCTTCTCACCCCCAAATGAATGAATGAATGAATGAATGAATGAATGAATGAATGAATAAACAAGCAAACAAACAAGGTGGGAGGAAACCTTAGGAGGTGATGTGTATGTTTATGGCATAAATACTGCTGATGGTTTCACCAGTTTATACTCATCCCCACATTCATCAAGTTGTGTACATTAAATATGTATAGCTTTCTTATGTTAATAAGACCTACATACATAAAGTAGCCTAAAAAGAAAAAAATGCCAAACCCACACAACATACAAACTATTAGACAATTTTTCTGACCACGAATTTTGGTCTTGCCAATTGGCGGGAGGTCATTTATATGAAAGCACATTAAAAGTGACTAATCTGGGACATCTGGGTGGCTCAGTGGGTGAAGTGTCTGACTCTTGGTTTCAGTTCAGGTCATGATCTCATGATTCATGGGTTTGAGCCCCGCATCGGGCTCTATGCTGACAGTGCTGAGCCTGCATGGGATTCTCTCTCTCCCTCTC
Source organism: Proteles cristata cristata (assembly GCA_017311185.1). NCBI lineage: Eukaryota > Metazoa > Chordata > Mammalia > Carnivora > Hyaenidae > Proteles > Proteles cristata. The sequence goes on along the minus strand of JAESUZ010004131.1, from coordinate 27,260 downwards.
TCTCAAAAAGAAATAAATGAACCTTTTTGAAAAAGTGACTAATTCTGAGAGAAATGAGAAATGGAATTAAGTTGCAAAAGAAGGACAGCAATAAGATTCAACTCTTTAATTATCAACATGTTTGTGATGGAAAACCTTCACAAGCTAATAAAAGACAAAAGATAGAAATGCAGGAATGGCTGACTAGAACTCCCTCTTAATTTCTACCATTTTATCCTCTATTTACAATGCATGGGGATTTAGAACAGGCACTAGACTTTTTGGCTCCTAAAAATTTGTTCCATAAATTCAATCTTCAAATATGTTAAATGCCTGATTTAATAGGGGCATTTTTATTTGATAGTTGTTAACAGGTAGTCCTGCAGACTTTTCTGATTGCACTGGGCTGCTTCGCAGCCATGGTCGAATTCAAGTGTAATGAAAACCCACACCATTTACAAAAAAATTGAGAGGAGAATTCTGGTTTATTTTCTGCTATAGGAAATACCATTGGAAACACGGTAATTTCACGGTCAATTGACTGAAGGAAGTGCAACACATCCAATAGGTGAAGGCTTATTTCACCATGATCTAGAATACCTGGAATGCAGAAGGTCCCCGAATAGGAGAACATTTGAATGATCTAAAGAATCATGGAGTTGATGACAGTAAATACATTTCATTATTAGCTAGGTTAATCTGCGGGGAGTAGGGTGGTGGTAGTGGATGTTTCTAGAAAAATTACCTGAGGTTTGGCCTAGCCTTGGTTTTAAGCTCATCTATCATAAACACAGTGATGGCTTTACCCCACATTCTTCTATAGTGCGCAGACCTTGATCCATTTTGAACAAAACAGATTAATGGAGGGTTTGGACCTCATGCGCCGACTGGTCTTCTTTATCAAGACTCAAAGAAAACCACTGGAAGGTTTTTCCCCTGAGTGCTCCATTTCCAGACACAGAATAATGTGATTCTTAGTCACTTACCTGAGATCTTTCCGGAAGTGAACTGAGGCCACAGTCCTGCAGGCCAGGACTTAAAAAGCAGACGTATGTGAACCACATATTCTACTCGCCCCTAAGCGCTCACATCCAAGGTGCACCACTGGTCCTCTGGTATTCTCCTTCCGCACAAAACTCCAAAAGAAATCTCATCTACTCAGCTTCTAACCAGTAAGTTACGCAAACCAGACCTCATGTATTTACTGTACTCCTAAACACCCATGAATTCCAGGTATGTATATTCAAAGGCTGGACAGTTTGCCGGCTTGTTCTGTGAGGATCTCAAACTCACTGTGTTTAAAACTTACATCCCTTCTCCATCATCTCCATGAAAAGAGAGAGAATTCCTGTGTTTCCCAGTTCATTTGTAAAAGGCGTCATTGCGAGTTCTTTTTCAGGTCATAAATACGGGTGTCCTTGTGGCCAGTGCCTTCTTTCTTACTAGATCTAACCTCTCACGCCTCCCGCTCCACTCTACCTTCTTGAATCCTGCCACCGAACCGCGAATGAAGCCCATTCTCAATCCTTGAAGTTTCTTACACATCTGATTTTTCCTTCAATTCCACTGGTCCCATGGCTCAGGCTGCTATCACCTCTGCTCCGACTGCAGCCTCAGCTCCCGTCCCTGTCTCCCTTGTCTCCCAACTGAAATTTACTCCCTATGTTTTCCCCAGACAAACTGCCATCAAAAATTTTTGATAATGCCATTTGCCTGCCTAAAATTCACCAATTGCCTCTGACTCTTCACAGGATAAAATTCCGATTCCTTAAGCTCCTAACTACTGCTTCCAGTTCTAACTTCCTCTCCAACTTGCTCCACATGCCTCATCCTGTGTCAAGGTCACTGCAATTTGTGAAGTTCCCTGAGCTTACTAGGCCCTTTCAAATCTTGAGTTTTTGAACAACTGTTCCCCTTTTGTCTGCTTAACTCTGATTCATCCTTTACAGAGAATCTTGGATGTCACCTTCTCCAAGAAATGCCTCTGACCCCAAGAGCGTGGGTTAGACTTCACACACTCCTCAGTGCTCCGAGTTTACCCCATCGTGAAAATTACCTCACCTTACGTGCCGGTCTCCCCACTAGGGAGTGGTTTCCTCAAGGACAGAAGCCACGTCTCACTTCTCTGCATCTCCAGGGCTTGCAAATGTTCACAATCTAGGGGGGGCTTCTGAGGCATGTATAATGTATTACTAACAAACAGAAATCTACAGAACCTGACACAGCCAGCCCTAGGAACCCGCCTCAAAACATTCTGGAATGGACTTCCAGGTTCTTGTTCATGTGATTTATATTATAAATAAAGATCATATCATTAGATTCCAGAGAAAAAATATTTTTTTACTTAAACACAATTCAAAGCCCGAAACCACTGACAAAAGCTTTTTAAAAATCCAAATCATTTACGTGTTGATAAAGCCATACAATCAATAGTGTAACTACTTTCTCAGTTCATATGGATGCAAATGGTTCCTCTGTCATTACTGTTCTTAGTTACCTGGTTCCTCTGTCATTACTATACTTAGTTACCTACTTAACCAATACTCAATGAACACCCCTATGATGGACATTGTTTTTGGTGCAGGGGTTACAAAACTGAGCATATGGAACCTCCTTATAGGTTACCATATTGTCTGGAGGATAGACATTAATCAAATACTCAAATCAAATACCACTAACGAGTTTATAACTATGCAATAGAATATAGTACTCCAAAAGGAAATAGCCTCATTTTATGAGAATGGATAAGAAAGAAACTGGCTTAGACCCAAGATGAGGAAGTCTAAACTGAAAAAAGGGGGAAAAGGGAAGAAGAATTTAAAAAAAAAAAAAAAAGAGTAAGAAGCCTAGCAGTGGAAAGCTTCCATGGCAAGAGGGAGCATGGTAACGTGTACGAGATGGAAAGTAGCCCTGTGGCTAGACTGAGAGAGTCCTCTGAGAGACGAGGTCTGACAGGCAAGTAGTAGCTGAATGTTCGCTGGGGAATCCTGTTCAAGATTTTACCTTAATTCTAAAATGGGAAAAGGATTTAAATGAATCACATTTGCAACTTGAAAATACCAGTGTGGCTGCCCGATGGAGAAAGATAGGGCAAGGTGCAGAGTGGAGGTGGAGACCAGTTAGGAGTCAATGTGATAATTCAGGTGGAGTGGAGGTGACAGTGTGGACCTATAGCAATACAATAATTGTTAACATGCTACATAAGTAGTTGCTATTTTAATATAAAAATCAAAATAAGAAACACTTATGACAGAAACCATTATTATTAAAAAGAAAATCCCTGGGGCACGTGGGGAGCTCAGTCGGTTAAGCGTCCGACTTCAGCTCAGGTCATGATCTCAGAGTTTGTGGGTTCGAGCCCTGTGTCAGGCTCTGTGCTGACAGCTCAGAGCCTGGAGCCCACTTGGGATTCTGTGTCTCCCTCTCTCTCTGCCCCTCCCCTATCCATGCTCTGTTTCTCTCTGTCTCAATAATAAATATTTTTAGAAATTAAAAATAAAAGAAAATCTCAATGTTTGACTCAAACACTTAAAACATTAAATATTGAAGAAACAATTATTTATCTCATTGGGACTTAAAGCCTATTTATTTTTATTAGACTCTTAAACTCTATAAATATCCATGACTGCGAATGAACAAAAAATCTACATCCAAATAATATTCAATATTATTATAATTTAATGTATTTTCCAGAGATAAAGCACTCAAAAAAAGCCCTATTTCAACATTTTGTTGGTAAGCACCCAAAAAGCTATGTAGTCAATTTTTTAATACATTCAAATACGCATGTAGCCAAGGTAAATGCATGTAGTAAAACACTATCAAAGATGGACCAAATGTTGTGGAAAATGTAAAATTAATAATTTCCTCTTATTCACAAACTTGTGCTGCACCTGGATTTGGATCAATATTCTGCTGCCATTCAGAGTTTAAATACAAAGGATTTGTGGCTGATGTGAGTGTCACAGTTTGCTACCAAGGATTTTCAGGTGAGAGATGAATAAACACTGTAAGTTACAGAATATGAATTCTAGGGCAATAGTTACCTCACAGGAGTAAGGCTTATGAGACTCATTCAGAGAAAATCCCCAGCAAAATCTGCAAATATTATATTTTTAGCTTTATAGTTCTTTTTTCCAATTTGAGAATACAATTGTATGAAAACTGCATGAGCACTTTTATGATACTCATGCAGTCATATTTTGGTTTCATCTTTCATTTTATATTGTGGTGGAGAGTTTCAGTTCAAAAGTAAGATGTAGTCCCACATGAATTGTGAGGATTCTGGGCAAAACAACTCCTAAGTACACAGACTCTTTTCAGAATCTTCTGGATTTATTCCTTATCTACCTTTAAAACATGACTTGAAGCAATTTATAATATTAATCCCCCCGGTCTCTCTGTTTCTCTCTCTCTCTCTCTCTCTCTCTCTCTCTCTCTCTCTCTCTCTCTCTCTCACACACACACACACACACACACACACACACACACACCACCTTAAAAGAATAGCAAGAAAAGACAGACAAAAATAAAGACAATTCGAAGCAAAAAGAGTGTAGCTATGTCAGTGATGAGTCAGGTGAGAAAATACCAATGGGATGTTCGGTTTAGCAATGAGCTTCCTAGAAACTAGAGAAAACAAGAAGAGGAAAATAGAAGTTACACATTTCTTACTGTTTTTTTTCAAAAAAAGGAAAAAGTCAAGTTTATCTTCAAAGACAAAATGTTCTTAGTATTTATTTTAGAAGAAGTGTATGTCGTGGGCCCTCTCATAAGCAACATAATGAACATGATGTAAATATCCTCAATTTATATTTTGCAAAAGTTAACAAAGGAGTCCGTAAATAATCATTTCTCTGCCTACTCTAAAGGCTTCTGTATCATTATACGCTAGCCTCAGAAAGGACTGGGGTAGGCTTGATTGAGACCAGATTGTAGAAAAGAAAAATAATAATCATCATCAGAGCCCTCGAAAGCCCTAGAAAAATCTGCGCAAGCAAGTTGGCGACTGCACTCAGAGCCCCGGATGAAACACCGGTGTGGCCTGGACCTCAGTCCATACTTCGTAAGCTTCAGTGTTAAGACTGAGGCTCTGACTTAGTGGGTCTGGGGTCTGGGGCCTGACCACTCTGTTTCTAACAAGCTTCCAGGCGGTGCTGACGCAACTGGTCCGCCGACCACATGTGGAGCACCCAGACTTTAGGGAGCACCCAGGGTGACCTGAGAGAGCTGCACTAACAGTACCTGGGGTACGCGTCCCTGTGAAACAGTCCACAAGAAGACAGACTCCCAACAGTCACGCCACCCTCTCCTCACACATGACGTCACTCGTTCGGCACAGCTGGTTCCTGGTTCTGCTACGGGCAGTGACGCTAGTAGACGCCTTGTGGCATAGGAGCTCCGCCCGAGACGATGGGGCCTCCCGCAGGGTAGAGGGGGCGACAGACAGAGGAAGGGACGCAAGCAGCGGGTGCCAAGTGGGGCCACGAAAGAACACAGGAATTAATTCCAAATCACCGTAAGAAATATCAGGGGAGGAAAATGACCACAAATCCCAAAAACTGCTAGTCAAGCAGATGGGGCTTCATACCATTATAATTTGGGGATATTAAGACAAAGAGGTTGGTAAATACCAGACATAATACTGTTATGCCAACCTACACCAAAAGAGCTCATTAAACCTGTGAGGCAGAGCGCTCCTGAAGCTCCTAGGAAACACAGAATGATAATTAGAAACTAATTACGTTAATATGAAAATCTCATGGATCTTTCTCTTTATGTAGTAACTACCATTGCTGTTTTGTGTTACTGACTATCCTGCATCTATATGTCCAGCCTTACCTTTAATTTTTTTTTTCTTTTAGAGAGAGAGCGCGCTAGGGGCGCCTGGGTGGCTTAGTCGGTTAAGTGTCCGACTTTCGCTTAGGTCACGATCTCGCGGTTCGTGGGTTCGAGCCCCACGTCGGGCTCTGTGCTGACTGCCAGCTCAGAGCCTGGAGCCTGTTTCAGAGTCTGTCACTCCCTCCCTCTCTGACCCTCCCCTGCTCACGCTGTCTCTCTCTCTCTCTCCCAGAAATAAATAAAATATTAAAAAAAGAGAGAGAGAGAGAGAGAGCGTGCAAGCAGGGGAGGGACGGAGGGAGAGAGAAGAATCCCAAGCAGGCTCCATGCCCAGACAGAGCCTGATGCAGGACTTGATCCCATGACTGTGAGATCATGACCTAAGTTAAAATCAAGAGTCAGACGCTTAACCAACTGAGCCACCCAGGCACCCCTCCAATCTTACTTTTTAATTAAGATCTTAATATCGTCAAGCATATCTTCCAAGACAATGTGACACTGGAATAGTATGAAATTTTGTGAGACTGTATTGGGATTGTATAAGGTACTGCTACTTGAAGAACTCAACTGAAAATTTTAGATTTACTATTAGAGCAGGTAACTCAAACTTACAGCCCAACTTAACCTGATGAGCTAAACTTTTCTTGTTCAGCTGTTTTCGTTTACGGATATTGTCATTAAAAACTCCTCAGGCCATGTACTGTTGACTTGACCACAGTTCCCAGGGAAGACAGGTACGTAACTTAAGAGAATTTATCTGCCTGGAATCTGACTGCATTTTGGGCTGCAACCTTTGCCTTAGAGTATTTAAGGAGGTAAATTCTCTCCTAGGTCATCAAAATATGAGTCATTTACATATTTGTGTTTAGATGTAAAGTTAACTTTAAGTCGCTGACTGCAAGAAGCTTAACATTTCCTAGGGGATATAGGAAATGTCCTATATTTGTCTTATAAGACAAAGTAGAGCATAATAACTGCTATTAGAGAAGCAAAAAAACAAGGTTTTTTTTCAGAGCACAGATAACGAAAGCTCAGGACAGTTTTCTCCAAAGAGCTCTCTGAACTGGCAGCTGAAGAAGGGGCAAAAGTCTGCAGCCAGAATGACCCAGATGTCGGGAGGTGAGGTGGGGAGAAGGGAAGAGACGGAGTCCAGCCCCAGATGTGAGAAAATACAGGCTATTGTCAAAGGAGAGCAAGGGACTGGAATAAAGTGGGCATGAAAGAAGTAACGGGAAAAAGGGGGCATGTTTTGTGAGAGCAAATGTTCTATTGCAGCTTTTGCCTGGTCCCTGTTCTGCCTCGTGTCATCAGAGAAAAGGAAGCCCCTAAACACCAACATGTCGGCCTGCCTAGCTGTGTTCTGGTGGCTGTTACCCTCTCACCAAGGCGGAAGGCCTGCCGGCCACGGCTCTTCTCTCCACCCTTGTACACGACGAAGCACCCCAGAACTCTCATCCAGGAGCCCCCCCGGCACCCTTCCCCCACAGGCTGCACACTGGCCTCCTGCTGACTCACCGTGAAGGCCCCGGCCTGTCTGATCCTGCCTCCTCTCCACACCGTGCCAGCCTGGGCCCAGCACGCCTACGCCCCACAGCTCGGCCATCCCGTCTCGTGGAGCCAGAGAACACACTTCTAACTTACTCCTACCCATTTCTCTAGGGTTTTTCTAGTTACTTCTAATCAGACCTGTGGGGTTTCCCTATTTCCGCTAATGACTCCTTTGTCTCACAGCCACCCAAGTGACAATCAAAACCTACACCACTGGGTCATATCGCCTAAAGCCTATATGCCCAGTTATTCAACATATCCTCATGTTTTCCCCTGTGTCCTTCACTCCCCGGATGTTGGAATGCTGGCGCCCAGACTATTCCTACACAAGCCTTAGACCCACCACGGCGACGGCAGCCCCCACTGAACGCCAATCCACCCTGAGCGCCTCCATCCCAGTGTGCTCTGCGAGAGTGCCAAGCAGAGTTACGTCATAGTTACACTCTTTGGATTGGCTTTCAGAGACCCTCATCGTCTGACCCAAGTCTGTCTGCTCCATCTCGACAGCCTCTTACACATCCTCACCCTCATCCCCCCCCAGCTCTGCACACACAGCTGGGGACCTCGACGCAGATGGGACTCCTCACTCTTCAAACTCCGCGCACCACTGCTGTCCAGGAGCCCCTCCCAGGCCCCTCAGTGATTTCTCCATCTTCCCAATCTCTCTCTCTCTAATCTATGCCACACTCTTTCACGTATCTTTAAGATCATCTTCTATTCTTTTGCGTTTGTTCCTTACGTTTTTGCAACTGACCCAGAGTAAAATAAGGTCATGATTTTTACTTGCTTTTTTTTTCTTTTGATTTTGTTTTGCTGCCATTCCCAGGGTCCAACATGATGTGGAACCTGGTGAGGGTATTTCATAAGGAGTTAGTGACTACATGAGTTAGAGAGTTTCAATACTAAGTGACGAGAATCGATTTTAAATAGTCATGTCCAGGGTGCTGGAGGAAACAGTGCCATGCTGAATGCACACTTACCGGAGAAGACGCTAGGAATCTTGGAAAGAAAGCTTTTGACAGTACGAATAGGAATTCCGTTTTTTTCATCTTGCATGCGTGCTATGACGTCTTCCATCTACAAATAAAATAATTAAAACTCTTTAAAAGTTGCACTTTTAAGAAAAATCAGTTCTTATAACAATTACACCAGTTTTCCCAAACCAAGTATAATAATACCACATTCTTGCCTTTCTACACTTCGTCGTGTTAATATTTTTAGTTTGGTTAAAGGATGATGGAGAAAAAGGTAAGAAAAGTGGCCATTTTAAGCTCTATTAAGCTACTAAAAGGAATTCTTGCTATCAATATTACCTCTCTCCTGGTTTCACATTATTTGCTTATAAAGGTTGATCTAAAAGAGTGTTTATTTTTGAAGCTGCTGGAAACCACTGTCACAGCAAAATTCTCACTTCGTTAATGTTATGAAACTCCATGCAAAAGAAAAGAGAAGCCTTGAAGGTGTCTGTGTGGATTTCTTCTTCAAGCAAGTGAGTTACTATGATTTGGTTTCATGTAAACTTTAACTGCCTGGAAATGAAGGACCAGTTGCCAGCAACTGCGGCTTCTCTTACCCAGGCATGTTCTCAAGGGTGATTCGTACACGCCTGATCAGACGAAAGCAGAACTGTAGCTTTCCGCCCATGTAGTGAATTCCGCTGTGTCTGTGTTTCAATCTGATTAGTACACTTTTTTTGCTTTTGAAAAGTTTTCACAGTTTTAAAGAACTCTGCTTTACAAAGGCCAATGTGGAATTTAGTTCTGAATAACATTCATGCAAACCATAACCCCCGTGTGTTTCTAAACGTGTGGCAATGCACACAGACACCCAGAAGTTGTATGACGGAGCCCAACATCCATCCATTCATGGACTCACTCCACAATCAGATACTGATCAGACTCTAGACCAGACTTACCGATGAGCATTGTGGAAATGAAAATAAGACAGTTGCTGTCCTCAAAAAAGGTCAGTCTATATTGAAAACGATGGTAAAATGTGATTAAGGTTTGTGGTTTGGTTAATAGTGTGGTACCAATATCAATCTCCTGTTTTTGGTAATTTTGCTAGAATTCTATGAGATGCTTATATTCACGGAAGCTGAGTAAAGGGCATCTGGGAATTCTCTGAACTATTTTTGCATCTTTTCTGTTTAAAATTATTTAGGGTAGCCTAGGCGGCTCAGTCGGTTGAATGTCCGTCTGACTTTAGCTCAGGTCATGATTTCACGGTTGGTGGTTTCAAGCCCCATGTCACTCTCCATGCTCAAAGCTCAGAGCCTGGAGCCTCCTTCCGATTCTGTGTCTCCTTCTCTCTCGGCCCCTCCCCCTCTCATTCTCTGTCTCTATTTCTGTCTCTCTCTCTCTCTCTCTCTCACAAAAGTAAATAAACATTAAAAAGTTTCTTTTAACTATTTAAGCAGAAATTTTTTTAAAGTTTTAATTTTAAAAGCTTCAAATTATTCCAAAATAAAAAGTTAACAAAAATCACAGTCTGAACCCTATACCAGTGAATTACCAAATTCCCACCAATACAGCTTCAGAATGGTTTTCAAATCAGAAATCTTATTTGCCTGGATGAATATTTTCAGACTTATTAACATGAGAAACTGCTCATCAGAAACTGGAGAAGTGGGAAAATTGGGTTTCTGACTCAGCTATTTTTATCATCGTCTGTGCTGCTTTGAGTGAGGTGAGCAACCTCTCTGAGGCTGCTTCCTCACCTCTAAGTGGTGATAATAATATTTACACTAACTCCTTTATAATGTTTGTAGTGTGGGGTTGGGGTGGGCTAGGGGTAAATTATTTTAAGGTTAAATGATACAACATGTATAAAGCACCATACATAGACAATAAACCTTGGACGTCAAATATCCACACATACCCCCAGTGCTTAGGGATGTTGATTCCCCACTCATGTTTTGGCTTGTTTTTTGTTTGTTTTTCTGCAGAGGGCACACCACTGCTTCAGCCCCCTGCCCCTTCCTGCCCCTCACACCTGTCACTCCAGCCCTGGGCTGACTGATCAGGTGGAAAAACTGAGGATGGGCTTGTCCTCCTGCCGTGGGGAAGCCCGCGGAACTCTGCTGTGCGAGAGACATGCCTTAGTGAGTGAGTACGACCGATCAGCACTGGGTTTCAGGATCCAAGTTTCTGTGTGCACACATTCGTCAGTAATAGCTTTCTCTGTAATGCAGGTGATGCTGTGACTCCTTTCTGCCTTACGCTTTAGCTGTGATTCTCCACTCGTTCGGAATTCGGAAAATGAAGGTGTTATGATTGACCCTCTGAAGACCCTAACAAGAGCTAGATCACTGCACGTAATGAACACATCTAAGTGTAGACACCTGGAAGTGGGTATACTTTCATGAGTTTTTGCTTTGTTACTGCTTGCTCTTCATTCACCTGACCGTGAAGAATAAGCTGCTTTGTCCAATGGCAGCCTGTAAACCCTTGGACTATGAGTCTAATGGTGTAAATCAGGTCAGATTAGACAGACGTGGAAATCTCTGACGCTGGTTACTACCTCCACAGCCCAGGACGTGGCAACAATCACCTCGGGTGGGGGCTGAAGTAAGGCTCATTGCTAGGAGTAGAGGTGTTTTCTCTGCAAAGTCACACCACCTCTCAGTTCACTGGATCCCAAAGGCATGAGATTAGCAATCTGGGAATTGAAAGTGAGCTCTTTCGTTGTATTTTAAAAGATTCAATTTTTCCGAGCCACAATTTCCACAACTGAAAAAAAAAAAAAAAATTTAAACCCTACGTAAAAAGAGGATGCATGTTCTAGACTGAAAATGTGATCATCAAAGTATATTCAGCTGTTCTCTTCTTAATTCAGATATGATTTAGCCATGAAGCTTACCATGGCCTATAATGAACAGAGAACAAACCAAATAACAAAACCAAAACGATGGCCAAGACAAAGACAAAAACGATCTGGTTTCCAAAAGCTAAAATCAGTCCCAAAGGCCACATATAAAAACATATCCATCTTATTTAATGAAGTTTCCTTAAGCAATCACTTGCAGTCTACTTATTTTTATATTAAGTATGATTTTAAGACACTTGATTATTTCCTTTCCCACTATTTGCAGTAGCAACTTGGGTGAGAAACAGAACGTTAAAAGTAGACAAACTAATAGAGAAAGCCAGGCAGCAATAAGGGTGAGAGACTATATAAAGTAACTCTAATAAATACTTAACCTCTGTGGGACAATTTAAGTATAAGGTCAAAAGACACAGCACCAACATTCCACAAAGAAGATATATATACACATACAAGCATCTATTGATAGATCAGTCTATCGTCTGTCATCTTCATCACGGTGCCATTGGGCTTTGAAGGGTTAGGCTGTTTTCGCTCTCAAGCCCTAGGGTGAGGAAACTTTCAGCATGGGATGACAGAACACTGGGCATGCCTGGTCACTGAGGCTCTCTCTGAGTCTTGTTTTCTTCACCCTTCAAATAAGAAGTTAGAGGCAGGTGATCTGTAAGATTTCTTCCATCCACAAAATTACTGAAGTCTGGAAATAATCATCACTGTTTAGAACTGGGTACATTTCTCTGAGTTAAAGAGCCAGTTTCTGGGGTGGCTGGGTGGCTCAGTCAGTTAAGCACTGGCTCTTGGTTTCGGCTCAGGTCGAGATCTCAATGGATCATGAGTTTGAGCGCCACCATGAGTGCAGAAGCTGCTTGGGATATTCTCTTTCTCCCTCTCTCTGTCCCTCCCCTGCTCACTCTCTGGCACCCTCTCTCAAAATAAACTTAAAAAAAAAAAAAAAAAAAAAAGAGCCGGTTCCCTATCAGAGACAAATAGATGAACCCATTAAATTGATCAGGACCATTTGCAAATTGCTTCCAATTGTCAGCACATTTTAATTTCAATGCAAATAGCAAAGTGATTAAGAGCATGAACTGAGGCCAGTCAAATCTGTTCGAACCCTGGCTGTGCTACCTTCAAATTGTATGAACACGTTAAGTTACTTTATAACTCATCTATAAAATGGAACTAATACTAATAATATACATTGTATCAGGGGTGAGGATTGAATGATGAAGCAATGCTAATTAAATGTGTACCCATAATGCTGCCATCATCAGCATCAGCATCAACATAAGTTTCTTCCCTCATCACTATACTCGGAAGCCACAAGTCCTTTTTCTTTAACAATCCATCTGACAAAGACATCTGTGGTCAAATGCCAAATATTTATTAGAGGCAACCAGCTACCAATCACGAAGTAGAGAGAGGTACCTATGGATAAGCTCTCTCTTGGATCTCTTATAGAAGACTGGGTTCATGTTGTCTCTCAAAAGACAGAGGATTTGATCAGAAGAAATGTCTTGAAGAATATTCTTGCATAAAAGCAAGGACTATGTAAACTATGGGAAATAATATTTAGAAGAAAGGGGGAAATGAACTGGATTCATTTTTGACAAAGTGAAAATGTCTCTGCTCTCATATTCTCAATGAATTTGCCTCTTGAAGTTTAGAGGGTCAAAAGACTGAATTACAGGGTGCCTAAGTGGCTCAGTTGATTGAGCATCTGACTCTTGATTTTGGCTCAGGTCATCATGGGATTGAGCCTCACGTCAGGCTCAGCACTGAGCGTGGAACTTTCTTGGGATTCTCTCTCTCCCTCTGGCCCTCCCCCTTGATTGTGCTCTCTCTTTCTCTAAGATAAAAAATAGAAAAAAATCGAATTGAGATTGAGTGCGCTTTGCAAAAGTAGTCTTTCTTCTACGCAAACTAATTCTCTATTTGGTAAAGAGTAAAAATTGTCTCTTGCAAAGTAGTTTTGAAAATATCCATGGTTCGGCTTGTTCAAAACATTTTTAGACCTCCATTACAGAACGCTTCACATTTTAGTTACTATCTTACAACTGTCTGTTCTCCCTTAGATGTGAACTTCTAAAAACAGAAATCTCACGTACTCATTTTTGTATTGTTAATACATAAAGTGCGTGGCCCATGAGGTGGCTCAAAAAGAGGCAGGGAGAAGCACTGAATTTTTGTCTATAGACAAAAACATGTTTGATTTTTCTGAGACCCAGAGCAAAAGTGCAAGTTAAAAGATTCTGAAAATGTCTTATTGTTTTTCCTTTTATCTAACCTTTGGTGAAAAACAGACTGGGTCCGAAATACTAGAACAGAAGAGCTCAATGAGCAACAAGCTAAAATACTCCTATTATTTCTGGTCTATTTCATGCAGGGATTCTTAAGCTTGTTTATTAGAGGAATTTCTCCTTCAAAACATGAGGGTAAATCAGTGGCTGTTTATAAGGCTGTCTTCCCACTTGTAGATGTGACACTCAAGTTCACTGTCAAGTTTAGTGTCATGTGTGAGCTCTTGAGATGAAAGGCGCTCCTGAACTCCAGCACACTGCTCCTTTTCCGGGAATTCATAATTAGCCTTTCCTTTGGAATAGTTTAGATGTCACTTCAGTGCTTGCGATATATTTCAAATACTGCTCAGGTTAAACAGTGCCCGCCCTCACATTTTGCGGAATGAAAGAGAAAGCAGATTATGCAGGTACATCTTTGAGGAGCCTTACTAATTATTCAAGAGGGGCCCGTCAGACGGGGGACTCCCACGTACCTATGAAAACAAAATCACTGCCTTGAAACCTTTCTTGTTCCCTAATGTTCTAAACAATCATGGGAGTTTAATTAAATTTACTCGTAGCTATATTTGCCAGAACTTTATCAGAAGATCAGCACTATTGATTTCATGAAGCCAAAAGCTTTACAGAGACACCCTGACTGTAGCCGAAACATTTGTATCAAACAAGGCGAAAACATTTTGTTCTCCGTCGTTCTAAAAGAGAAATGAATCCATCAGAATCTCAAAAAGGAAGTTTTCTAACTTCTTATTGTAATCTCCCATTAAGCACAGACATTTGGAAATATAAATGAGAGCCTGAAAGGGCATGCTGAATGGAGTTTTTCCTACGTGCACACGCTTTCAAATTATTGTGCGTGGCCATCATTTCAAGTACTGGCTGTGACAGAAACAATGACACAAGTGCTTCTTGGGTAGCTGAGACAATCCGGTGGTGGAAGGTATTACATAACTTAAATCTGCCTATTATTATTTCCCCTTCAAGAAGACTTGCTGAAGAAGAATGTGATTTGCACTTCTGAATTCAGTGGTGACAGTGAGAAAGCAGAGTCGGCCTCTAATGAAGGTTAAATAAGAATAATGAGATTAAAATTTGCCACCCAAACTGTTTTCTGCTACAATAATTCAATTAAAGCTGCTTCTAATTGGGATGATTTTCCTACATGTTACAGTTCATGGCAGTCTGTATCTCAACTCAGAATTAATTGCTTTTTCACATGAAAAAGCTTCCGATCTCATGAATAAAATTATGTCGAAGAAAATATACACTTATAAAATCTAGTTACCTGTAAACTTGTCCTTGTTCATCTGAGAGTAGACTTATTTTTTCAAAGCAATAACTCATTTAAAAAAAAAAAGTAGAGATTTTATGCTTTTATGATTTTACAGAGGTAGAGAAAGACGCTTCCATTTTATGGATGTGATTTTCGTGTTATTCAAAATTTTTTTAATGTTTATTTTTGAGGGGGAGACAGAACGTGAGTGGGGGAGGGGCAGAGAGAGAGGGAGACACAGAATCCAAAGCAGGCTCCAGGCTTTCAGCTGTCAGCACAGAGCCTGACGCGGGGCTCGGACCCACAAACCGTGAGATCATGACCTGAGCTGAACTTGGTCACCCAACCGACTGAGCCACCCAGGCGCCCCATATTTTCATTTGTTTTTTTAAATAAAGCAATTCTCTCATCTATGTCAAGGAATATAATAAATAAATACATAAATACATAAATAAATAACTTTGCTCATTAGATTTGCTAGGATTACTTGAGTTACAAGTGATAGAATTTTGAGTTAAATTGTCACCAACAAGGAAATGTGTTGTGAGCATTGTGAGGTGTTTTACATAACTCAAAGACCAAAATGTGAGTGGGTCTCAGGCACAGCTGACCTGTGGAACATTGTCTCTGCCTTCATTTTGGCCCCTTTCCTGTCTGCCTCACTTTTCTCCACCGACCAGAAGCGTCTCCTAGCTCTCTGATGAACAGAGCAAGCAACATGGCGCCCCTACCTTCTGAGTTTCATAGCTTGTAGTCCGAAGCCCAAGGAGACGTCGGTTCTCCCTCCCATTCCCATACCTGAAATCGGGGCCAGAAGTATGCTTTGCTGGCTTGTTGGCTGGTTGAGTTTGGCAGGGGTGTTGGCAGAAAAAACAATGGTATTCACTACAGCTTCATTCAATAGGAAAACCCTACTGAAAGCAAGAGATAGAGAGGTAGAGTAGGAAAAAGAAATGTCAAGAGAAGCATTCAAGGGAAAGAGAGAGAGACACCTGCTGACTAATGATACAGCATCAAAGAAAGACACAAGACAAAAAGAGAAGAACGGTGGGGGAGACAAGCAAATCAATAGAAGTGTTTTTCACAGCTCTAAGGGAGAAAGAAGCTTCTTGGCTAAATTGCATGTAAATTTGGTCATGGTAGTTATTTGCTCACGAGGTAAAAAAAAAAAAATGTTATGACATATCTATGACAGAATAGCTTAGGTTTTCCGATTTTTTTGTTCCTCTGAGGGGCCAGTTGTTTAAGTTTCAAAAGAAGGCTAATGGCTACTTCTACTGCAGGCAGAGTTCAAGGAGGAAAGTTGCCAGTGTCTCCTGAAGTATTGGAAAAGGTTTCGTGAAAAAGGTAAGACTGAGCTGAGCCTACAGGGTAGCCAGGATACAGCGATGGAAAGAGAAGGAAGACGCAGAACATTCGAATCCTAAATGGACTGCTTCATCCTGGCTTCAAGATGAGAATGAGCAAGACTCGTGCTTACAACGGTGACCTATACAGGAATCCTTCAGCCACCTCGTCCAGGTCTATCCACCTCTCTGAAGGCCGCAGTGATTCTCAAACCTTAGGTCCATTGTGTCATCACTCAGTTCATGGACAGCCTGCTTGATAGTCTCTCTGTAATAGTCTGGTTGGCACCTACCTTAATCCACTCAACTGTTGAATTAACTTGGGAGGCAGCTGAATATGTCACCCTTTATTTAAAATTTTGATTGACCTGACAACCTCATAAACTCTCTGTTAAGTTAAATAACCATTCAAATGTCTCCACCGTGAGGTGCACACCAATCATTCCAGCCTTATAACCCCCCAGTCTCCTCACAGCACCTCATGCTCCACACATGCCCAGCCATGGCTCACTGCTTCACCTTTCCCCATGCTATTCCTTCTGCCAGTGTGTCCTTCCGTTTTCTATCTTGTCTGGGGGAGTTCAATTATACTTTTAGGATAATTTCAACATTAATTTTCTTACTGAAAATTTTCCTAATCCTTTCCCCTGCCTCCTTCATCCCGACTGAATGCACCATAGCTCCTTTGGAACTCAGATAAATATATTGTCATTATTTTTTTAATATTTAAGCCCGCCTTACTTTACATGACTTATGTTGAAGTTAATTTTGTACCTATTTATCATTTCTTTTATTTTTAAAAATAATTTTAAGTTGTTCAATGTTTATTTTTGAGAGAGAGAGAGAGAGCAAGCAGAGGAGGGGAGAAGAGAGAGAAAGAGAGAGAAAATCTCAAGCAGGCTCTGCACTGTCAGCGAGGAGTCCAATGTGGTGCTCAAATGCATGTACAGTGAAATCAGGACCTGAGCTGGAATCAAGAGTCAGACACTCAACTGACTGAGACGCCCAGGAGCCTCCCTAAGTTTTTGTTTTTGTTTTTAAGTAGGCTTCAGGGCGCCTGGGTGGCTCAGTCGGTTAAGCATCCAACTGCGGCTCAGGTCATGATCTCACAGTTCATGGGTTCGAGCCCCGCGTCGGGCTCTGTGTTGACAGCTCAGAGCCTGGAGCCTGCTTTGGATTCTCTATCTCCCTCTCTCTCTGACCCTCCCCGCCTTATGCTCTCTCTCTCTCTCTCTCAGAAATAAATAAAAAAAACATTTAAAAAAATTTAAAAATAGTAGGCTTCATGCCCAGCACAGAGCCCAAAACAGAGCTTGAACTCACAACGCTGACATCAAGACCTGAGCTAAGAGCAAGAGTCAGATGCTTAACCAACTCAGCCACTCAAGTGTCCCTCATTCCTTTTAGATTATAAATATTTTGACAGTGAGCCCTCCCATAGTTATTTGGGGCAGAAATCGTAAGGAATTGGTGGTGGAGATCTTCTATTTTTCACTTTACGTATTTCTGTGCTATATGTAGTCTTGTTTGTTTTTTAGCCATGAACATATATTACCTTTATAATTTTTTCATGAAAAATTTGGATTATTTGAGAGTGCTCAAATAACAAGATCAAAATCTTATGCTGTAAAGTATTCAAACATCTATCGTCACACATTCTGGGGTCAAATGTCCCCAATTACCTGCTATAATATACTATATGTAAACATTCTGCGCAATGACCAGTGGTCTTCAGCAACTAAACTGGTCTACCTAGGAAAAAAAAACTTTTCCCCTGTCTTTTAAATTCAGAGCTAATGGACTAAACTGTTTTACATTCTTTTTAAATTAGTCACACCTCATTATCACCCTGGTAGACAGAATCAATAGTCTCAGCATCAGCCCTCACTCAGGAGACGGGAGGAACCCTGATAAATGAGAAGTCTTTCTTGTTAACTTTCTCCTTGATACAGAATACCTGATTCTGGGTTGAGCTCTTTTCCTATTTTAGCTTCTGGAATTAGCTTGAAATTCCTCAATGACCAGGGTTTAGCAAAGACAGACCAGTTGTTCTCTTAAAGTAACTTGTCAGTGAATACTTAGGAAACAAATGATCTAAAGACAGTCATTGCCTTGGGTGAGGGAAAAAAACAGAGAACGCAGAATATGCCTTGTATTTACTAATCCTCTGATATTAGGAGAAAAAAACCAGTAAGAGATGCCAGGAGGGTCTCTACTGAGCTTGTGATTTTAACACAGTCTCACTAATGGAAAGGGTCTCAAAATACTGTCACAGAGCATAAGAGCTCAACAAGAGCTTTGGAATTATGCTAATGTTTCAGTTCTTCCATCAAACCTTAGCTTCTCTTTAGAGCCATGTATGTCTTCATTGCTCATAAATTCATCCAACACTTTCTGAACCTATTTAAGTTTTGTGGCTCCTTGGGTAATAAATTCTGTAACTAAATCACCTGTTACCTGAAGTCATAGGTTTTATTTAATTTTTTTTAGTTTATTTTTGAGAGAGAGAGAGAGAGAGAGAGTGAGAGCATGAGCGGGGAAGCTGGGGGAGAAAGGGATAGAGGGAGACACAGAATCGAAAGCAGGCTCCAGACTCTGAGCTGTCAGCACAGAGCCCGGCGTGGGGCTCGAACTCACTAACCGTTAGATCATGACCCGAGCTGAAGTCGGATGCTCAGTCAACTGAGCCACCCAGGCGCCCTGGTATTATTTAATTTTTTAATTAATATTTGACTCTCCCAAGTTTAAAAGATGCACCCTCATCTTAAAATTCCAGACTTTAGGGGCGCCTGGGTGGCTTAATCGGTTAAGCGTCCGACTTTCGCTTAGGTCATGATCTCACAGTTCGTGGGTTCGAGACCCGCGTCGGGCTCTGGGCTCACTGCCAGCTCAGAGCCTGGAGCCTGTTTCAGTCTGTGACTCCCTCTCTCTCTGACCCTCCCCTGCTCGCACTGTCTCTCTCTCTCTCTCCTAGAAATAAATAAAATATTAAAAAAAAAAATTCCAGACTTTAGTGACTAAGACCTTGTTTATCATATTCATGGTACATAAATTATGAATTCTGATCCTGCGTCGAACCCTTCCGCTGATAAGGAGGCCCACCCTTTCACAAAGCTCTGCATAGAGTACCTCCCTCAGTATCGCCAACCCTACTTGATAATGATAAAGAAATCCTAGTCTTTCTGGTAACTGGGCCCCACAGAACCATTTCCAGGAGCCTGCGAAATAAGCTCTCTTTCTTCCTCCAAAACCTTCACACTTGGCAAAACATGCTTACTTCCTTCTCTATCCTTCACTGAAAACCAGAGACCAAGAACAATCTTGTACAATGGACTGACAGCATCTTAGCCGTCCACAGAAAGTGACTGAAATCAAGAGATTAACCCGGTGGCAGAAAGAAAGCTCTCATCACAGTATTTTGTGATTCAAAAAAATGCCACATTTGCTGAAGGCCTGAGACAGCCCCATGATTCTGTAAACACCCTACGAAGTGCAAATTTCATGCATGGGAACTGTGAAAACTAGTGATGCTTCTATCCGTGACTTTGCCCTTCGTCTTTCTCCTCAGACTCATCCCTCAGGAGAAATCCATTGAGCACTGTTTTCTAGGTACCTCTCGTCTTCAGGACCATTAAATGTTAAAATCTTTTATTATAGTTTAAGAACATTCATACCTACTGCTTAAAGGGGTGAGTATCACCCGTGATATACTCCTGAGCTCTTAGATTAAAAAAAAAAATTATCTCAAAATTATCAGTGTCATTGAAGTCTTGATTACAAAAAATCTAAATGTCTTCAAAAAGATGGCAACGAATATAAATTCATAAGAATTCATGAGCATAACATAACAGGAATGGCTAGGAACGGAAGATGGAATTTAAATCAGGAGACATTAGGGGTGCCTGGGTGGCTTAGTCGGTTGAGCATCCGACTTTCGCTTAGGTCATGATCTCGCGGTTCGTGGGTTCGGGCCCCACGTCGGGCTCTGTGCTGACTGCCAGCTCAGAGCCTGGAGCCTGTTTCGCTCTGTGACTCCCTCTTTCTCTGACCCTCCCCTGCTCGCACTGTCTCTCTCTCTCTCTCCTAGAAATAAATAAAAATATTTAAAAAAAAATAAAATAAATCAGGAGACACTAGATTCATTTTAGCTCTTACGTTAAAATATAAATTATTTAACCTGCAATTTAGTTTCAACAGTTATCTACAAACTATAAAATGAACTGAAGTCCACCCTTCTACAAATTCAATTAGCAGCCAGTATTCGTGAACAAAGATGTCATTATTATGACTGAAGTTGAACATTCATGTTTATATAGCAAGAAAGACAACAAAAATCTGACTTTATTTCATCCCCTCCTTTCTTCTGTCCGCCTCATTAAGGGGTACTCATATCATCAAGCCTACACTGCAGTATTTTTTAGCCAGGGGACAAGGGGGAGAACAGTTAGAAATCAACCTAATAAAAGTAAACATAGAAATATGGACGCTGTGTTTCATCATTCCACTAAAGGTAGTACCACACATTATTTGCTCTGTAAGAATCTAGTATTCTCAGAGAAAGACACGAAAGTTCTTCTTTCAGGGTCTCTTGTCATCACACAATTTCCATAATGACACGTGGCATGACGTGGAACGACATTCGGAACAGTGGGATTGAACAGAGTAGGCAGGAAGGCAGACAAGACCGTACAACTAGTTTGAACACGTACGGCTCCAGAGTTAGCCGAGTGTCTGGAGACAATATAAGATGACGCTACACAGTCCAGTCCAAATGTGAAACAATGAAATAAGGCTAAGGTAAAGATTATTTACCTTATGGGAGTCATATTAGTTCATCATCTTGGGGAAGCCTTCCATTTTATTTTATTTTTTTTTTATAAATTTTTTTTAATGTTTTATTTATTTCTAGGAGAGAGAGAGAGAGACAGCATGAGCAGGGGAGGGTCAGAGAGAGAGGAGAGTCACAGACTGAAACAGGCTCCAGGCTCTGAGCTGGCAGTCAGCACAGAGCCCGACGCGGGGCTCGAACCCACGAACCGCGAGATCATGACCTAAGGGAAAGTCGGACGCTTAACCGACTAAGCCACCCAGGCACCCCGGAAGCCTTCCATTTTAAACACTTGTATCTTTGTCCATTAAATGGAGTTAATTCTAGTTACCTCTCAAGTTCAATGAGGACCAAATGATATCTATGTATAAGATACATGGTTATAAAACCTACCAAGTATTATTAGGAATATTATCCTTAAGGCACTGAGCACATGTCCCAGAGTCTTCTTAAGTACAGAAGTTGAATTGAATTCTGATTTCAGAAGACCAAGCATTGAGTGGCAAAGTAAGAAGGAGTTAAAATAACAAGGAGCCTGACCTTTGATCCATCTTATACTCATTGTTTTTTGGTCCATTCTGTCCCCTTAGCCTGATTAGAGCTAAAAATGTGAGATGAAGTTCTGAGTCCAATCATTGTCAGGGAGACTTCAGACACAGATGATAATCAAGAGGTTCAAGACCAGAAAGGATAGCACATTGAGTGAGGAAATATAAGGGACACATGTTCTTGCAGCAATGATCATGGTAGGAGAACGTGACCAGCTTTCTGAGGTGGAGAGATAAGGCGTCTGTGTTCACCCTAGAAAGCACTGTTCCTCAGCCTTGATCAGCCAGGCAGCTCTTTGCCCATATGCCTGCCTGGGAACCTAGAATCCGAGCCTTCTTGCCAGGGCTCAGGAGCCAAAGGCGTGAGGTCCTTTCTAAGGATGAGGAAAGGATGCCCGCCCAGTGGTTTCACTGATGCACAGCTTCACCTGGGTAGGACGCTTCTGTTTTAAAAATGCAAACAACGAGGCCAAATGAAGTCATGCCCTGCACAGCCTTCTCTCTCAGTGGGGGTTCTGTAAGAGAATTAAGCCCTTCAGAATATGAGTAGTTACTTTCGCAATTCTCTCAAGGTTGGTAGTGGGCTAGTAGTATTCCACATGTATGGGAGAGAGGTTCATTTATCACATACAATGGCTCCCTCAGGCAACTAGGGCTTAATATTCTCAGACAATCCAGGTTGAGCATGCTGCTCTGGACAAAACCTGTCAGTGCATGGAGGGCTATTTTTGGAGCCACAAGAAATAGCTGTGCTCTGCTTCCCCTGAGAGGAAACATGAGGGATTTGGATTAAGTGTAGGCAGAAGGGCTAAAAACATGTATTTCCAATCATGTGATACCAAGATATATTACTTAAGTAACCTGCTTTATGACAAGTTCTTTTGTAAAATGGGGGCTCAGAGATGTCTCTGGGACAATTTTAATGTCGTTTTGACAGAAGTGATCAAAAACATGACCTGCAGTCACCCCCACAACATATGAGTGTTCCCGGTTACGGAAAAGTAATGCTCCCATGATACCTCTCATAAGCCACAATGGCTTAAGGTGAGGAAGCCATTACCACTAATTTGGAAAGTTTTCTGGACATTCCCAGACCCCCAAAATAAGTCTCTTAGGCTTTTCTGATACTTTAGGTCACATCTTGCCAGCAGCCACACAAAATAAATGGAGATAAAGCCCAGATGGTCACAGATGGAATTCAAAGCTCTGGTGGCATGATGCTGAAACACTGAGTGTAGTTCCTGGGGAAAGCCCTAGGAGGCGCCACGCTCACTGACTGGGGTAAGCGCTGCCTCTATTAAGGGCTTGCTGCCGAAAGGACGCTTAATATTCCAGTTTGGGCCTTTTTTTGTAAAAACAAAAATCATCTTCGGATTTATTTTGGTTAGTGAAAACAGGTACCAAAATAGGTCTTTCATAAAAGCGAAGTGGCATAAAGAGAACGTTCTAAAAGCAGGGATACCTGTATACGATTAGTGTTAGCAGAGGTTCATCCGGCCTGCTTAGCCTAAGAATTAATACCCTGCCTATGACTCTCATTCAAAAATATTTTTTAAAAAAGGATTATAACCTGAATGCAAGGGAAAAGCACTTTAGAAGGACAAAAGCATAATCATGGCAATGATGATTTATCCACTTCAGATGCACACACTAAAAATAAATACATGTATACTGATTTGGCCGTTTGCCTTATGTTTCAAGCTTTTTAAGGTTTTGGGGTTGTTGTTTTTTTTTATTTTTTAACGTTTATTTATTTTTGAGAGACAGAGAGAGATAATGTGAGCAGGGGAGGGGCAGAGAGAAGGAGACACAGAATCCGAAGCAGCTCCAGGCTCCGAGCTGTCAGCACAGAGCCCGACGCGGGGCTCGAACCCATGAACCGGGAGACCATGACCGGAGCTGAAGTCAGACGCTTAACTGACTAAGCCACCCAGGCGCCTCTCAAGCTTTTGAAGGTTTTAAATTGTTTTTCGCTCCTGCTGAGCTTGACCTTTTCCTCTGTGTGACATTCCTTGGTTTATTTATTTAATACACTGATTTTTAAATTTCAATTTCCTAGAATTCTTTGGAGATCGGTGGGTAAATTGTGGAAAGGCAAAAGGAAAAGAATTTCCCTTTTAACTGTCCCTTTGTCCAGTGCTGCCAATTCAAGGCACTATGAAGTTAAAATGGACTTTATTTTTCAGAAGCATTTGAACAGGCATATTGATCTCCCCAACCCGCTGAACAGTTAGTTCTAAAGAAGGAAAAACTCAGTGTAAATTTTCTGGTTCATCCTTTACATGTGCAAGGCTGGGGGTGGGGAGCAGACATAATAACCTCCTTGCTGATCCATCTATGAATGAGCGCTCTCCGTACAGGCTTAGTGCAACTGCTCATTCGTTCTCTTGAACTCTCCAGAGAGAAAGGACGCATGGTGGGTTCCTTTACACAAAATCCCTAAGCAAAGTAGGTCTAAGCCTAGACAAGCAAATGGCTAACTTCTAGCCCAGTAACTTTCTTTTATATCTCCCGTGATTTTGTTTTTTCCATACCAAGAAAATCAGGCTCTGGGTTGCCTTCTTCCTGACAAAAGTTCTCAACAATTTCATGAAAAAAATGAAAAAACAAAACAAACAAAAACAGGAATTTGCCATACTTATTGCTAGATAGCCCGTGTCTATTATCTTATAGTTAAACTACGGACTTCTGGAGGTCACGCAGACTCAGCAACTGGGGGTGGCTTACAGCTAGCTGTTCCACACGGCACTGGCCAGAAATCCTGATCTGAAAACCCAATTGTATTTGGCTATTGTCAGAGACACATGCACTGCCCCCCAAATCGTTGAAATACAGTAATGTTCTAATATTATTATATTTTATATTATTATATACTATTTATTCGTACGCGTCTGACATAGTTATGGAATGTAATCATTTTTAATACTGGTTTGAAGGACTATTCCTTACGGCAACAGTATTTCCCCTCCAGATTCCATAAGCTGTGTGAGGTGGATAACTATTAGCTCTCAGGGATCTAACTTGACCTGCAGTATGTAGCACTTTATATGCAAAAAGAAGCCACATTGTGACGGTGTTTTGGTCTAATCCTATAATTTATGAAGTGCTGCCTTGCATGTTATGTGCACGTGTAACACCATGCAATGCCAAAAACTAAGTCACATTCCTAGGGAAACGTAATAAGATGGAATGTGTATATAGAAATTGTAATGATATTATTCCTTTTTTTCATTCATATCTACCAACTTGTTCAGTTCCTAAACGCATTCTGTTTCTTCCAGTGAAGGTGGCTAAAGTGTAGATAGAAAATGCTGAGAGGGGTACCTGGGGGCTCAGGCGGTTAAGCGTCCAACTTCGGCTCAGGTCATGATCTCTCAGTTCGTGAGTTCAAGCCCCGCATCAGGCTCTGTGCTGACAGCTCAGAGCGTGGAGCTGCTTCGGATTCTGTGCCTCCCTCTCTCTCTGCCCCTCCCCTGCTCATGCTGCCTCTCTCTCTCTCTCTCTCTCTCTCTCAAAAATAAACATTAAAAATTTTTTTAAAAATCTTTAATGGCTCCACATCACCTACCGACTTAAGTCTGACTTAAAATTTCTATTATGTTTCTTACCTCTAAGTGTTTGGGATTTGACACTGTCTGTATATATGCGGTGTTAATTAATTTATTTTCTTAATTAATAATTTTATTAATTAATCAATGTCATTTTAAAATAATTACTAATAAAATTAGACAGTTTTTAATTACTTGGATTAATTCAGAAAATTAATTAAACAAGGAGGCCATTAGATCTAAGTAGCTGTAATGCTTTGGTGGCCTATATAAGCAAACTAAAACCTCAGCCTGTAAATATCTCAATGTTAAGAAATTGAAACCTAAGGGGGCGCCTGGGTGGCTCAGTCAGTTAAGCATCCGACTTTAGCTCAGGTCATGATCTCGTGGTTCGTGAGTTCAAGCCCAGGTTGTGCTCTGTGCTAACAGCTCAGAGCCTGGAGCCTGCTTCAGATTCTGTGTCTCCCTCTATCTCTACCCTTCCCCCTCTCATGCTCTGTCTTTCTCTGTGTCTGAAAAATAAACGTTAAAAAATAAAAGAAAGAGGGGCGCCCGGGTGGCTTAGTCCGTTAAACATCCGACTTTCGCTTAGGTCATGACCTCGCGGTTCGTGGGTTCGAGCCCCGCGTCGGGCTCTGTGCTGACTGCCAGCTCGGAGCCTGGAGCCTGTTTCAGTCTGTGACTCCCTCTCTCTGACCCTCCCCTGCTCATGCTATCTTTCTCTCTCTCTCCTAGAAATAAATAAAAATCTTTAAATAAATAAATAAATAAATAAATAAAAGAAATTGAAATCTAAAGTCAACCAATTAGTCAACCAACTACACTTTTCCAAATAAGGCAAATGCTAAGGACAACCAATCACAGCCAGCCAGGTAGGCTTGAAGCTACAGCCCATCAATTTCCTTTCTTTGATTCTATATCTTCTCTAAATAAATCTTTCCCAGCTCCCATCTGCAGAATGCTGCTAACCAGCTCTGGTTTGGCAATGGCCTATTGGGGTCAATTTTTGCTCAGATAAATCCTTAACATTGTTAACATTCCTCACTTTATCTTTTAACAAAATATGTTATATCTACATCTATTTTTGTTTAGTCTTTTCATTGTTTCAGTGTTTGTCTAATCAAATGTCTACTGAATAAACAGTGAGGACCTTAAGGGGAATTACAGCTAAGGGCATTCCAACAAGATACATATAAAGTACATTCAACCTTTTCATGAGCCATCATGCTTCTTGGATTAATGTTGAGTGTCAGGAGGTTCTAGAACATTTAACTAGGGTTGATATGAGGGAAAGGGAAAGTAACATTTATTGTGCACTAAATATGAGCAAAGTACCCCACACACATTATTTTATTATATATTCATGACCACTGCAAATTAGGTATTATTGAATATGATTAAATGTAAGGTGATAGCCCCCCAATAATTATCTCTCAGAAAAGATGGGGGGGGTTCTTACATGTGAAGTTTAACCAAATTCCTGATAACATGGAGATAACATGTCCTCCACAAAACATTGTCACTTTGACACCAGCTCAATCAGTGCCACTTTCAGATACTTATAAGGTTATGTACTGGAATTAATTTTTAAAGGAGGCAAATTCGTTTAACATGCATTTAATAATTATGTACAACTTCAAATATCGGATATTGTAAACAAACTCTGAAAGAGCGTATTCTTAACAAATACATCAAGCAGTAACTTTTTCCAAAGTGCAAATATTCACCACAAAACCTGCTCAAAATTTGCCATATATGGTATTGTCTTCATGGTACTGAGGAGAAAAGAGGCTCAGAGAGCTGGGACCTGCCTAAAGATACACAGCTGTGAATCCATCCGCGTGATAACCCACAGTGATGCTCAACCACTGACAATGATTTCCCCCTTTGTCAAGTGTCTCACAAGGACTCCAAGACAGTCTGAAATAGCCCCCACTGGGAATCATCCATTGCTTCAGGTCTCCACTAGTCAAGAAAAGCTTGTGAACTTTCCTTTTTGTAGCTGGAATAAAGAAAACAATGGCTTTGATTTTCATTGTCTCAAAGAAAAAGATGAAAACTTAAATAAATTTTTAAAACCAGATCTGCTTCCTTAACATTTTGATTCCTTTGTGGAACCATGTGACCCTCATCCGACTGAATCAGAGGGAACTCTCAGCTCTGTCATTTGTTGAACGATTTTAGGCAAGTACAGTTCACCCTTGGACAATGTGCGGGTTACAGATAC